>VDFB02270651.1:282713160-282739743 GCA_007258455.2 Sequoia sempervirens | reverse complement strand
GTTTTGAATTGAATTTGTTTTTATTTTATAAGTTTCCCAATTTTACAATGTAATGTTGCAACCTATGGTTTTCAAAATTTTCAAAAATGAAATGAAATTTATCCCAATTATGCAATGTTTTAGAAAATACATGCAATGCACCTACAAATCCGATAAGTTCCAGTAGTAAAATAGAATTTTTTTTCACAAATTTGCAATGAGCTAAGAAAAGTAACACTATCTTTTCAAATCTAACACTAATTTTGTAATTGAAAAACCCAAACCAAAAATTAGACAACATAAATAGGATGAGAGCACAAAAATAGAAATCTGAGCAAAATTTGAGCTAAAACTAGCACTAAAAGAGGCACCTAGGGTGCCTATGTCCTAGATAGGGCCTTGGAAAATTCAAATTTTGACTATCTTTATTACTATCTAAGGTTCTGATATCTATATGCAAATAGGTTTGAAAGTGAATAGTTTTCTAGATTTTGTCAAATTTATTATTGTAAACTTTAAAATGCAAATATGTAACATTGAAAATGTTTGAATAGTAAATGGAAATATTGAATGAAAATTTCAAATCTAATATGAACTATTTGACTATTTGAAGATGTAAAATTCTAAAAATAATGATTTGATACAATTTTGAAAGGAAACTATCCAAATTTTCACTTTTTGGACCTCAATAAAAGATGCAATTTGAATATAATGAACAATTTCAGATTTTAATGACCTAATGAATGCAATTTGAATATAATTCTAATTTAAGATGACTGAAACAAACCCTATTACAATTTACAATGTAATATGATATGCAATATTTTTTGTATCTTTATGTCTTTTGTAATGCAAAAATTAAACCCTAAATGAGAAATGCAAAGAAATGTAAAGAAAAACCTAGATCTAGGATGAATTATTAAAGAATTTTGAAGGTTTATGATCTAATAATGTTGGGTTCACCAATTTTTTTAATGAAAATGGATCCTAGGTCCAATATATAGAAAACTGGGGTCAAATCAAGGTGATTAGATTGACTTTCAACCTTGAAGGTGAGCCAATAAAACTTGGATTTTCCTCCTTTAGGGTCTTGAAAATGAATTTGAATTGGATTACTTATATTAACCTAATTAAACTACATGCCTTAATATGAAAATGTAAGGTTTCAAAAACTAGGAAACTATAACAGAAATTATTCTAACACCAGATCTAGGCTGAGAAGGACACTGTGCAGGTCTGTCATATAAATTTGAGTTAAATTTCCAAGGACATATCCTTTGGGGTGCCACTTTCCTTGTAGGCATTTTTTGGATCTACCTTCGCAGTCCTCAAGTGTCAAATATGAGCTTCTGATTTCTATCTACAAGCTTTTCATATCACTGCCGGATATTTCTGTGAGTTTTCGTGAGTTGCCAAGGTGTAGGGTTTTGAATGCAACAAAAATAATTGACCTTCAGTATTCCTTCAATCTTCTTTAGACTTGAAATCTACACATTCAAAGAGAGAAGAAAGGTTGTTCCATTTAGGGGCTTTCCTCAGTCAAACCCCGTGTAAGTGTTTCCACTTGCACAATGACAATGCCAATGATAAATGGACAAATGAAAGGAAGGAATGATGAAATCACAAAGCTACAAATCAACACCCTTCAATGGACTTTGAAACATTGAAGTCATACACACCACCTCAAGGTCTTGTATCTTTCTTTCTTTATTGGATTGGAATGGTTTTGAATTGTTTCTTGGAGACCTACAACAAGGGTTAGCCTTTTACAAAAAATGTAAGAATTGGCTATGAAATGCACCACCCAAGATCTAGAAACCTAATAAAAAGCACAAGCATAAGAGAGATAGAAACAATATGACAAGAATAGACTGTATTCTACCAATAATGCAAATAGAATGGAATGACCAAAATTATATAAGAGACCTCTTGGTTATATAGCCAAAGTGAGTACATAGAAGGGCATAAGATTATGACAAGTTTCATAATCTTATGACATGAGACAACTATGAAAAGCTATCACTCCACCTAAAGTGGAAAGTGATAATGTGATAATCACCACAAATGGTGGATCACCCACGTGCTGGGTGGAGAGGTAATCACATGATAAGTCCATTAAAGTGGAAATTCTCCAACTAATTTATGTGGTAATCCCGGCAAAACTTAACTAAGGTGTAATCATGACCCAGACAAGGTACAACACTTTAATTACACCCAACAAAACAATGATAACATAAACACACAGAAATTAGATATTCTTCGGATATGATGTTGGATCTGGAATTTCTGCAATAAATCTTCTAATGGTTGCTCTTGAATGCTCTTGATAGTAATTTTTCTCTTATGAATTGTTAGATCATCTTGGTTAATATTGAAATGATGCAATAACTAGGCATTTATAATGCTATTATTCTAATTTCTACCTAAGGTATTTGGTTTGACCAAAACCTTCTTCCTCACATGTTGGAGGTTATTTTAGGAGGAATCTAGTGCCTCATTTTTGAGTTTTTTTAGGGCATCCGACCCAAGGTGGTTGCTTGCTCCTATTTTGGTGCAACCACTTGGGTTGTGCTTATATCCACCTACGTAACTCTCCTCGCTTTTATATATTGAGCAAGCTAAACTTGACATGTGTTTTGAGTGGTTATAGTACAACATTATTTCTCCACTTTCTCACACAAGTTTCACCAATTGTTACCCCCAATCTACTCAAATCAAGTACAATATAAAATGCTGGAGGTGATTCCAAAATTCATATATATCACTAGTAAATATCTCATTTAATTTAATGGTTTAATTCCTCATTTTTCGTAATTGGAATTTTTAGGAATTAAAATAATTGTATATGTTGTCTAGTGAAATATTTTTAGTGCTTTGGGGAAAGGGGAAAATAAAAATTAAGCAATTTAATTAAAAATTCTTGGGTTGGGATTTCTATTTATATTTGATTTAATCATCTTGATTAAATGATTGTAAATAAATGAATGCTAAATTTTTATTTTTTAAAATTGGAAAATTTGAGAAAATACATGAAAGAAAATAAGGAAAATTAGAAAATAGAATATAGGAAAAAGGGTTGAAAGAAAAATAGAAGTATTTTTTATTTCATTATTCTTGTTTTGAGAAAAATTCTCTCTAAAATACTCCATAGAAAAATTGAAATTGGGTGGATTTGAATGGGAATGGCTTGGGAGATGGATGGATTTGGATAGGAAAAGGATGGTTAATGCATGTGTGTGATATTCCCTTCTTCAAATTAGTAGAATTACAAGTTTTCCATTTTTTTGTTGTGCTTTCAAATTTAGGTAAGGCACTCCTCTCTTCTCTTTTTGTTGATGTTTCTTCAATTGGATACCATGCTCACCATTAAGGGAGAATATGACTTCCTTTATAGTTTTCAAACTAGAGTTTTAGATTAGATTTTAAATTTATTTTAGATTTTGAAAAATGCAAATTTGTGCTCTCACAATGCCATTTTTTAAATGCTTATAATTTAAATTTAATTGTATGAATGAGTTTTCATATATTTGGTACAAAAGGGCACTTTTTGTTTTCAAAAATTATGAACTTTTAAAAATGAATTTAAAATGTGAAGCTCCATTAATGGAGTTTGCATGTATATTGTTGGTTTTTGTATTCAAAATTAAATAAAAATATCTATTTTAAAGTGAAATTGGATGCTTAGTTGAAGAAATTTGAGTCTCCTTCATGGATCTTCATAAGGATCATTTTGAGATCCTATTTAAATTTTTGTGAGCCAAAGTTTATGTGCCTTGTTTTTTGTGCCACACTCAATTGTGATGAGTCATGATGAACCTAGGATGAAGGTACTAGAAATTCATAGTGAAGTGACTTTTTACGTTGACCTCGACGCACAAAGGGGCTTGAGGATATGATGGGTGAAGAGTTTACTGAATAAATGATAACTAATGACATTTGGGTAAATAAAATCAACCAAGATAATGGTACCTATGGCATAGTTAAAGCACTTGTATAGGCTTAGTATGAGAATAGAAGGCATTCCTACTTCAAGAGCATTGATACTTGTATTTTGGGTTCCTCACATGGGTGAGTTGATTCATACCTAACTCCGCTTAGCCATCTCTTTGAACTTTGTGATGATACTCCATAACTCCTCTCTAGCATCTTATCTATTTTCCATTGGTGTGTGTGCCCAATGAGTGTGCTTTATTTGTGCCATTGGAATTTGTACCCAATGAGGATATTTTGTTTGTGTCCAATGATCATTGTATTCTTGGATCCATCTTATGATGTTGATGGTGATTTTTCATGATGTGTATGTTCAATACATTGTATGTGTAATCCTTCTCCCGATATGTTTGGTGTGAGAGCATTTGTGTCTTGTGTGACTATATCATAGCATGAAAGGAGTTGACATAATGGTACCACATGGTTGGGTGGTGTCGAAACCACTATTGGGGTTTGAGAATCTTCGTAAGAGCTCTACGATCGTGATCTAGTTGGTTCATGTTTACTTCATTTATTTTATTATTGTATATTTTGTAAAATTTATTTGAAGGAAGTTTGAGTCCTCTATCCAAATTATAATTATTTTAATTGAACCTCCCTAAGTGGATGGTTTATATTAGCTTCATGTATGTATTGTTTCAACATTGGATTCATACATTCCTATGGTTTGTATGTTCTTTCAATTTTATTGCAATTTTTGTTAAAATAAACATAGATCCTCTTTGGTTTGGGCTTAAAATGAATCAGTGTGTATGTGAAAATATTCAATCTCCAGATTGGTTCTTGTTTGATCTATCTCCCATGTTTGGGATAGTGTGTTGGTGAAAACCACCTCATCGAGGGGTCATTTAAGGTTCTCTGATTTGTCTTGGTGGGGTCAAGAGGTGTTTGATACCTTTACCATTTCCCTCTTGGTGTATTTGACCTCATGTTGAAGCCTCTTGTATTCTCCTTATCCCTTATGAGTTATCTCCTTCATGAGCTAATATGAGGCGAGATTCGGTGTCTAGGAACTTCTTGGTTCCCTGATAATTTCTTCTATTTTCAGAGTTTATTTTTCATCAAGGGGATCCTTCCTTGTAGTTCCCAAGAATTGTGCTTCTTGTAATTACCAAAATTGAACTTGATTTTTAGCTTTAGTTAAGACACTAGTGCTAGAACTAGGACTACATTGCTAGTAAGGACTACCATGCCTAGCAAGGACTCTAGTGCCATAAAAAGACTCTAGCACTAGATTGGGACTCTAGTGCTAGACTTGGACACTTGATCACTTGTACTAGTGTCCTCTCTAGGTGCTAGTGTCCTTTAGTGCCTTCCTTTCATCAGTTCATCATCTTTTTGGTATTTCATCCATTTATCAAGGAAACTTTATATACAAAAGTTGTTCACCTTGGCCTAGAGATTCTTCCCCATGTTTTTGTTTCATCAAGTTTCAAACCTCAATTTTATGGCTGCTCTTTTCCTTGGGAAGCATGCCATTTCTTGGATGTGACTCGTCATTATTTTGGTTAGTGGAGGGTTTGTACCTCCTAGTAAGGAAACCTCTTTTGAAGGTTTGACCTAGTGTTTAGGTGTTTTTAAAGTTTTTTAATTATTTTATTGGAGGTGATATGTGCCCTTTTGTTACTCCTTATTTCAAAAATGTGTGGTTGTATTAGCTAGTGGAGGTATGTTAGTTCCTATCCATTCCACAATTTGTGTAGTTTTACATAGAGTTTTTTTGGGTTGAGAGAGTGTCTTGGTAGGGATTGGAGGTAAACGATTCCCTCATCCTTCCCTTGTGTGGTGTTGCAAGAGAAAATGATCATGGGTTAGAATGTGATTGGTGTTTGGATGTCATTTCCCCTCTTGTAAGTTTATCATGGTGACTTCATCCTATGATTGATGTATTTTTTTGATGCCACATTTCTTGTATAAATGGTGAGGTATTTCATGTAGTTGGTTCCCTTGTGTCATTGAGTTTTACATGACACCTATGTGTACATTGTTGTGCAATGTGACATGTTGTTGTTGCATCTTAGTAGTCATTGTTGTTGCTTCAAAAATAGTTACTATGTCAGTTTGGTCCTAGGTGTGTTAGCCTAGGGCATTATAGTTCCATATGGTTACACAAGAGCTCATATAACAACTTTAATTGAGCAATATAGTGACTTCAAATATGAATATTTACCAAAATTTATCATCTCCAATTAACCACTATAAGAGAAACTTGTGCCTCCACATTTAATTAAAATATCAAGTATATTTGCACAATACAAGGATAACCAAAGTATACAATAAAAAGTCAAACATGATATAAACCAATAAAATAATCTCTATTAACTACATGAATATAAAACCAATCTAAGACTAACATGATCTAGATATCACAAATGTAGAAATTACTACCATAATTATCATAGAGAACTAAACTACATAATGTAATCACTAATTAATATATACATAGAGAGTGAAAATAGTGAAGCAAAAATGCAACTATAGCTTTGAACATGAAATCATAATAGATGTATTTAGAATACATAATTGAATTTCCTTATGTCAATATAAAATACCATTGATAAAGTAGAATACCAATATCAAAATTATAATTAGATAAGATAAGGCACATACATGTATGGTCCTTACAATATCATTTATAAACTCAATTTTCCATCCTCTATGATGATAGATAATAGTACATTAATAGTACATCATTTAAAAATAAAGAGGTAAAGGATTTCTTAGATTAGTTTCATATTTAATAAATCTTTCAAATGCCATATTCTCCAAAGGGTAATGAGTAAGATAAGGCCACCAACAAAATAATTGAGTGGATCTTCTAAAGGGTGGAATAGAATTTTATTATTGATTATTACATATTGGGGCTATTTTTTCATTACTAAATTATTATTTTTGGTTCAATATTCATTTTTTCTTCATTATACCATTCCACCCACTTTGGGAGCAACTAGCTTTATATTTGCTTCCATGATTACATTTATATTCACATTTGATATATATTGTGAGTGCACGCATGGGGGCATTGACCCTTCCTCTTTACACATTGTTGCAATATGATCTATAACTATTTTATCTTATTACATTGAGCATTTTTATGCTTGATCTCACATTTTTATGTATATTTTTATCTTGAGCTTATATTGTCCCATTTAATATATTGTTGGACCATTTCTATGATGCCTTATTGACCTTACGTTGCTACATCCATAGTACATTATTGATCTTACATTTTTCTATTGATTTTAGGGTGAAATTTTGAAGTTGTGTAACACTTCTTATAAAAGAAATGGTCAATATTGATATGACTTTTAAACTTGAATCACTAGAAAATGACATATTTTTTGAATATTTGAAATGACAATGACTAATAAAATGTAGACATTTTAGTGCAATTTATATTTGTACTTATTAGAAAAATTAAAAAATTATTTTAATTTATTTTTCTATAAAATTGAGACTATAGTTTAGTTCTTGATAACATGTTGAACAATGAGGTTAAGTGCCCAAGACATCTCTTTGTATAGTATTTTTTTCTTTGATTTTTTTAATATGTGTAACTTAAAACTTTAGTGCATGGATTATTATTTTCCTATTTCAATAAATATATATTTTTAAATAAATCCTAAAATTTGCATGTGCTAAAAAACATAATTATTTCAACAAGACATTATCCTTTGTCTTATATGTTTATCCAAAATAGAAAAAAGTATATATTGACATGTAATTTCTTCTCTAGTACATCAAACTTCTTTTTCTAATAAAATTTAGTGTTTTTCTTGAGAAGACAATATTTAATCTTATATTTTGGTGGATATGACCTAGTTTTAGGGAAAAAAAATATAAACAATAATTAAATTATTAAAAATATTATATTTTTAAAAACTATACTTATATCTAGAAAATGGTATTTTTAGATCTTCTTGAAAATGTTATTTACATGAGTAGGAGCTATGAGACATCAATTTTCTTGAATAATTTTATTATTTTGATAAATTGGCCCCAAAGTGATACTACATATGTCTTAGTGGACACTTCTAGTTGGGAAACTTGTGGCCCATATTTAATTTATCTAGAATAAATCTACTTAGATCATATGTTTGACCAAAACTAACTTTTAGTTATAAATGCTTAAATTCATTACTTCTAATAAATTGGCTTGAAGTCCAAGACAACTTTGAAGTTTCATCCCTTATAATGTTATATCAAATTCTATGTCTTAAAGAATTTCCATGATAATTTTTTGATCCTTTATTTACATATCATACTTCTTGTGAGCACTTATATATTGACCATACATTTCTAAGTATTTATATTTAGAGCACTTGATCCTACATCTTGTTATTATCTTAGGGATATTATGCACCATTGTTTATTTTTTATCTTATGAGTCATTAGAATGTGATTCATGTTGATAGATTCATGCCTATTAGCATATATGATCATACTTGTTATAGCAAGGGTTTTACCCCACCATCAAGATTGAAGCTATCATTTCTTGCTATCTCTTGAGATTTTCCCCATTGTAAAGCTTCGTGTCATTGATCCCATTAATCCTATCAAGTTTTATGCCAATGTTGGGCCTCATGATAGTGTTAATATTTTTGCCACTAATCTTGATTTATACTATCATTGGTGTTTTTGGCTACGAGGGGCTACATGATCATTGTCTTGCCCATATGGGGACAATATCATTAGCCTTCAATCTTATATCTATCCCCATGATGATTGATCCATGGTCTACTATTCTCGATCATTACTATATGCTCATATTTTTGCATATAAGAGTATATGTTTTTACTTTTCGTATTCTACTTTCCCATTTCCTACGGTACCTTCCACTGTATGGACACAATCAATCTAGGGGAAATGTCCTAGTGCTCATATTCTTTTTGTTGAAATCTTACAAATAAATATAGATGCTTATCCAGATATCCATTATTAACTCTAATTTAGAGAGAACATACAAAAGATAACTTTGCATGATCATATCCTATAGGAGCCATTGCACCTTTATTGGATCCAAAAATCCTTTCAAGTTTCAGAATATTTACTTTACTCCATATACACGTATGTGAGTTCTACATACTTAGAGATGCATGGTTCATTTGTGATTCACATGCACCTCAAAGTGGAGGCCCAAAATATAAAGGCAAAAAATGTATCTTGACACATTTTCTCATTTAGTTTTGTGTCTATTTTGAAAAAATATCTTAAAACGTGTATATAATTAAAATTAGCATAATCTTGTGCAATGTTAGGTCCTTTTACCCATTTTTATCCACATGTCATTCTATGTTTATTTCCTTATCTTATTCCTATGTGCACACCTCTCTATGCATTTAGCTTATCTAATGTTTACTATGCTTATCCATGCACTTATCCCTAGAAAATGGTGTATGTCACAATCCATTATGTCTTGCTAATCCTAGGTCAAGACTATGAATGTGGGATCATCCATTTGAATATGAACTCAACCCACCTAAATTTCAAATAAAAAAGTAAAAATTTGACCAACTACCCCCTTTAGCTTTCTTGTCCAAAGCTGACTCTATACACATTTTCATGAATTGATATTATTTGCTAGTTTTTAAAAACATTTATTACATTCATTCTAAACATATTTGAATAAGATCACTTGTATATTTATTGAATGTCAATAAATCCACATCATCATTCTAACAAGCCTTTGCACGTTTGAAAAGTTTTATCTTTGTTCATTAGTTAACACCATTAAATTGACATTCTTACACATTTTGAGATGTAATGGGATATTGGGACCTTACATCGTACAAACCAACAACAAAACTCAAATTTTCTATGTCTATGACAGATTTTCATTAGATTTGATAGAGAAGATGAACAAAAGTACATTAGAGGTTGAGTTGGTTGCTATAAAGCAAGTTTGCAATGACGAACTAGATCTAGATCAATGAACTTGTCTAAAGCAAGTGTAAAAGTAATTTTTGTAAACTATGCACCCATATACTTATTGCACCTGAACTTCCAGTGTAGATATTTTTCATCCTGAAATAAAAATTTGAGTAAAAATATTCTAAAGATTCTTTTGGCTCCTATGACTATATTAGTGCGTATTTGACTCACCTAATTCAGGATCTCAGACGTAAAAATTCCTGACATGGTTAGAGCAGAAGAACCGTTACATTTTATCTTAATACGCTGGCAGTTGTCCACAATGACCTCTGGCTATGGAGCACCATAGAAACCACCTGCTCATCTTGGTCCAACATATTCAAAGCTTTTGCACAAGCTGGAAATGGCTGGTTCCTTCGGTCCTATAGATAATGAAATTGCAGGGAACAAATCTATTAGTAGTATGAAACTAACACCAAGCTATTCTTTTGTGTGTTGCATGTTGTCTTCCCAATTGGAAATCCATAAATTTTGAAACTTGGGAACCGCAAATATACTCCATGTGGCAGATGTTGAATGTTTGTTCTACAAATTATAAAGAAAAAATCCAGAATTTGGGCTGGAAATCAATGACCCGTATGAATACAAAGTTTAGAAAAAAAGTTTACATAATCTATTCGAAATCTTATGATGATGGATAATGGCATGATTGAAATCTTTTGTATAATGAGATAGTAGAATATAAGTTACAATACAGAATACATATTGGATTTAATCATAAACATTATGGTAGATTACAAAGATTAAAAGTACAATTGAGGCCAAAAATTCAACCGAAAAATCATTTTCATTAGCCTAGAAGCTCAAACAACTAACCACAGCAATCATCCAGAGAACTCATATCTATGCCAGGACATCACAAAGCTCAAACGTAGATACAATGTCTTGCAGAGATTCAGCCCAGTAAGTTCTGGGCTATAAGAAAATCTCCTTTGTGTAAGGAATAAGCCCTGGTTAATTTACATGGAATGATTACTAGATCTAATAAGAAGAACAATGGAAGCTAAGTGCAAGCATAGAATTGGGCGAGCTCTTCGAAAGAATCACTGTGAATGGCCTCAGGGTCTGTATTGTCCAACATCCATACCAAATGCTGAAACATCACCACCTCACAACACACTGTAAAACCATCCTCGTTATCGCCCTCACATTTCTGAACAAAAACCCTTATCAATGGATGGTTGAGATGGTGGGCACTAATAAAATATCTTTTCCTGGACTTGCCAACATACACAACTTTACAGCCCTTGGGAGCTTCATCAGAGATGTTTGCATGCACAAAGGTTGATGATCTGCTTTCTGTAGAGTCACACACAGAAGTCTCCTCATTGTGGGTTATGGGACTTGATATCAAACTGCTGTATGATCTTCCCACTCTGCGAAAGCTTCGGCACTTCTTCAGAAACCCTTTTATCTTGCCTAAATTAGGTGCCATGTTTGACTCTATAACCTATTTTACTTCTGGTTTCTAATATCTGGGCTTTAGATGACTGTATTGATGGCCATGGTATTCATAGCTAAACCTCCAAACAAATGTAGGACACAAATAGATCCACGGAATAGAGACAAATAGATCCACGGAATAGAGATAAATGGAATGAATGAAAGTTTTTAATAACGTTCACGAAATCAAAGAGGATACAAATAGAAAATAAATGAATGAAAGTTTTTAATAACACCCACAAAACCAAAAAGCCTATGAGATTATGGTATAATCAACCTCATTGCTAAACACAAAAGCCCAAACAAACACTTCCAAATTCTCTGACAAGATTTTGGAATGCAGAGAGCAGTAACTGTGGGCTTGGCTATCAAGAAAGATAAAACATTGTTAAGAGCAGCTATTAATAGAATACAATGAATCATTCTTTCTTAGCAGATAGCTCCTCCCTTAACGGGCAGAGAAAAGGAAGTACAGTTGGGTTTGTGTATTCTAAGTTGTCATGAAGCCGAATTAGAGAAGAAGAAGTTTTGCTTAGCATAAATATAGAACCATGATTCTTTTTGTTCTGTTGAAGTCGAAAACATGGTAAATAGCTATGCTTAGCTTAGAGGTTTTGTGATCTATCTGCATTTAACGTGGAACTTGTGTAATGGTGAGATTACGGTTCAATAAAACAAGTGATTCGAATTTGGAAAATCAAAATTCAGCAAATTTTAAAAAAATTGCTGCTCGGTGTTGAGATATTGTTAGACTGCATTTATGGTTGTTAAGATGCCAAAGATGCCGCATGCTTTGTATACAGCTGTAAAGCAGAAAAGTGTACCTCCATACTTTTTATCCGAGTTCTGTTTGATGTTTTGGATGCATATTTATATGGATAGTATTTGATTAGCTACCCAATCTTTAGATCTAGGTTATCATGTCTCTATCAAAATGTGTTATCAAGTGTACACATTCTTAATTCTTTTATTTCAATTTCAACACGTTCTTTTTCAATCTGTATGATTTATCTATCTCTTAAAATATCTAGAGGGTCAAATCACACTTTAATTTACTTCTTATGTACATTTTCATTTAAATGGTGTATTATTTTTCTCTAGTGTATGTAATATGGTAAATGATCTAAAAAGTGGACCAAAGATTATTGAGTAGGTGGTCAAAGTTGTTATTTTGTATCACGAAGTTTTCTAAGGCCATGAAAGAATGTGGATGTTTTATTTTGATGTGTTTTATAGCCATGAATTTTGGTCTTGGATTAGAGACAATATTAGAGTAATCTAGAGCATCTCAAGGGAGTCTTGATGTACGGGATTAGATTTTAATTTTGAGAATAAATTCAATGGTGATGAAACCATCAATATTTAGTAGGTGGCAATTTCACCATTGCCTCAATAGTTTATGTTGATACTTTGTGCCACCCTTATTTTTCTTACATGATCCATTAGTAAAAAAGGATATGAGAGATCTCAAATGGTTCATCATGCTCTAAAAAGCCTCTAGTAGTTGCTTTTCCCTTTTGTCAATTTGCACTAAAAAACCCATCTTACAAAAAGTCCAAAAATGGCTATGTTTTCTTTGTCCAAGTTTTGGATGGTTTTCAGAACCTTTTTGGACTTCGACATAGTTTCGAGAACCTTGTCGAGCCCCGACATGGCTATCGAAACCTTCTTTCCTTCCCTTTTTATCTAAATTTTTTAAAGGTTTTTGGAAGCCTTTTGAGCTCCGAAGTGGTTGTCAAAACCTTGTCCGACTCCGATGAAGGTTTCAAAACCACCTTCCAACTCTGAGGATGGCTTCTTCCTTCTTTTATTTTCCTTCCTTCTTCCTTCTTTTTTCTTCTCCCTTTTTAGAACTTAAAATGGTCATTGAAACCTTATCAAGCCCTGATGAAGGTTTTGAAACCATCTTTTCCTTCCCTTCTTTCCTTCTCTTTTCGGATCTTCATGTGGTTTTGAGAAATTTTCCAGGCCCCAATGTGGTTGTCAAAACCTTTTCAAGCCTCAATAGAGGTTTCAAAACCTCTTTTCTTCTTTTTTCCTTTCTTCTTTTCTCTTCTTTTCTTTTCTTCTTTTCAGGCCTCGACAAGGGTTTTGAAACCATCCTTGAGCTTCAATGCTAGTTTTCCTTCTTTTTCCCTTTCATCCTTTCAAACTTTTGAGACCCAATGGATACTTGGATTGAAAAGCCATGTCCATTCTTAATTCTTGATTCTTTCTTCTTCTTTTATTTCTTCGATCCTTTCAAGTTTTCAAGTCCCGAAAGGACATTTGAACTAAGGTTCAATGTTCGTTTCTTTTCCTGGTCCCCACTTGCTCTTTGGTCTGATTGGGACTTTTTATCCCAATGAGATTTTTTGACAATGGTCGAAAGGGTCCTTGTTCAATCGATATTTCTAATCCAAATCGATTCTTCCTTTCCTATCTGGTTGGTACTTCAAGTCCCCACGAGACTTTCAAATCAAGAGTTCAATGGTCTGAATCTATTCAGGACTTCTCCTCCCAAATTCTTTTCTCTTCTACTTGTTTCCCTTTCGGACTTTTTGGGTCTCAATTGAACATTTGGACCAAAGATCCAAAAGTCTGGATCCTTTTTGGTTTCTCAAACCTAACCTTCTCCTTTTTTGGGACTTCAAACTTTTCTTAGACTTTTGAATTTTTTGGTCCAATGTTTTGGATTTGTTGTCTTTCCTCAATCCTAACACTTACTTCTTCTTTGTCAAAACTTTAGACCATTTTAAGTCTTTGGGATTTTTGGCCCAATAGTTTGAATCTAATTTCTATTTCCGCTCCTACCCTCCAATTCCTCCTGCTTGGTTTCTTGTTGGGGTTTCAGTGGCTGATCAGACTTTTGGACTTTGCAAGACTTTCACCATTAATGTTGTAACAACTTTCTTAGCTACTAGATTCAATCTATTGGGCTGCAAACCCTATTTCCTTATGGATTTCCATGCCACATTCAATGCAAAAGTGGTTCCCATACTTCTTATGTATGTAAGGAACATTCATTCTATTGCAGAAAAAATTTTATGGATGATTTTACAAGAGTTATCCATCTTTTTTCTATAGAGCATTCATGAGGGGGCATGGTGTATACGATAGGGACATCTTGGCTAACCTCCAATATAAGATTCGAGGATCAGATCATCTCAAATCCAATATGATTAGATTGCTACTATTTGCTAACTCTAGTGGCCGAGTTAATATTGGGTCTGAAATCACCTAAATTATGCCTACACTATAAAGACAATGATTGTATTCATGTCAAGGGTTCTTCTTCTAGACCCTCCAGGATTTTTCTTTAATGTAACTGTAAAAATTAGCTCTATGCCTCTATATCGATAAAATTGACTATTCTACCTCTTCTTTCCTTATATATGTTGTGTAAGATTTCATTACCATCATATCTGAGTGTATTTTCTTATTGTCTATGCATATATGTTGTGTAAAGCTACTTATAATTTTTTTTTGTGAATGGTTTCTTCCTCTCAGCATCTCATCAAACCCTAAACTCCATATTTTCCTCTAGAGATTGATTAAATAGAGAACAATACAAATCCTTTAGCCCATTTCACTGATCCACTGTGCAATCATAATTAGGAAGAAACATTTCTATCTTGGTGTATGATCGATCCCCTTTCCATTTTATCTATTCTTTCTATCCCTTTTCCCCTGTTAGTTGGTTAGAGTAGGGGTAAGTGTAGAAAGATATGACACAAAAAATATTTCACTTTTGTTTTTTTACCTAAAATGACCATTTGGCAAGAACCAAATTCAAGGTGAGCGCCAAATGTGAATGATGACTTTTAAAATGTATTTTCTTGAACTCTTCTTTTTCTTTGTCTTTGTCTTTATCTTTCCCTACCAATGAAACTATATACATGAAATAAAAATTTGAGTTATATTTCATGTATATAGTTTCAAGATGTTTGAGAGTGGTTTCACATCTCTTGGAGTTATAATGTAAATTATAGTTTTTGGAAGATCTTATAATTTTATAGATAGTCAAATTTCAATAATCAACATGTCAAATTTTAATAATCAGGAGGTTAAATTTTAGTAATCAACAAGTTGTATCATCTTTATCTATCTCAATCTCACTCATTGTTCATCTCTTATGCTCTAGACCTCTCTCTCTCCCCCCCCTTCCCTATCTCCTTCCCTCTCTACTCTCTCTCTCTCTCTCCCTACCTATCCCTCCCTCCCCCCTCTCTTTATCTCACCTCTCTCACAACTCTCTCTCCCTCCCTCCTACTTCTCCCTCCTCTCCTCTCTATCTTCCCCTTCCCTACTCCACCTCTCTCTCCATCCTCACCTCCCTCTTCATCTATCCCACCTCTCTACTTCACCTACCCATCCCCATACCCTTTTTATCTCCTCCTCCTCCTCCTCCTCTCAATCCTCACCCTCTCACTCTCATCACCCTCCTCACTGTTCCCTCCTCCTTCTCTTCTCCTCTCTCACTCACCCATTTCACCTCTCCCTCCTGCTCCTCTCCCTCTCTCCTTCCCTCTCTACTTCTCTATATACCCCCTCCATCTCTCTACCTACCTCTCTCACTCCATTCCTACCTCTCCATCCATCTCTCTTTCCCTCTCTACTTATTTGTACCTACCTATCCCTCTATACCTATTTCTCTCTCTCACTCCCTCATTTCCTCTCAATCTCTCCACCTTTCCCCTTCTCTCTCTACTTCTCTCTTTATCACCTCTCTCACTTATCCCTTCCTCCCTCTCTCTCTCTCTCTCCTTTCCTCTCTACTCTCTCTATCTCACCTCTCTCTCTCTCTCACTCCCTCCACCCTCTTTCTCTCTCACTATATCCCTCTTTCCCCTCTCTCCCTCTCCATCTCTACCTCTCCCTCCCTCCTTCCCTCTCTCTCTCAACTTCCCCACCTTCCTCCCCTTTTTGTATCACATCTTGGTGCACATCAGAGAGAGAGCAAGATAGAGATAGAGATAAAGAAAGAGACAGAGAGAGGAGGGAGGATGGGAGAGAGGGGGGGAGGGAGAGGTAGGTAGAGAGAGGGAGAGGGCATATATAGGTAGAGAGATAGTGTAGGGAGTTATAGAGGGAGAGTTAGTTAGAGAGATGGAGAGGGGAGATAGAGAGAAGTAGAGAGGAAAGGAGGGATGGAGGGAGAGGTAGGGATGGAGAGAGGAAAGAGAGAGAGATAGCACCAAAGAGAGAGAGGTAGGTAGAGAGAGTGAGGGGGGATAGAGAGAAAGAGAGAGGGAATGAGAGGGAGGGAGGGATGGAGAGAGAGTTGAGATAGGGAAAGAGAGAGAGAGGGGGGAGGGGGAGGTAAAGAGGGGTAGTTGAGATAGATAGAATTAGAGAGAGAGGTAGGTGGAGAGAGGGCGAGGAGAGAGAGAGGTGATAGAAGATTTGATAGAGAAAGAAATAGAGAGGGACTTGAGGAATATGGAGATATTGAGAGAGGGAAGGAGGGAGCGATAGGTAGGTATATAGAAGTAGAGAGGGAATGATAGATGGAGAGAGAGGTAGGGATGGAGAGAGAGAGAGAGAGAGAGAGAGAGAGAGAGAGAGAGAGAGAGAGAGAGAGAGAGAGGTAGGTAGAGAGAGGTAGGTAGAGAGAGGGAGGGGGAGATAGAGAGAAGGAGAGAGGGAAGGAGAGAGGGAGGGAGAGGTAGGGAGGGAGGTAAAGAGAGGTGAGATAGAGAGAGATGAGAGAGGGAGGGATAGGTAGGGAGAGAGAAATGAGAGAGAGAAATCAAGTAGAGAGGGAAGGAGAGAGAGAGAGTTAGATAAAGGGATGGAGATAGTGAGAGAGAGAGGTACCTAGTGCATGAGATGAATAATGAGTGAGATAGAACGCGAGAGAGAGAGAGAGAGAGAGAGAGAGATGATACAATTTGTTGATTACTAAAATTTGACATCTTGATTACTATAATTTGACATGTTGATTATTGAAACTAACTAAGTCTAAAAAATAACATCTTCCAAAACTAGAATTTTCATTATAATTCCAAGAGATCTGAAACCACTTTTAAACATCCTACAACTATATATACATGAAATATAACTTAAATGTTTATTTCATGTATATAGTTTTGTGATCATAGACATGTTGTGCCTATAGCACACACACCCCATTCAGAACAGGGCCCCTCTCTTTTCGCCTTCGTCGGGTTGCTTTTTACCTTTGCCTCGCATGCCCCCTAATTCTGAGTTCCAAGTGGTCAAGGGACCCTAGAGTCATCATCTTTAGTTGAAAAAATTTCACCACCCAAGAAATTTCCAATTGCTTGGCCTTTGTGGGATTTCCCTAGCAGGTTTCCTTTAAGTTTTAAAGTTCACATCCTTCAGTTCCTGCAGATCCGCCCTTGCGGGTTTCCCCTTGCGCATCGTTGCCTTCATTTTTCCATTTCATCAACAGCTGACATGGGATGTCCACTCACATGGCAGGCCCCGCATCCTCCATGGTCATTCCTTTTTCCACCACTCATCCAATAGTAGTGTCTGGGGTTCTGTCTTCCTTGCAGGTCCTGAATTTCCTGTCGCTACTCTTTTGAAACCCATGCCCAGCTACCCCGACACCCGTCATACAAACAATTAATGCGGGTAATTAATGCAAATTTTCCTATAAATAGGAGGGCCGACCTATCATTTTCACCGACACAAGTAAGAATTTTTCAGAACCTAGACAATTGCCGCCTCCTGCACACCTGCACGACCTCTTAGATGATTTAGAGCTTGGCCTTCATCAATTTCTTTGGGATCCACAGGTGTGTTCACCGCCCTCAGCTTGAAGCGTCTTTTAAAAGTCAAGTTTTCTAAAAATTATTAAAATTTTAAAGACAAGCTTCTAAAATTCCTTAAGCGGTCGATTAAAAATCCAATTCCACACCATCCCATCTGAATAATCCCTCAAAAATCCATCAAACTCAACCTCTAAAGGCCATGCGAAACTTTACCTCCCCACCACTATTCTTCACCAGAACCATGGAACCCTCGCGACATGCAATCCCTTCATCATCGTCGCCTAATAAGAAACTTCAAATACAAAACTTGAGCCCCAAAGCCTTGCGGGTCCACGCTTGCAGACTTCCACATGTAGGCAGACACAACCCCATCACTGTCCTAGAAAACTCAAATGGAGAAAACCTAAGTAAAAAGCTCAAATCCTGAGACCCTTGTGGGTCATCTTTTGCGGGCCGCCGCATGTGGGCGACATCTCCCTTACCACCGTTCATGAACGGCTGTCCTGTGCCAGCTTCCCACTTTGTGGGTTCCCGTCGAGCATAATGCCATCAAATGCCAAATTCAAGTCTTGTCCGACATACTGTTAAATGTGGGTTGATGTCCACTCTCCACCATTGTTTTGGATTCCTTTTACCAGTAGAAAACCTCTTGCCTCTATCCACCTTATGGAGCCCACACTTCTTGGTGCTGCCTCAAGCTCTTAAGATAAAATGTTAAGTCTTAACCCTTTGCGGGCCGAACCTTGCGGGGGTCCATCCGCGAACTGCCCCGCCCCCACCTACATTCAAAACAATTGAGGAAACCCGTCGGTCTTCCCTGTAGACTCCAACCTCATCGTCTCCCTTCGAGCCCCTTGGAATGAAAATGATTAAGTTTAAATGAATTGTGGGTTGCCGCTTGTGACCCGCCATCATCTGATCGCCGCTTGCTAGCGGCCACACCCTGCCTTCTTTCTGCTTTGCGGAGCTCGAATCTTCCTTTGCTAACCAAGTCCCTCTGAGCACAACTATTAATGCTAGGGTCTCTCGTGGACACGCTGGTGTGAGCCTCCTCCTGGGGGTTGTTGTGTCTTCACCGTCATCCCTGAATGGTCATCTCCTAGCAACTCTCCATCGGTCCCCACCCGCAAGCTTCCAAATGAGTGAACCTTACCCAAGTCATCCAAGACACCTTTGAACCTCGCATTACAAGATTCTCCTTGCAGACCTTCATGTTGTGATCATCGTTTCTCAACGACAAAGCTCCAAATGTATGTGGTACCCCCTACATCTATAACCCTTGCACCCACATGAACAAGATGACTAAATGGATGCCTCTAGAGACATCATGGATGATTTCCTAATGTGCCAAATGCCTTGGAGCCTTGACTGAATCCCATGTTGCCAATGCAAAACATAGGGTGCGAGTGGCCATCTACGGGTTGTTGTGCCCTCAATGTCATTTTCCTTCTACCTTGTCCTGATGGCTGCTAGCCTAGGGAAACCCGCATTCCTTAAAACTAATCCAAATGAATGTCAAACGATGAACATTAATGAATTTTATGATCTTTAGAAGATGAATTACTAGATCTAACCTCCATTTTGTAGAATTTCACTAACGCTTCCTCGATTTTTATATGAATATGCTTACTTCGCCCTTGTTTGCAGGATTTATGGAATCTACTACCGACACATCAGGGTAGTTTTTGGAGAAGGATAAAGGAAAGAAAACTACCAAAGCACCAAGGGGAAAAGAGGAGAAAGATCAAATGAAGTATTAGTTCCACGGGGTGGAAATCACCTCCAAGGTTACCTCTACGTGGGATTCAATCTCAGAAACCAACATGGGACATGTAGATATAGATGAATTCTAACGAAGAATCACGAGAAACCCCATCATTGAGAATGCACAAAAGATTTGCAAGAGTGGCCTATCCAAGGAAGTCGACTTCCCACCTACACTTGTAGCTCCAGAACTTGTAATGGCATGCATAGAGTGCTATCATAGTGGCAAAAAAAAAATTATAGATCATGAAGGCAAGGTGTTGGCAGACCTGTCTACCTGGTCCATAGGAAAAAATTTCCATATCCCCACATTCGACCCCATGGAGGAAACAGAGAAGGGATACACCGAGAATATGTGGAAGAAAGACCTCCTGGCATGCAATAAGTTAATCAACCAACATCAGTTGAAGGAGAAGAGGGGTAGCGCCACCAAGGTACCGAAAGAACTTTTTAGAAGTGACTTCCATGAAGAGTACCGTGATTTGGTCACTCTATTAAGCAGAGTAATGTGCCTCCCTAGCACTACCCTCTTTCAAGAAGGGATGTTTTATTTTATCGAGGAGATCATTCATGGAAAATAAAAGTTCCACTAGGCCAAGATCATCAACAAAAATTTGCAATGCCAATTTATGGCCGTAAAGAAGACATCCCTATTCTACATGACCTCCTACCTAATATACCTGCTAGCAAAGGTATTCCCATACAAAGGCCTCTTTGTCGCATGAAACCCGAATCCAGGAAGTAGAGAGCTCAAAGTTTATGACCACTACCCACAATTGCAATACAAAAACTTCAAAAGAGAATATCAAAGGGTGAATGATGCCTTTATAGGGCATATCATCAAACTTCTTGGAGGATATTTTCAAAGAAGAGTCTCATATAGCGCTTTGGCCTTCATTTAGAGGTCTGGTTTCTATTCATTCAGCTCCCAAAATTCACCTACATCAGAATAGAGGGCTTCTCTAAAAGGCCTTTCAAGCTTCCCTAGTACCCTAATGACCGGATGGTTATATTGGAAGTCTCCCGGTAGCTACAAAATGCTCATACTCTACTATGTGATAAACTCCGAGTGGAGATCCCCTATCCCCTCAATTTCAGACAAGGAATGTATTCTATCCCCATGGCCCAATACGAAAGGAGATAGTAGAGTATCATTTGGACTTCCACACGGACCCTTATGGAAAATAAAGAAGTTTGTCAAAAAACAATATATTGATCTCCCCCACATACAGGATTTATGGGCCAACTGCAAAGATGATAAGGAGGTGAGAATGAGGCATTAGATGAGGATGACGGCTCAATTCGCGTGACCAATCAACCTATTCCCGGTACCTGACTAGATTATAGAGGAGGAATAAACCATCCTTGATGAGAGATTTTATGCTGTGGATAATTTGTTGTTGCCACTAATAGATTGGGATGAGGAAGAGGTCAATGATCTTGACATTGTAACACAACCAATAGAGAATAGAAAAAGATAGTGGGTGGATGCTCAAATTATCCAACTCAAGGCACAAGGTTCCATGTTGACATACAGTGAGCTCAAAAGTGAAACAAATAGTGGAGTCACTGCTATCCCAACAGAAGAAACTCCCAAATCCCCTCCAGTGACCAAATTGAGAAAGAGAAAGGATGTGTCTGAGTTCCAACCCAAACACAAAGTCTATACATGGAAAGCCTCGAAGGGAGAATCCTCAAAGAAAGCTAAGAAATCATGAAGATTCAGTGATATTCCAACCATTAAGGAGGATCCCCAACATGAAGAAGAAGAAGAGGCCGAGTGACCACAGTCACCACCTGCAACATCTGCTCCCATCATTACTGTTGTCTTTTCCACTCCTCCACCTCCTGCATCTCAAGTATTTCCTATTACCTCTCCCCCTATTGTGGACATTTCTGTTTACCTTGCTTCCACTTCACCAACGACCCCGATTATGGTATTTGATTCCTCTTCAACCCTGACATCCCCACTATCATCTACCTTGCTGCCCCCTCCATTACCAACTCTTTCTATCACAATTCCTTCAATTGACACAACTACTATGCCTCCTCTCACCTTGCCCGAGGCATTTTCCAAGTACATGCAAGGAATACCAGCCAAGCTTTATGGGGTGATAATGAACTCCACCGTCCAAGCGGTGATGGCCCAAATTGTTGTTGGCTTGCCCGTTCCTCCACCACCCATGAAGCCACCGAAAATGGAGGCCACTATGCAAATATCAGAGGAAATGGAGAAATTTCAAAGGGAGGCCACTAAAGGAATAATGGAAGAGCCCGAAGATCCTTTTAAGGATGACTACTTTGAACATCTGGAAGGCCGAGTGGACATAAGTGTGGACAAGGTGGAAATTGATGAGGAAAAGATGCAATCTTTGGAGGAGGATATTGAAGCTCTTAATGCAAAGTACAAAATAGAGATCTTGGACCAAGAGCTTGAAGAGGAGTTGTCCCACCACCTTAAGGATATAGGAGAAGAAGTCAAATTTGAGAAGTAGACTCTTGAAGAGAAAGAAGACACTGCAGTCAATGTGGAGACGTGTGAAGAGCCTCCACTAGTTGGGCAAGATAAAGGCCCTATTCAAGAAGAAGAGGTACTTCCTGGGAAAGAAGAAAGAGAGAAAAGAGAGGAGAAGGAAGAATTTTCTCCAAAGAAAGGCTCCAAGCTGAAACATCATGAAGAGCTCAAGCAAGAAGTAGAAAGAGCACCTCAGACAGAAGGTGTTGCTAAAGAGGAAGTAGACCCCACTGAGTTAGAAAGGGAAAAGACTATACACATTGAAGACTCAGATGAAGAAGAAGAAAGAATCGAACGAGAAGCCCCAGGCCATGAGGAGAAACAACTCTAGCATGAAAAAAAGGAAGAAGGTGATGATGAATGACCAAAGGAGGAAACTCAGATGCCCGACTAGCTAGAAAAGTAGTTGCAAAAGAAGACCTCTACCCTTGTCGATCCCAAGACTAGACTCGAGGATCTACTAGACAGAGAAAAAAAGAAGAAGAAGAAAGAAAAGAAGCCAAGGGCCAATTCCCATATCATAGTTGATGTTTCTGGATCAAGAACAGTACAGGTGGCCACCCCGGTAACAGATAAAGGCGAGGGGTTCAGCTACAACATTTCTACTATCAACTTGGGCACTGCAACTAGAGAGTAGAAGATCAGTGAATTCTAGGGATCAGTGGCCACAATAATGCAAAAAAAGAACAAGGATCAGTCCTCTAAGGAGGAATTGAAGACACAAGTGGTGGATCTCAATGCCTATATTCAGCAATGGACATCTCTAGAGGAAGAAGCTCCAATGACATATTTTGCACCCCTGGTCCTCTCCCAGGAAGAACTCGCCAAGATGTAGAAGATGAATAATTGTACCAAGGCTACTACAAATTGTTTTTGAAGGGTGCTATATAATGGTGACATGGGTATAGGCCACACTTTCCAAATGCCCAACAAATTCTGAGATGTGGAGAAGTAGCTAGAGGGCACAAAAATGATTTGTCACCGATTCATCAAGTTATATAGGATCACCTATCCTAAGCTCAAGGCCATTGTCAAAATGCCTGAGAAGACATGGGAGAAGGAGTTGGCCCTTGTGAAGGACAATCACTGGCTGGTAGAAACATGGAAAATGGGTTTGGATCATAGGAGGGACGTCCTGGAGAGAGTGTTGCATGAAGTTGAGCTCAACCTCGAATGGGTCAAAGAGAACAGGATGGACAATGAGGATTACCTGAAGTTGATGACAGACTATGATATGCATGTCATGGAGTTGGATCCAAAAAGGATCAGGCCTTACTTCCATAAGAAGATGGAGCAAGGGGTAGAAAAATCACTGACATCAAACTTCATGGACTTCACTGCAAGAGCATTCATCCAGTCCGAACAGGTAATTAAGGCCACACCAAAGTGCACAAAGAACTGGGAATAAATCATTGGAAAATATAAGAAGCTGACCTTCGAGGTTCTTCAATCCGATATCATGGAATGGGATAAGCTTTAGGAATTGATTAGGAAATTTTTGGAGTATGCCACTCTTTAGAAAAATGAAGGAAAGCTAGTGATAGATGATGAGTTCCTAACTATATAAGCTGAGAAAAGAAGGCAGTCCCTAAGAGACAAAACTACTACAGTGTCAGGGCCACTACATGACAAAATAGGAATGGGACAAAAATGTATTTTATATTAGTATATTTTTGGGGTAGGTGAAACCCTAATGTAAAATAAATCTTGGCCACACAATGAGAGTAAATCCTAGCCATTCATTTCACTTTTGGAAAACTATAAATAGGGGTCTCCTCTCATTTTCAAAGAGAGTGTTGAGTTGTTGTAAAGACATGTTGCAAAAAATTTAATAGAATTTCATTACTTTTGGTGGATTCTTGTGTTTCTCTCATGTTGCATGATTCATCTTCTCACTTTTAATAGATTTAGATAGATTTAGTTTGTTGTTCTAAGTGCTTTCAAGTAGTTTTAGTAGTTTAGTTAATGTTGTCCACTAATATTGAAGAATGCTATGGTGTTGATGCTTTTCATGTTCATGCTTTTTGTTGGTTATTGATGATGAACAATAGTGTAAAGCTAGTCTGAACATTAATTCATTGTTGCACTTAAAATTCATCTCTTATTTATGCTTTATGGTGAATGAATAGCTGAAAATCTATAGACCTTAGAAGATAGCACTAGTTTCATGAGACTGTATGTTGTTTGGTTAAGTGGAACTCAGTTATAGGAAGGTTTTCCACTATAACATCCTCCATTGTCATTGTTCATCAATAGTTGCAGGTCTAGGAACTCTTATCTCCCTTTTGACCTTTCTTTCAAATAGTAGTTAAGGAAAAGTTCCAGCATCATTGTAAAGCCAACTCTGATGTTATACATGGAGTTTTAGACTATTGTTGTGAACTTACAGCAAATACATCTCACTTTCAGAACCTTACAAACTCCATTTGAATATCCACTCTCCTTCCAACTTAGAAATTTTCCATGCCCCTTGTGATTACCAACAAACCACATCAATCCACTAAGTTGTTTTTGCAAGTCATGACCTGACACTTGGGAGACCTTGGGGTAATTTTCTACAACTTTTCTATAGGAAGTTGTCTTTCAAGAGAGGTAGTGCACTTGTGTGCTACCTGTGTTGAGAAGTGCAAAAAAACCCATCAACAATTCATAGTATGAGCTAAATACACTATATCCAAATGAATTTAAGCTATATTTAACTAACTAAGCTACGATCCCAATGACATGTTTGAAAGCCTCAAAAACAAGCAACCATTAAACTCAACATGAAATAAACCATGAAAGATTACAAAAGAAACTTAATATAAAACTCTAAACCTCATCCCATTGGGGGATTGATGTCGTATTGATATGGAATGACGACCCTTTCCCAATCCCTTGGATAAAATGAGCATCTAATTGACCTCCATTGATGAAAGCTTAACTAAAATTGATGAAAATATGCTAAAGATGAATGAAAAATCTCAATAATGGTGCAAGATGAATAAAGATATTATTCAAAAGTGCAACATAATTTTTCTTTGATGGAAGTCGATCCATTTCTCTCCAAAATGTGAGGTATTTATAAGAGAAAATGGTGAATCAAGGGTCAAGATCAAATTGGTCAATCAATGGCTAAGATGCAATAAGAGGTGAAGACATGGATCAAGGATTCTCATCAATGAATGAGAATGAGAGATCACATGGATCAAAGAGTCAATCAATGGCTCACAATGATTCAAACAAACACCCTTCCTAAAACTTGGGAAGTTTGTTACAAAGTTTGTTAGGAAAGAATATTCCCTTTTTGGAGCTCAAATGGGAGAATATTCTGGAAGGGAATATTCCCATGCAAATGGATGGATGAGGGAAAATAGGAACTAGTTAATTAAAACAAAGTTTTAATTGTGCAAGTTGAGTGAAATTAGGATGCTCATTAAATAATTTATTTATTTAATGAAAAGGGGATGAAATGACATTTAATTTAATTATTTAGGATTATTCAATTAAATGAGAGTATATAAGGGGGTTTAAATTAAATAATTTGCATTATTTAATTAAACAAGATGAAAGGTTAGTGTGAAAGGGGGTGAATTAATCTAATTAAATTAATGAGATTAATAGATGAAAATGATGCATTCAATTAAATAACTAGGCTTATTCAATTAAATGGCCAAAAAGAAGATGAATTTTAGGATGAAATGATGTTAGTGACTAGATTCAAGTGTGAAATATCATTCAGGACAATTTTAAGTGTCTACATTTTTCCCATCTTTAAAGTGAGGTACCTGTTACATTGGTTCAAAGACTGATGATTTTTAGATTAATGCTGCTACTCATATCAAAAATAATTATTTTTATTTTTTTGGATGCCCCACTATCACCCCAGCAGAAGGAATTAAGCTGGTACCCTGTCCCCTCAAGAGATCAAGGAAAAAAATTAATTTTTGGGTCAAGATCACGACAAAGGTTAAACATTGATTCAGCTACAGAAATAGGCCCTGAGATGTGAAAACAAGTTTAGAAACACAAAAAACATCTCAAAGTATGCCTCATAGTTCAGAAATTAGTAAAATAGGATCAAAACCTTTGTTTCAACCTCAAATTAGGGTAAAACACCCTAGTTTTCAAGCATAAATAGAGGTTAAAGGGTCACTTTCAATTCTTTTGCACTCTTATCTTCTAGAAAATTGTTGTACTTTTGCTCTAACACCTTGGAAATATGGCACAACACGTGCTTCCTACACACCTTTCTAATAG
>VDFB02270651.1:282570295-282713060 GCA_007258455.2 Sequoia sempervirens | reverse complement strand
AAAATCATAGTTATTATACTGTTTCCAATCTGTCAAATCCAAAACCTTTGTCTTCTGAAATACTCAGTTTATCAATATGAAGATTTTGAAAAGATAATTTTTGTAGAGAATAATAAATTTTGAAGTTTTATTATTATATTTATATGTATAATGGTCTATGTTATTTCTCTGTATTTTCCTCTATTTTTTCTCAACATTTATGAAAATCTGTTTCTCTGTATTCTGTCTCTGTGTTATTTATATATGAAAATAATAAATATATATATATATATGCAGATCCTATTATTTTATATTGAACCTTCATCGGCCGTACGCCATATTTTTTTATGGAAGTGAAAACAAATTTTAAATTCATTTCAAAATCCGTTATTTTTGGTTCGTGCGTATGAAATTGGTTGGATTTCCCTATTTCTTTTTGAGAAAAGAATTGAAATTTATTTATATTATTGTTGAAGGATAGGGAGGGACGGCATTGGCCGTAACCCTCTCCCCGTACCTCCCCTTCCGTCGCTGTCCGTGGCTGCCACAACAGTCCCTACGACTGCTGTGCGCAACAGTCTTGACGACTGCTGTGCGCAGTCAGTAGCCTATGGCTACAGTTCTTTGTGGCTGAAAGGCCTATGTTTGTTTAGAGTCTTTTTTAATTTTTTTAAATTTATTTTATTTTATTATTATTGTTTGTTATTTATATTATATTATATATATATTATATAATTCTAATTTGTTTTATTTATTTATTAAATATAATAATTATTATTCTTTGTATTCAAAACGAAACTATGATTATTTTAATTAATATTTTCTTTTAGTTATAATGGAAATTTTTTTATATAGTATTATTTTTCAAAAGGTCAATTTGCATTATTATAAAAATAAAGGGTATTATTTTGTTGGTTGAGCAAATATTATAATTGGGAATTTATTTATTTTATTATTTTTTGTTGTGGAATTATATCGAGAAAATGACATTTCGTTTTACTTGGTGATTGGAACCGGACACTCTTTTGTGATTGACTTAAGTTTATTTTATGTTATATGTTTTCCGTAATGGTTATCGGTTAGTGTTGAACCCAATTAGGGTTAGGGTGAACCTTAGTTCCAGAGGCATGTGTTAGTCTTTGAATTTTATTCTTGTGTTGGTTTAACTCTCGAAGTTGATATTTGTTGCCTTATGTTTGGAAGGGTTGTATGGGATTGTAGTGTTTTGATTATGGATTATCGCGAGATGAGGAATGCCTCGCATGGCTGGTCTTGAGATTTCTGCTTTATATGTGTTGGTTCAACCCTTGCCTACTTGAGATATGTTAGGGGTCATAGGGAGAGTGGCTCTTCGTGGGCGCTGGTGCCTCGGGTAAGAGGAAGTGCCAGGGGAACCCACGTAAGAGTAGTTAAACAAGTGATAACCTAAAAATAGAATTTAGGGGGATGGGTAGTAAAACATTAACAAGATAATGATGAAGCCTCATCCACCTGTTAGTGCTAGCACAGACTAAAGGGGACCGAGAAGGCCGTGGTTGGCAAGGTCATTGCCTTGTCATCACGAAAGGTTAACGACTCTGCATGAGTAACCCTATGGAGCGGCGCCTTGAGATAGGCTGTCAGGAGAACCATAGATGAAAGCGGCACCTTAACTTGGTTGTCTGGAGAATCCATGTAGAGATGGAGGTGGCACCTTGTGATAGGTTGCCTAGAGAATCCATGTGAAACCATGCGATGACACTCTCCACTAGACATCCTTGTTGTTCTTGTTTCTTGTTGCCTCTGGATATTGTTATTTTTATGTTGTTCTAATTATAGGGCTAGGGAATCCATAGGTGGGTGTCGGCGCCTCAGTTGGAGGAAGAGCCAGGGGATCCCATGAGAGTTATGTGATGACCCTCCCTACTTGACACCCGTCTGACTTGTTCTTGTTGCCTATTGGAATGGCGTATTGAATGGTTGATTCAGAGTTATTATGGAATCGTGTTCTTTATATTGGTTCTGATTTATTTGGAAAAGTATTTTGGGTGTTGGTTTGGTTCCTCTGGATGTTATCTCTTTATGATGTTTCTTTGAATTTTTTTGTGAATTTGATTCATGATTGTTAATTGATAGTACTTCATGTTATTGTGATGAGTTTATTGGTTTTAACTTGTCATGTGGTCTGCGAACATTGTTGGTTGTTCATCGTATGCTTTGAGTTGTATTAGATTTGTGTCATAATGTGTTGAGTCGGTTTGACATTCATGGTCGGGTTCACTTCCTCGTCACCTCTGAGCACGGGGGGTGAGTTACTTGTAATTCACATGGTTGGGTGGAACGTGCTCCGCACCCGTTGGGTTCCCCATCAGCATCTTGTCTTCTCAGCTTTCCGCAGTGGAGTTGTACCAGTGGTCAGTTGTACTTCATGTTTCATTATACTTGTATCAATCCCCATGTTGGGAAATTCAATGTAATTCATTTGTCAAAGAAAATTGTAATGTATTATTATAACAATGATGTAATAGTTAGGATCATTTGTAACTCTATTAAGGGATGTATCATGGATGTAATTATGCGATGTTTATTACTCTCGCATCATGGTTATTAGATATATCCTTATTCTTGGTTATCATAATAAATGATATTGTTATAATCTCTATCTTTATTTCTGTTTAGTTGTTGCGATGTAACCTCGCGTGCCCTAGAGAACCAAGTGTGTTAGTGCTATGAAATATGTTATGTGGTTATGGTTTAATGTTATTGCATGTTTACTTTTATTATTTAAAAAAAATATATATATTATTTGCATTGTGTCTGTTTCCTCATTGGTTTGCAATCGATGTATGCTATAACTTAGTATCGTGAGCTGCTCATATTAATCGGGTAACTATGTGTGCTCACTATGTAACCTATGGCTTTGTCCCTAGAGTATAGAGTCACTTCTTTGTTGCCGCATAGAACCCAAGTTTCTTCCTGCTAGTCGGTCTCGTGGCAATGGTGCAGAAGTCGATGGGAAGGATAGGACCCCTAAGCGCACGCAATCATATCCTTCCTGACAAGGGGATGCCTCATGAACCCCTGTGTTGTTGGGTGAGTGGTTTCTCACCTCGAGACGTGAGTTGCGTGCGTGGCTCTTTGTGGCTAATTTCTCTCCATGGTTGTTGTGTGCCCCACTCATTCATTTACTGGTTTCCCAGAGAAAAGCCATATCCCTTGGGGAGGATGTAATACCCCCATGTTACTAATAATTTTAGCTATTATTTCTACCTATGTGTGAACTTTGATTCTGCCTCTTTCTATTGGTAATGTCTATGTGTGAATGCCCTATTAGGGGAATCTTATTTCTTTGTTTTACCCAGGCCTGTGAGTGTCGGCTCTTATGAGGGAGGATGTAACACCTCCCATCGGTAGGATTTAGTATTTTTCAATGCAGTTGTTTGCTACTTGTGACGATGATGATATTGTTTGATTTGGTTAGTTAGACGTTAGATGATGCTATTGTTACATTATGGACATGATTATTTCGTATGACAGTATGATTGGTTATATTAGTTGATTTTCAGAATTATGATATGATGCAGTGATTTAATTAGATATGTTATGAGATGATTGTTAGTTAGAAATGTTGATTTATTGGTTATATTATAATTGTTAGAATAGGTGTGATGAAGGACAATATGGCATCACTCGTTCACGAGTGCCCTGCTATGTTGCGATTCCTTCTCACAATGCAGTACTTTGATTTAATTCTTTGATGATTATATATATATGTATGCACATGTACACAACTTTGTTTGTATGCAGGATTTGCAGGTATAAGTCTCGATTCCACCTGCTTCGGCAGGACAGGGCAAGCACCAATAACCCAACGGTTAAATGTTGAAACATAGGTGACAATGAAGTCCTCCCGTTCCATGATGTCAGGTCATCTCGTTGATTTGGTATTGTTCATTTTTGTAATTGTCGTCATTTGTGGTTTGTGTTTTGTATTTTGTCGTCTTTTGATTAATGTGGTATTTTATAAGTTATGATTATTTAATTCATGTTGATATTTTATAAGTGTGAATTAGTTAATTAAATATGGATAATAATTGTCTATTTTAATGTTGGTTTATTTGTATGAAAATATTTAAATGTTTTATTTAAATTTTATATGGTCATGTGTTGTAATTAAATGATAATTAAATAGTAAATGGGCTTAATTATTTTAATCAATTATCTGGTGGAGGATAATTATTAGAATAATTTATTTAAATTAAATAAGTAGTGTGATGTGCAAGAAAAGTTACAAAATAGGAATTAAAGCAATAAAACAAATAAAAGAAAAAAAAAAAGGATTGTGTGAGCCAATAGGAATAGAGAGTTTGGAAAAAGCTAGTTTTTAAAGAATTGATTTTCTTTTAATTGGGATTTTTGAGAAATTTTGAAGGATGGACATTATATTTTTATTTAATTATGAATTTTTGGAAGTTCTCACACACCCAGAAGATCAGAAAGTTGAAGTTGCTCAAGTCATTGTTGAGGTACTTTTGAATCTGAAGAGATTAGTGTTGACCTCTTTTGCTATTATCTGAGGAGAGCTTTAGGAAGGAAATTTGTCTTCAATCTGTTGCTGGTGTTGTTTTGGGGAGTTCGTTCTGGACTAAGAATCAGAATCGAGTTCGAGGGCATCTGAGTCAAGCAGGCATCTTCAGATTTGCATTGGACTCTAGGTTCCTCTCGTAGTCTTCTCCTCGTACCCTTTCTTTTATTTGTCTGCTTCAGAAAAGAAAAATATATTTTATTAAAAATAATTTTTGTGAATATAGAAAACTTCTGTTGAAAACTAAAAACTAGGGAAAATTATTAGACTAGAAAACAAAGAAAATCATAGTTATTATACTGTTTCCAATCTGTCAAATCCAAAACCTTTGTCTTCTGAAATACTCAGTTTATCAATATGAAGATTTTGAAAAGATAATTTTTGTAGAGAATAATAAATTTTGAAGTTTTATTATTATATTTATATGTATAATGGTCTATGTTATTTCTCTGTATTTTCCTCTATTTTTTCTCAACATTTATGAAAATCTGTTTCTCTGTATTCTGTCTCTGTGTTATTTATATATGAAAATAATAAATATATATATATATATATGCAGATCCTATTATTTTATATTGAACCTGCGTCGGCCGTATGCCATATTTTTTTATGGAAGTGAAAACAAATTTTAAATTCATTTCAAAATCCGTTATTTTTGGTTCGTGCGTATGAAATTGGTCGGATTTCCCTGTTTCTTTTTGAGAAAAGAATTGAAATTTATTTATATTATTGTTGAAGGACAGGGAGGGACGGCATTGGCCGTAACCCTCTCTTCGTACCTCCCCTTCCGTCGCTGTCCGTGGCTGCCACAGCAGTCCTAACGACTACTGTGCGCAGCAGTCATCATGACTGCTGTGCGCAGTCAGTAGCCTACGGCTACAGCTCTTTGTGACCGAAAGGCCTCTGTTTGTTTAGAGTCTTTTCAAATTTTTTTAAATTTATTTTATTTTATTATTATTGTTTGTTATTTATATTATATTTTTATATATATATATATATTATATAATTCTAATTTGTTTTATTTATTTATTAAATATAATAATTATAATTCTTTGTATTCAAAATGAAACTATGATTATTTTAATTAATATTTTCTTTTAGTTATAATGGAAATTTTTTTATATAGTATTATTTTTCAAAAGGTCAATTTGCATTATTATAAAAATAAAGGGTATTATTTTGTTGGTTGAGCAAATATTATAATCGGGAATTTTTTTTATTATTATTTGTTGTTGTGGAATTATATCGAGAAAATGACATTTCGTTTTACTTGGTGATTGGAACCGGACACTCTTTTGTGATTGACTTAAGTTTATTTTATGTTATATGTTTTCCGTAATGGTTATTGGTTAGTGTTGAACCCAATTAGGGTTAGGGTGAACCTTAGTTCCAGAGGCATGTGTTAGTTTTTGAATGTTATTCTTGTGGTTGTTTAACTCTCGAAGTTGATATTTGTTGCCTTATGTTTGGAAGGGTTGTATGGGATTGTAGTGTTTTGATTATGGATTATCGCGAGATGAGGAATGCCTCGCATGGTTGGTCTTGAGATTTCTGCTTTATATGTGTTGGTTCAACCCTTGCTTACTTGAGATATGTTAGGGGTCATAGGGAGAGTGGCTCTTCGTGGGCGTCGGCGCCTTAGGTAAGAGGAAGTGCCAGGGGAACCCACATAAGAGTAGTTAAACAAGTGATAACCTAAAAATAGAATTTAGGGGGATGGGTAGTAAAACATTAACAAGATAATGATGAAGCCTCATCCACCTGTTAGTGCTAGCACAGACTAAAGGGGACCGAGAAGGCCGTGGTTGGCAAGGTCGTTCATCATGAAAGGTTAACGACTCCGCATGAGTAACCCTATGGAGCGGCACCTTGAGATAGGCTGTCAGGAGAACCATAGATGGAAGCGGCACCTTAACTTGGTTGTCTGGAGAATCATGTAGAGATGGAGGCGGCACCTTGTGATAGGTTGTCTAGAGAATCCATGTGAAACCATGCGATGACACTCTCCACTAGACATCCTTGTTGTTCTTGTTTCTTGTGCTCTGGATATTGTTATTTTATGTTGTTCTGATTATAGGGCTAGGGAATCCATAGGTGGGTGCCGGCGCCTCAGTTGGAGGAAGAGCCAGGGGATCCCATGAGAGTTATGTGATGACCCTCCCTACTTGACACCCGTCTGACTTGTTCTTGTTGCCTATTGGAATGGTGTATTGAATGGTTGATTCAGAGTTATTATGGAATTGTGTTCTTTATATTGGTTCTGATTTATTTGGAAAAGTATTTTGGGTGTTGGTTCGGTTCCTCTGGATGTTATCTCTTTATGATGTTTCTTTGATTTTTTTTGTGAATTTGATTCATGATTGTTAATTGATAGTACTTCATGTTATTGTGATGAGTTTCTTGGTTTTAACTTGTCATGTGGTCTGCGAACGTTGTTGGTTGTTCATCGTATGCTTTGAGTTGTATTAGATTTGTATCATAATGTGTTGAGTCGGTTTGACATTCATGGTCGGGTTCACTTCCTCGTCACCTCTGAGCACGGGGGGTGAGTTACTTGTAATTCACATGGTTGGGTGGAACGTGCTCCGCACCCATTGGGTTCCCCATCAGAATCTTGTCTTCTCAGCTTTCCGCAGTGGAGTTGTACCAGTGATCAGTTGTACTTCATGTTTCATTATACTTGTATCAATCCCCATGTTGGGAAATTCAATGTAATTCATTTGTCAAAGAAAATTGTAATTTAATATTATAACGATGATGCAATAGTTAGGCTTATTTGTATCTTGTTAAAAGATTTATCATGGATGTAATTATGCGATGTTTATTATACTCGCATCATGGTTATGGGATGTATCATTGTTTGTGATTAATATAAAGTTAATGGTTATGTTGTAATATTTATCTTTTCTTATGTTTTGTTGTTGCGATGTAACCTCGCGTGCCCCAGAGAACCAAGTGTATTAATGCTATGTATTATGCTATGTGATTATGGTTTAATGTTATTGCATGTTTACTTTTATTATTTAAAAAAATAAAAAAATTATTTGCATTATGTGTGTTCTCTGGGGTTTGCACGACGGGCGTTACAACTTGGTATCAGAGCCCGGTTCATACACTGGGCACTATGTGTGCTCACTATGTAACCTTGCGTTTAGCCCCTAGAGTCTAGAATTTCATGTTTTGTTGTGGTTGTTGTGAACCTAAGTTTCTTCTGTTAGCCAGCTCAGGGCAATGGTGCAGGAAACTGATGGGAAAGGATAGGACCCTCGGTGTAGTGCGCAATGCACCGATATCCTTCCTATCAGGGATGTACTATGAACCCTTGTGTCATTGTGTGATGTGGTTTCCAGTGATGTGAGTTATGTGTGTGGTTTTTGGCGTGATCTCTGCATGTTTGTTGTGTGCTTACTCTTATCTATTTAATGGCTTCCCGAAGTAAGCCATATCCTTGGGGGGGAGGATGTAATACCCCCATGTTACTAATACTTGTATTATTATTTCTTACTATTATATGTGAACTTGATTCTAATTTCTATTGGTGATTAGTTCACCATCTTGGTGTGGGTGGATGCCTCCCGTATTAGGGAATCTTATTTCCTTTTGTTTACCGTCTTCCAGGAGTAAGCCGATTTTATGAGGGGGAGGATGTAATACCCCTCCTCTTACTGGTAGGATTTAGTATTTTTCAATGCAGTTGTTTGCTACTTGTGACGATGATGATATTGTTTGATTTGGTTAGTTAGACGTTAGATGATGCTATTGTTACATTATGGACATGATTATTTCGTATAACAGTATGATTGGTTATATTAGTTGATTTTCATAATTATGATATGATGCAGTGATTTAATTAGATATGTTATGAGATGATTGCTAGTTAGAAATGTTGATTTATTGGATATATTATAATTGTTAGAATAGGTGTGATGAAGGACAATATGGCATCACTCGTTCGCGAGTGCCCTGCTATGTTGCGATTCCTTCTCACAATGTAGTACTTTGATTTAATGCTTTGATTATATATATATGTATGCACATGTACACAACTTCGTTTGTATGCAGGATTTGCAGGTACAAGTCTCGATTCCACCTGCTTCGGCAGGACAGGGCGAGCACCAAATAACCCAACGGTTAAATGTTGAAACAAAGGTGACGATGAAGTCCTCCCGTCCCATGATGTCAGATCGCCTCGTTTGATTGGTATTGTTCATTTTTGTAATTGTCGTCAGTTGTGTTTGTGTGTTGTATTTTATCGTATTTTGATTAATGTTGGTACCTTGTATGTTGCGGTGTGTTCGATTTAAATAATGGAAGTAATTATTTATTTAAATGTTAGATTTAAATTCTTTTAAATATTTAAATGATTTAATTATTTTTGAAAATCATATATTACAATTAAATGATAATTAAATAGTAAATGGGCTTTAATTATTTTAATCAATTATCTGGTGGAGGATAATTATGAGAATAATTTATTTAAATTAAATATGTAATGTGAGGTGCAAGAAAAGTTGCAAAACAGAAATTAAAGCAATAAAACAAATAAAAGAATAAAAAGACAGTGTGAGCCAATAGGAATAGAGAGTTGGGAAAAAGCTAGTTTTTAAAGAATTGATTTTCTTTTAATTTTGGGATTTTTGGAGAGTTTTGAAGGGATGGGCAATATATTTTATTTAATTATGAATTTTTGGAAGTTCTCACACACCCAGAAGATCAGAAAGTTGAAGTTGCTCAAGTCATTGTTGAGGTATTTTTGAATCTGAAGAGATTAGTGTTGACCTCTTTTGCTATTATCTGAGGAGAGCTTTAGGAAGGAAATTTGTCTTCAATCTGTTGCTAGTGTTGTTTTGGGGAGTTCGTTCTGGACTAAGAATCAGAATCGAGTTCGAGGGCATCTGAGTCAAGCAGGCATCTTCAGATTTGCATTGGACTTCAGGTTCCTCTCGTAGTCTTCTCCTCGTACCCTTTCTTTTATCTGTCTGCTTCAGAAAAGAAAAATATATTTTATTAAAAATGATTTTTGTGAATATAGAAAACTTCTGTTGAAAACTGAAAACTAGGGCAAATTATTAGACTAGAAAACAAAGAAAATCATAGTTATTATACTGTTTCCAATCTGTCAAATCCAAAACCTTTGTCTTCTGAAATACTCAGTTTATCAATATGAAGATTTTGAAAAGATAATTTTTGTAGAGAATAATAAATTTTGAAGTTTTATTATTATATTTATATGTATAATGGTCTATGTTATTTCTCTGTATTTTCCTCTATTTTTTCTCAACATTTATGAAAATTTGTTTCTCTATATTCTGTCTCTGTGTTATTTAAATATGAAAATAATAAATATATATATATATGCAGATCCTATTATTTTATATTGAACCTGCGTCGGCCGTACGCCATATTTTTTTATGGAAGTGAACAAATTTTAAATTCATTTCGAAATCCATTATTTTTGGTTCGTGCGTATGAAATTGGTCAGATTTCCCTGTTTCTTTTTGAGAAAAGAATTGAAATTTATTTATATTATTGTTGAAGGACAGGGAGGGATGGCATTGGCCATAACCCTCTCCCCGTACCTCCCCTTCCGTCACTGTCCGTGGCTGCCACAACAGTCCTGACGACTGCTGTGCGCAGTCAGTAGCCTACGGCTACAACTCTTTGTGGCTGAAAGGCCTCTGTTTGTTTAGAGCCTTTTTAATTTTTTAAAATTTATTTTATTTTATTATTATTGTTTGTTATTTATATTATATTTATATATATATATATTATATAATTCTAATTTGTTTTATTTATTTATTAAATATAATAATTATAATTCTTTGTATTCAAAATGAAACTATGATTATTTTAATTAATATTTTCTTTTAGTTATAATGGAAATTTTTTTATATAGTATTATTTTTCAAAAGGTCAATTTGCATTATTATAAAAATAAAGGGTATTATTTTGTTGGTTGAGCAAATATTATAATCGGGAATTTATTTATTTTATTATTTGTTGTTGTGGAATTATATCGAGAAAATGACATTTCGTTTTACTTGGTGATTGGAATCGGACACTCTTTTGTGATTGACTTAAGTTTATTTTATGTTATATGTTTTTCGTAATGGTTATCGGTTAGTGTTGAACCCAATTAGGGTTAGGGTGAACCTTAGTTCCAGAGGCATGTGTTAGTCTTTGAATGTTATTCTTGTGTTGGTTTAACTCTCGAAGTTGATATTTGTTGCCTTATGTTTGGAAGGGTTGTATGGGATTGTAGTGTTTTGATTATGGATTATCGCGAGATGAGGAATGCCTCGCATGGTTGGTCTTGAGATTTCTGCTTTATATGTGTTGGTTCAACCCTTGCCTACTTGAGATATGTTAGGGGTCATAGGGAGAGTGGCTCTTCGTGGGCGCCGGCGCCTCGGGTAAGAGGAAGTGCCAGGGGAACCCACGTAAGAGTAGTTAAACAAGTGATAACCTAAAAATAGAATTTAGGGGGATGGGTAGTAAAACATTAACAAGATAATGATGAAGCCTCATCCACCTGTTAGTGCTAGCACAGACTAAAGGGGACCGAGAAGGCCGTGGTTGGCAAGGTCATTGCCTTGTCATCACGAAAGGTTAACGACTCCGCATGAGTAACCCTATGGAGCGGCGCCTTGAGATAGGCTGTCAGGAGAACCATAGATGGAAGCGGCACCTTAACTTGGTTGTCTGGAGAATCCATGTAGAGATGGAGGCGGCACCTTGTGATAGGTTGTCTGGAGAATCCATGTGAAACCATGCGATGACACTCTCCACTAGACATCCTTGTTGTTCTTGTTTCTTGTTGCCTCTGGATATTGTTATTTTTATGTTGTTCTGATTATAGGGCTAGGGAATCCATAGGTGGGTGTCGGCGCCTCAGTTGGAGGAAGAGCCAGGGGATCCCATGAGAGTTATGTGATGACCCTCCCTACTTGACACCCGTCTGACTTGTTCTTGTTGCCTATTGGAATGGTGTATTGAATGGTTGATTCAGAGTTATTATGGAATCGTGTTCTTTATATTGGTTCTGATTTATTTGGAAAAGTATTTTGGGTGTTGGTTCGGTTCCTCTGGATGTTATCTCTTTATGATGTTTCTTTGAATTTTTTTTGTGAATTTGATTCATGATTGTTAATTGATAGTACTTCATGTTATTGTGATGAGTTTCTTGGTTTTAACTTGTCATGTGGTCTGCGAACGTTGTTGGTTGTTCATCGTATGCTTTGAGTTGTATTAGATTTGTATCATAATGTGTTGAGTCGGTTTGAAATTCATGGTCGGGTTCACTTCCTCATCACCTCTGAGCATGGGGGGTGAGTTACTTGTAATTCACATGGTTGGGTGGAACATGCTCCACACCCATTGGGTTCCCCATCAGCATCTTGTCTTCTCAGCTTTCCGCAGTGGAGTTGTACCAGTGATCAGTTGTACTTCATGTTTCATTATACTTGTATCAATCCCCATGTTGGGAAATTCAATGTAATTCATTTGTAAAAGAAAATTGTAATGTAATATTATAACGATGATGTAATAGTTAGGCTTATTTGTATCTTGTTAAAAGATTTATCATGGATGTAATTATGCGATGTTTATTATACTCGCATCATGGTTATGGGATGTATCATTGTTTGTGATCAATATAAAGTTAATGGTTATGTTGTAATATTTATCTTTTCTTATGTTTTGTTTATTGCGATGTAACCTCACGTGCCCCAGAGAACCAAGTGTATTAATGCTATGTATTATGCTATGTGATTATGGTTTAATGTTATTGCATGTTTACTTTTATTATTTTAAAAAAATAAAAAATTATTTGCATTATGTGTGTTCTCTGGGGTTTGCATGACGGGCGTTACAAGAGAGATCAACACATAACACCAGATGTACGTGGAAAATACAAGATGGGAAAAACCACAGAGAGACATGCTACTAGGATCTACTGTCCTAATCCAACCTCACAAGCATCAAAGTTCAATTACAAGTTTTAAGGGATACAACCCCAAGGAAGCTTCAACTCCCTATTGTAGAAGCAAAAACTTCAAGGATGCTACAGCCCCCTAATCTGAGCTACCACTCAGTGCAAATGGAGGCTACAACCTCTTACAAATTTCTACAATCAACTATGCATAAAATGGTTCTACACAACCTACAATGCATCAATTCAATACATGAGCTCTCTCTCTGTTCTCTCGTACTCCACTATAACTAGCTTCATGTATTTTTAGATTTTTTATTTTCTATTAAAATTATCTGATTCAACTTGCAAACACCTTGTGTTAACACTTTTTTTCTCTCACACTGTTGTTCTTCATATATTTTTTTCTTTCTTTTTAGCTCTTACATAACAAAATCTCTATTAGAGTTTTTCACTTTCTACCTTCTTCAACAAGTTTCCTCTCCATCAAGCCACACACCAGTGTCTAGCTCATCACTAAGACATCTAATAGGATTTACCAGATATTGCCATACCTTGCATCGAGCCATACAACATTAAATTCTATTTCATATAATTTTCCTAAATTAGCTCTCTATCAAACCCTAGAATCTGGTATGCATTTAATACATTCTCCTATCCATTCAATCTGATTTGATCTTTATCAACATGAATCTCTGTGCCGCCAACCTATAGATCATATCACCTTTCTTAATTGTTTATTGGAACAGCTGAAAAATTTAATTTTGTCCCTATGTCAGTTACCAAATTGAAACCCTTATTCACACTTGTCATAGCCATTTCATATCTCTACATTTGAATTATGGTTGTTGATCTTCTCCTTTCATGCCCTGATCCTGTGATCCTCATTCACTGTCATGTCTTAAAATCTCAACCATGGGATAAGCGGTCATTCAAATCTTCACCGTCGATCTATCATATCACTTTGTTGGAGAGACGTGCTTCAAGGTCCTATTGATACACCAATGTCACTCCAATATGAACTACGTTCGAGTACTTGGGCCCACATTCCATTTGTCTTCCATTTCATCACCACCTAATTTGCAACAACGATGCAAATTTCCACACTGAGCAATTGTTCCTCACCACCTATTAGACTTTATCATAATTGAGTCCCACTGGCTTCTCGCCTTATCGCTCTGTCGGACGGACATCTTTCAGACTCCCACCGATACATCAGAGTCACACCGATGATATATCCATTAGTTTATCGATGAGACATCTACTCCACTCCCACCAATATAAGGTTGTCACACCGATACCATTCACTATTGTAGACAAGTGTTCCTCTTTCCATTGTGTCACCACATGTCACCATCGATTATCACTTTCTACCACGTGTCATTATGTCATTCACTTTATGAAAGTACCATCAATGGACATCATCTTCATCTTACCGGGTCTCACTACCATGTCTACCTTACTGGGTCCCACAATCAACATCCAATCTCCCATTACCCTATCATTGGGACTAGCTCCATAGTCTTGGTGATATCATATTGTCTTGTTGATGGATAGTTCATCAGGTTTTCAGGGAGACATTTGAACCAGTCCAGCCGACAACCTTTAGTCACGTCGATGAAGGCCATTGATGACATCACCTATCCACCTCATCACCATGTCATTGCATCGTAATCTACAAAAAGGATGTGGATTACAATTTATCCAGTCTTGTCATGCCACATGCTATATTTTCCATCATTGTCACCCATGTCATTATGACTAGGTCCCACATTGAACACTACCTTCTCATCACTCTATTGGAGAGAAACAACCAAAGGTCTCACCGATACTATCTAGTCTATCCAATGATGCTACCACACTCCTTATCACTCCATTAGAGAGAGATCCTTCAAACTCCTACCGATACACGGTGTCTCATTGATGAAATGATCATCAAGCCATCAATGAGACACCAACTTGACTCTTGCCAATAAACTAGTGTCCCATCAATCTGAAGGAGATGTATACCCTTAAAGCACTAGGCAGAGGGGCTGGTCACCCTCATGACTTCATTGACATAAGTTGCAACTAATGCAACTGATAACCATCAATACCAAGTTAATATCAAAATAGAAATCTATTTTGAACACCATGATTGCAAGTATCCTTAGGGTTTAACTAATAAACCCTAACACCTAAGATCAGAAATAAAACATTTATGGGTGTATCCTTCACTTTCTCGACCCACACAATAAATTTCTAGAAAGCTCTCAAGAAACCCAATATGAATCTTCCATCAGATCCACTACTCTCACACTCATCCTTTCTCATCGTTCCAATGATCTCCTTTGATGGATTTTCCCTTTTGACATCAATGACAACTATATGCTAACAATCTCCCCCTTTGGCATTGATGGAAAAACTCTAACTGCTCAACCAAGTACCACTGAAGCTTTACACCAATTTGATTATTCACACTGTAACAATGCAACTCCCCCTATGACATACATCTCTTCTCTTCTCAACAAGATTCTATTTTTCATCACATTTCTCCCCCTTTGACATCAATGGCAAAGGGTACACTCCCCCTGAGGAAATGCTCCAATTTTGAAAAACTCTGCAACCATCAAGTCGTTAGAAATTATAAAACAATATTTTACATGGCTTGATCACACTATTCTTAACCAAGGTTAAATAAATGATTAATGAATCCCCCCCTGGATATATGCCCTATCACTAATGTTTAGTGATATATGGTGGGAGAAACTACCCCCAACTTCTACCTTAAGTATTCAAACTATTCTATAGGAAGAGGTTTTGTAAATCTATCAACCACTTGTTCCTTGGTAGGAACATACTCCATGTTGACTTCCTTATCTGCAACCTTTTCTCCAATGAATTGATACTTGATTCATCTATGCTTGGTTTTGGAGTGCATCACTGGATTCTTTGAGATATTAATGGCTCTTGAATTGTCACAAAGAATCGAGATAGAATCATTGTACTCTACCTTGATGTCCTTTAATGTCTACTTCATCCATAGGACTTGAGTATGAAATGCAACTACTGCAACATATTCTACTTCTATAGTAGAAAGGGTGACAAACTCTTTCTTTTTACTCATCCAAGAAACTAGTTTGTTTCCCAAAAAGAAGGATCCTCCACTAGTACTCTTTGTCATCCACACTTCCTGCCCAATCTGCATTTGTGTATGTTGTTAAAGTGAGATCTTTTCATTTGGGATACCATAAACCATAGTCAATAGTGCTTTTGATGTATCTAAAGATTCTTTTCACTACATTGACATGTGGTTCTTTTGGTGTTGCCTAAAATCTAGCTCTAGATGTAATTAGATATAGTAAACTTCCAATCATAGATCTATATGTAGTCTGATTTGCATCAGGTGACTCATCAGATATGCTCAATTTGTAGCCTATAACCATGGGCATACTAACTGGCCTACTATCTTCCATGCCAAATTTCTTGAGTGTTTCCTTAACATACTTAGTTTGAGATATAAATATTCCCTTTTCTAATTGTGCTATTTGTAGACCAAGGAAAAATGACATCTCTCCTAGCATTGACATTTCAAATTCCTCTTGCATGTGAGTAGCAAATATATTACACATTTTATCATGGCTACCACTAAATATAATGTCATCTATGTATACTACCACAACAATCATGTGCTCACTTTCAGATTTGAAACACAAATTGCTATCTACACATCCTTTCTTGAATCCTTGTTGTTGTAGGTACTGATCCAACCTTGAATACCAAGCCCTTGGGGCTTGCTTCAAACCATACAATTATTTTATCAATCTTCAGACATAATCATCATCCTCTGACAACTGAAAACCTTTTGGCTACTTAATATATACTTCCTCTTCAAGGTTTAGAAACGTAGATTTGACATCCATTTGATATACTGTAAATCCTTTATACATAGAAAATACAAGAAGCATCCTAATAGCTTCTAATCTTTCAATTGGAGCAAATGTTTCTTCAAAATCAATACCTTCTACTTGAGCATATCCTTTGCATACTAACCTTAATTTTTTCCTAACCACTACTCCATCTTCATTTAGCTTATTTCTAGATACCCATTTGGTGCCTATTACATTCTTGCTTGATGGTCTAGGAACCAATTCCCAAGTTTTGTTCTTTTCAATTTGATTGATTTCCTCTTCCATTACTTTTAACTAGCTTTCATCCTTACTGGCTTCATCAAAGCTTTTTGGTTCAATCTGAATAAGAGAGAAAAGTTCACTTGTTCCTTGTTCTTTGCAAGTCTTCTTCTAGTTTGCACACCTTCATTCTTGTCACCAATTATCTGATCTAAAGGATGATCTTTTTGCACATATTTTGTAGAAGCACATTTACCCTCATGCTCATTCTCTTCTTCATGTTCTTCTTCTTCTGTTGTTGCACCTATATCCTCATCATTTGATTCTCTTTCAAGATTGTTTCTCTTGGATTTGGCTTGATTTTCATCAACCCTGACATGTACACTCTACAATTTTATTCAATCTCTTGTTGTAACATTTATAAGCTTTGCTTTGATTGGAATACCTTAAAATATCCCTTCTTCACATATTGATTCAAAACTTCCCAAATCTTCAACTTCTCTTTTGATATAGCATCTGCTGCCAAATACTTTGAAATGATTGACCGATGTAGGCCTACTGAACCACAATTCATATGGTGTTCTACCACTATTAAATCTAATAAGAGGTCTATTTTGAATGTATACAATAGTTTTTACCTCTTCTTTCCAAAATGCATTTGTCAAGTTTCCCTCATTCAACATGGCTCTATCCATCTCCTTCACAATCCTATTTCTTCTTTCTACCACACCATTTTGTTGTGGTGTTCTTGGGGCTGAATATTGGTATTTGATTCCATGATCTTCACAATATTCCATGAATTCACTTGACATAAATTATCCACCTTTGTTTGACTTGAGACATTTAATTCTTCTCCCAGTATGATTTTCTACCAACTTATAGATTTTAAACTTTTCAAATGCTTCAGCCTTTTCCTTCAAAAACATGACCCATGCCATTCTAGTATAATCATCAATCAACAACATGAAATATCTTTCTCCTTGAAATTCCATTGTCCTCATTGGACCACGTAAATTAGTATGAATTATCTCCAAGGGTTTTGAAGTTGAATAATCCTTTGTAGGAAACTTAAACTTTGTTTTCTTTCCTTGCTAACATCCTTGGCAGATGATATTATCATGCTTTGCAATCTTAGGCATATTTCTAACTAATACTTTTGAGCTTGTCTTCACCAAATTGTCAAAATTCACATGTCCCATTCTTCTATGCCATAGCCAACTCTCATTTATTTGGCTGACCAGACACATTTGGCCTTCCACTTCACATAGATTATAGAGATTACTATCATTCCTTATCCCTTGAGTAATTGTTTTACCATTCATTCTTATCTTGCAGCCTTCACAATTAAATACAACTTTGTATCCATTATCACACATCTGGATCACACTAAGAAGATTATGTTTTATACCTTCAACATAGAGAACATATTTAGTTTTGTTCTTCCCATCTATGCTCAAAATTTCTTTACCATGAATCTTAACATCAGTGTTATCACCTAAGCTCATTGATCCTCCTTTTCTCATTTAAAGTTCAATAAATTTTCTTTTATCTCCAGTCATATGCTTGGAACAACCACTATCAATTATCCATAGATCTTGTTCCTTTGCATGCAATGCTATTTGAGCAATCATAGAATGAGTAGAATTCTGATCTTTCTCCTTCCATACCTTCTTAGGTTTATTTTCAACTTTTTCTTCCTTTTTCTCAACGACCTCAGTTTTCTTTTCAGCTTTGGGAGGTGTGTTTTTCTTCTTCTCAGATTGAGCATTTGGTCTTACAAATATTGCTCTACAATTTCTAGCTATATGAGCAAAATTGTTGCAATTATAACATACTACATTCATGTCAATCAAAGGAGAAAATGAATCTTTTCTTACAAAATTTTTGTTCCTCCTTGGAATGACTTTACATTCTCTAGCCCTATGACCAAAATTGTTGCAAGTATAACAATACTCATTAAAGTATGATGAGTACCTAGTCATGGAGTTTCCTTCTACTAGATGAGGAGATCTTCTTTGTCTAGGTCTCCTTGGATAGTGTACTCTTGTGAAACCATCATTATCTGTTCTCTTATTATTCTACTTCTTCTTTTGCTAATTAGAAATCGACCTATTAACTTTCTTGTCTTCAATTGGTTCCTTCTCTTTAATATATTTCTCAGCTGCAGTTGACTTCTTTTCATCTTTAGAGGCTTCTCCTTTGTCAGATTTTTCACCATTGGGGATTGATTTTTCTTCTGCTCTAAATCTTTCATAGATCTTTACAGAATTATCAACAAATGAACATTTTCCTTTTTCAAGTCCCAAGCCTGATTTTTCTTTATTAGCTAGATTTTGTGTACTTAGCAATTCATCTAGAATATTAGTACCACCTTTTAACTTTAGACCTCTATTGATCTGCTCATTAGCTTTCTCCAGTTATTTCTGCCTCAAGTTCTGAGCATCTATCCATCTTAGATTTCAATTTAGATTTCATGACATCTTCAACTCTTTTGAGCTCTTCTACATGAACTTTCAAACCAACTATCACCTTATTGGATTCCTCAAGTTCTTGAGTTAATCTTCCAGTCTCCTTTTGAGCATTCTTTTTTACTTTCTTGTTTTCTTTTTTAAGATCATCATATTTATATCTTAGTTCTTCAAGATCTTCAAGAGCACTAATTAATTCTCCTTCAAGATGAACAACTACCTCCTCTTCTTCTTCATGTGAACCTCAATTTGTGCATCTTCCTAATCCTCACTTTCTTTAGCCATAAATAGAAATCCTCTTCTATCTTCTCTCATTACAAGGGCATGATCTTGGTCCTCTTCTGAACTATCACTAGCATCAAATGCTTCACTTTCTTCGTTGATGTACAAACTCTTTTTCTTCTTTCCAAAATTCTTCCTTTTTGGATAAACCATTTTCTTCTTTTGGTTATCTTCTTCTTTCTTAGAGTTATCCACTTTATCATATGGACATTTAGAAGCAAGATGGCCTACTCTACCACAGTTGAAGCATTTGAAGGGTAGCTTACCTTTATATTTATTGAATCCTCTCCTTAGTCTCCTTATGAAGTTTGCTTCTTCTTCATCAGTTTCTTCAATTTCTGAAATAGTGACTGCATCTTTGCCTTTCTTCTCCACTCCATCCTTTCCTTTCTCGACAATCTTAAATGAAACTTCTCTTCTAGAAGACTCAACACCTGGCATTCTCATCTCATAAGCAGTAAATATACCCTATGACTCATGTAGAGTGAGTTTATCAATATCTCTTCCTTCTTTAATGGAAAAAAATTTAGAATCATATTTAGTCACCATGGACCTCAGAACCTTCAACACAACAACATCCTCTTTCATTTCCATGCCATATCCTCTAATAGCATTCACTATATCATCAAATCTCAAAAGATAATCTACATTTTTTCCTTCTTCAGTCATCTACAAGCTTTCAAATTTAGCTCTCAATATTTGTAGCTTTGCCAACTTGACCTTGGAGTCTCCTTCATAGATCTTATTCAATTTTTCCCAGATATCATAAGTAGTTTCACAATGCATAACCTTGCTATGCAAAAAATCAGTTAGGTTGTTCATAATGGCGAACCAAGCTTTCTCATTATTCTCATAGTCCTTCTTTCCTACACCATCAGTAGGAGGAGTAGTAGGAGGAACATATTTTTTCTTAATTGACATCCAAACATCAAGTTCAAGAGAACCTAAGTATCCATTCATCAGAGAGCTCCACTTAGCATAGTTTTTTCCATCAAATCTAGGTGGCCTTCTTCAACCTTCCTGACATGCCATTGTGTTCACTTATCCAAGATCTACCTGAGTTGATTAAGCTTCTCCTAGGGAACCTGGTGCACTGATACCAATTGTTAGAACACAATGATCTATTGATAGGGGGTGAATCAGTGGGTGAATCAGTAGATATTTAAACTTTTAGTCCTTTAAAACTTTTGCAGATTCAACCTTAAACTCAGATGTGTAGATTTAAACATGAACATATATAATAACCACAAGCACAAGATAGATCAACACATAACACCAGATATACATGGAAACCCCAAGATGGGAAAAACCACAGTGAGAAATGTTGCTAGGATCTACTATCCTAATCCAACTTCACAAGCATCAAAGTTTAGTTACAAGTTTTAAGGGATACAACCCCAAGGAAGCTTCAACTCCTTGTTTTAGAAGCAACAACTTCAAGGATGCTACAACCCCTTGATCTGAGCTACCACTCAGTTCAAATGGAGGCTACAACCTCTTGCAAAGTTCTACAATCAACTATGCATAAAATGGTTATGCACAACCTATAATGCATCAATTCAATACACAAACTCTCTCTATTCTCTCTTACTCCATTATAACTAGCTTCATGTATTTTCATTTTTTTTACTTTTTGTTATAGTTATTTGCTTCAACTTGTATACACCTTGTCTTAACACTTTTTCTCTCTCACACTACCATTCTTCATATTTCTTTCTTTCTTTTTAGCTCTTACATAACAAAATATTTGTTAGGGTTTTTCACTTACTACCTTCTTCAACAAGTTTCCTCTACATTGAGCCACACACCACTATCCAACTCATCATTAAGACATTTGATAGGATTTACTAGATATCACCATACCTTGCATCAAACCATACAACATTAAATTATATTTCAAAGAATTTTCCCAAATTAGCTCTCTGTCAAACCCTTGAATCTGGTATGCATTCAATACATTCTCCTGTCCAGTCAATCAAATTTGATCTTGATAAACATGACTCTCTATGCCATTGACCTATAGATCAAATCACCTCTCTTAATTGTTTGTTGGAGCAAATGAATGGTTTAATTATGTTCCTATGTTGGTTACCATATTGAAACCCTTGTTCACACTTGTCATAGACATTTCAAATCTCTACATTTGAATTCTAGTCATCGATCTTCTCCTTTCGAGCCTTGATCTTGTGATCCTTGTTCACTGTCATATATTAAAATCTCAATTGTCAGATAAGCAATCATTCAAATCTTCATTGTCGATCTATCATATCACTCAGTCAAAGAGATGTACTTTAAGGTCCTGCTGATACACCAATGTCACTCTGATATGAACTGCCTTCGAGTACTTGGGCCCACATGCCATCTGTCTTCCATGTCATCACCACCTGATTCACAACAATGATGTGAATTTGCGCACTGAGAAATCATTCTTCGCCACCTATTAGCCTTCGTGACAATTGAGTCCCACTGGATTCTCGCCTTATTGTTCCATCGGAGGGACATCTTCCAAACACCCAACAATACATCAATGAGACATCTACTCCACTCCAACTGATATAAGGTTGTCACAACAATACCATTCATTGTTGTAGATAAGTGGTCCCCACACCATCGTGTCACCGCATGTCACCATCCACTATCACTTTTTTCCATGTGCCATTTTGTCATTCGCTTTATGACAGTGCCATCAATGCATGTCATCCTCATCTTACTGGATCTCACTGCCACATCCACCTTACTGGGTCCCATAGTTGGCATCCAATATGCCATTGCCTTATCATTTAGACTAGCTCCATAGTCCTGTAGATATCATACTATCTTACCGATGGGTAGTTCATTAGGTTGTCAAGGAGACATCTGAACAAGTCTTGCCAATGACCTTCAATCACACTGATGAAGGCCATTGATGACATCACCTATCCACCTCATCGCCATGTCATTGCATCATAATCCACAACAAGGATGTGGATTACCATTTATCCGGTCTCATCATGCCACATGTTATTTTCATCATCACTATCACCCACGTCATTATGACTGAGTCTGACATTGAATGCTAACTTCTCATCGCTCTATCAGAGAGACACATTCAAAGGTCTCACCAATGTCATCTAGTCTCATCTATGATGCTACCACACCCCTTATCGCTCCATTAGAGAGAGATCCTTTAGACTCCTACCGATACACGGGTGTCTCGCCAATGAAATGATCATTAGGCCATCAATAAGACACCAACTTGACTCCTGCCAATAAACTAGTGTCTCACCGATCTAAAGGAGATATATACCCTTAAAGCACTAGGCAGAGGGGTCGATCACCCTCATGACTTCAATGACATAAGTTGCAACTAATGCAACTAATAACCACCAATACTAGGTGAACATCAAAATAGAAATCTATTTTGAATGCCATAACTGCAAGTATCCTTAGGATTTAACTAATAAACCCTAACACCTAAGAGAAGAAATAAAACATTTTTGGGCGCATCCTTCACTTTCTTGACCTACACAATACCTTTCTAGAAAAATCTTGAGAAACCCAATACGAATCTACCATCAGATCCACTACTCTCACACTCATCCCTTATCATCATGCCAACAATCTCCTTTGCCAAATTTTTCCTTTTGACATTAATGACAACTATATGCCGACACTTTTTTGACGCTTGTATCAAGCATTGATAGGTTGACCTTTCGGCGCAACGGTAAGGCCAATAATTGGTATCAGAGTCGGGTCACAGGTTCAAATCATGTGGTCACACTGGGGAGGATTGTTGGAAGCTTGTTGCTTCCACCCATCAGTCAACATTATTTGCATGATTTGTGATAGGGTTTAACCACCTCCCATGGATCTTATCCAATGCTTGTATCAGGCATTGAAAAGTCAACCCTTTGGTGCAATGATAAGGCCAACATATGTATTTAAACCTTGCTTCATGGTTTTGTCATTTTTAGGTGGATTTTAGGGCTCAAATAAGGGAAAACATATGTGGTGTAATTTCTACACCACAATTGTTATCGCATTTGTCGCATTCATGGTGCTTTGCACCACAACTGTAAAGTGTGACACAATCATATTATGGCACCACATAGGTATGACACATGCATAACCTACTCCAAGTGTCTTTAGCACTGCAACTATGTTGGTGTGACATAATTGGTGGCTAGAATGACGCAACTGCAAAAGTGTACCACAAATGCATGACAAAGCGACACAATTGTGAAAAAGTAATGCAATTATGATGTATGATGCATATGAGTGATAGTGCAATGCATTTGACTGATAGGATATTTGCGCAAAATTTGATAAAATTTTGGAATGCAATAGATCAAATAGGCTAATTTAGGCATTATGATTAACTTGATGCATTTTTTGTGAATGCAGGTGAGACTTTTCCCTATATATACATGAGAGAGTCGATCAACCTCATTTTCCCTTCGAGATTATCTAGTTATGGAGGATCGAGATACACTTACTACATTAGGCTTATGCCATGTGACTTTTATGCCCATTGTGCAAGCTAATCGGGGTCTTCTTACAACACTAGCGGAGAGAAGGCACTTAGAGATGAGTTCCTTCCATCTACTAACTGGCGAGGCTACAATGACATTGCAGGATGTTTGGAGGATCTTATAGCTACCTATTGATGGGGGGTGAGTAGTTTATGGCATGGGTCAAGGATTGGAAACTATGCGATAGGTGTTCAAAATAGATTCCCTAGTGGAGCTAGGGGCTGAGGATTATTAGATCATGTGGGATTCCCTGGCAAAAAAGTACCACAGGCTTATCATTGTGGTATGCTTAATGATTATGGGATTGGTTATCCTAGACAAATGTATCCATGGTTTCTAATGGGGTGGGGGGAGATTCTCGAGGGCATGATGGAGAGAGCGAAAATTTATGCTTGGGGACCCTACCTCTTAGCGATGTTGTATTTCTAGCGGCATGATGTAGCAGATTGGGATGGGAAAAGCATTACCTGTAGTACCACACTACTTATGGTATGGGCATGGGAGCATATTTTTTTGTTCCATTCACCTGTTGATAGATACTTGGCTCTTGGATTTCCTTATGTTTATATCTACGGAGGAGTTGTGACATAGATTTGGGTAGGGGATGTTGGATACTAGTAGTATGATATTGACTTGATTGATGGCTTCACATGAAGACCCTACTAAGATTGTGCAGGTTGGTATGATGGCATAGAGAACCTACCTTACTACTAACATACATGATATCTAATTGGATGGATAGTGATCACATAGCACATCAATGAGTGACACTTGCTAGAGAGGGTCCTACAACTATTCAAAGAGCAGTAGGGAGTTCCAATGGGGGTAGCAAAGTATGTCAGGTCAACAAGAGAGGTCCCACAATGGGGGCCTATGATCAGTTTTTAGGTGGCCATGCAGAATATTGAGGGATTGTAACCTATTCAATGGGGAACAATGGGCGATGTGGCCAATGCAGGGACCACCTAGAGTATGATGCTTGGTAAGCTACCCACAGACCTACACCCTTCACAAACCTAGACGAGCCAACACCAGTGGAGTAGATGGGTAGAGGACCACGGGAGAGGCTATCAGGATGAGGGAGAGGAGCTTGAGATGATGGGGATGGGATGGAGATGGAGATGATGGTGGAGATGGAGGTGGATGATAGGGAGATGGAGGTAGAGGAGATAGGGGTAGAGGTGATCGAGGTAGAGGGAGGGATGATAGGGGTAAGCAAGGGAGAATAGGTCTACCACCATGAGGAGCACAGAGGGTACCATAGAGGATGCCACCTATTCAAGATGAGGGAGAGTTGATGGAGGTGGATATGGAGGAGGCGAGGGATGAGGCGATGAGGGATGAGGAGATGAGGTATGAGGAGATTTCTATGAAGGAGGAGGTAGCTAGGGATGTTGTCATTTAGGAGGAGGGCCTACATGATATTCCCATAAGGGAGGTGATTATGGATGTTATTGAGGGGGAGCTTGAGGATGTAGGTCAGGGTCCCTAGCCACAGATATAGGAATTGAAAGCATGGATCTAGATGCTATAGGCCCAGGTAGCACATATACCAACTTTATAGGGATAAGTGTAAACGCTCATAGCTGAGAGGTATCAGACAATTATACGAGTGCAAAGAGAAGAGTAGAGATCCATTGACTAAATTTATATAGTGAGTGGGCTAGCTACTACGTTGGAAGATACTATGTACTAAGCCAGTAGAGAGACTCAATATTATAGGGATCTCTATGAGTGTGTAGTGCTAGAGGCTTCCAGGGAACCCAAATTTCAGAGTCAGAGTCAAAGTCAGAGCAGGACACATTTGTGCAAAGCTCAAAGCAGTAGGGAAGTTTCACAGAGACAATAAATACCAAATGATAGACCCTCAAGATTAGAGCATAGAGATGAGAGAGCACCTTCTCCCTCTAGTGACAGAGGAAACACAAGCTAGGCCTATTTATTTATATGCATTTAGACACTTATATTTTTTATCAAGCCTGTGAGCTCCATTTTTTGCATACATCATGACATTATATTGTGACACACCATTTTTTGATATATATGCAAGATACATGACTTTTGCAGCAACTACATGATGTGTTTGATTCTATATGCATGATCCTTATGTTTCTCTATGTGATGGATTTATGTGATGCAATGTTATGATATGCATTTTATGGATGTGTGATGCTTCATACATGATGTGATGTTATGGATGTATGATGTATGGTTTATGATAATACATGTTTATGATATATTGATGGATGTACATTATTCTATATGTTTACAAAATGATTTTATGCAATGCTTATATGAATAATGATACTACATGATGTAATGCTATTTGTGTTTTTTATTTTCTAATGCCATGTGGATGACCTAATATGCATATGATAATGAAACCTATGATGTCCTAATGTGATTGTGGATGTCGGATGATACTACTAATGCATTTATTTTTGTGTGTCACAATACACTATTAAGATGAATACAAGGGTTACTAGATGGTATGTTGTGCGGAGAGAAGTTAGCGACGATGAAACCGATGAATTTGCACTACTATCTTGAGATATTGCTAATAAATGACCAAGATTTGATTTTATTGCATAATTATCATCACAGAACTTATTATGGCAATGGATACATAACACCAAGATATGACATAGACCAAGGTGTAGTATGTTCTCTTACAAAAAAACACATGATAGATGAGGAATATCACAACATAGACTAGTAACCATAGAACCTTGTCAAAATATGTGAAGACATAACCAAAAAGCATGTTATTCCTAATGCAAGAAGGTGTTACATGACCTTTAGCTTGCATAGGTATTTTGATTATGCAAAGTGGAACCCAAATCACAACAAGGAACCTGGTTTCCCTAATCATATTGCCAAAACAAACCACAAATAGAAATCAAATAAAAAAAGGTCATGATCCATCATCACTCCTTCCATCACTTGTGGACTTCCTCAAGGAACATAGTGACATGGCCAAAGATAAATCAATAAAAATAAAAGACAAACTAGACCAACAATTCAATAGCTACATAGATCTTTTGCCAAATTGTATAATCAGATTTTGGATGTCTAGTTTCAGGAAAAGAAGCATGCAATATAAGACCAAGGATTCTGAAAATGCAATATCCTATATAAGACTAAGAATAGGATTGACGCATAAAGTCTAGTTTGAGAAATTCAACGTGCCATATAAGACCAGGGATCCTAATGATGTGCATCCTGCATAAGACTATTTGATAGCTGATAAGGATTGTTCAATGTTTACTAGGTAGGTACCTATGTTTTAGGAAATTGATCTATTTAGGTTGTTGATTTAGTTGGATAGTTTAATATGTTGTTTTGAGATTTGTTAAGCTTGGTTCTCTTGTTCAATGATTTGATGTTTAGGTCTAATCAACATGTCAACCTTACCAAGGGATAGCTTACTACGAGGTGATGATCATGATAGATGGAGACCTTGCTTTGACAAACCCTAAGGGATTGACCTAATGCCTCAAGGCCTCATCAATGATGACCTTGCCTACGTAAAGTGTAGAGACAACGTAGTTCGACCAACCTTAAACATTGATAATTAATTATGGAGATGTAGATATGGATGGACTTGACAATTATTATGAAAAAACCTAAAGGAATAACCTAAGCCTTGAGGGCTCATCAATGATGTCCTTGCCTACATGAAGTTGCAAAGGAAATGTAGTTCAACCACTTGGACTAACACAAACTCTTTTTTTGGAATTTTTTTATGTTTTCTAATTTTTTTGGATTTTCTAATGATTTGATTTTTTAATATTTTCTAAATTTTTGAATTTTTTTGGATTTTCTAATGTTTTAATTGTTGAACCATGTCTAGGATCCCTTATGAGATGTAATTAAAGGAATTTCCCCTAGTTAGGTATAGGACCAACTTATTATGGATGGGATTAGATGGATGGATGTTATTATGGATGGATGTAGAAAGTCAAGGATCTTGTTATTGAGTGGAATATGTGTGAGGGATCATAGAGGGCAGCGAAGAAAATTAGATAGAGTGATAGTAGACAATGGAGGAAAGACTAACTACACATGGTGCCTTTTTTCTAGGCTTTCACCATGTTACATATCCAAACTGCCATCGAAGTGGTTTTCACTATTGGACAGATTATTTCTCTTTACTATTTTTTTTTTTGGTGTCATCGAGATGCTTATTTGCCAGGTTTTCACCAAGGTGATGATTTTTTGTTCTCTTTTTTTATATTTTTCTTGATTTTTGATGGGATTCTTTGAAAGCTAGGTATTAGGTGCATGCTATTGATAAGATCTAGTAGTAGTTCACCTTCAGGAGAAGAAATTTGATAAGCGTTGGACCCATATATTGCAGTTATGATATAAGGACCCAACCAATTAGGATGAAATTTTTTAGGTTTCTCTCAATCCATTTGATTCTTTAGATTCTCTTTTAGGACCAAGTCACCAATATCAAAAGGTCAAACTCAGGCTCTTTTGTTGTAGCTATGATGGAGACAATTTTGATATGCTTGTAAGTGGACCAATGCATTATATCTTTTCTCATCCTATAACTCTAGCTCATGCAAATGGGATACACAATATTCCTCATCATTAATGAATTGTTGCATAGATAATATTAGGGATGGTAACTCAACCTCAATGGGAAAAGTGGCTTCAAATTTGAAGATGATGGAATATGGAGTGGCTCCTATAGTAGTGTGAATGCTAGTGCGATAAGCCCATAAGACTGGGTTAAGTTGGATATGCTAGTCGTAGTCAGTGTAATTGACAAACTTCTTTAGGATTTTCAAGATAGTTTTATTAGATGCCTCAGCTTGACCATTAACTTGAGGGTAGTATAGAGTAGAGAAGTGGTGATGAATGTGGAATCTCTCGCACAGTCACAGACATCCTGATTCTTGAAAGGATGACCATTATCTGTAATGATGGATTGGGGAACACCATACCGACATATGATATAATTGAGGATGAACTTGGATATTTTCTTTCTAGTAATATAGGTCATTGGAATAAATTTGATCCATTTTGTAAAGTACTCAGTTGCAGTGAGGATGAATTTATGACCTTTGGCAAATGTAGGGTGAATCTTTCCCATGAGGTTGAGTCCCTATTGAGAGAATGGACATGATGGCGTAATTGGATGATGATCTTGGGCAAGTGCATGCACAATATCTGCATGTATCTAGAATTGTTGGTATTTCTTAACAAAATGATAGGCATCACATTCCATAGTAAGCCAATAGTATCACATTCACATGAGCTTCTTGGCTAAGGTAGGATTGGCAGAGTGAGCTCCACATATACCATTGTGTACCTCACGTAAAGCCATTTGTGTTTCTTTTGAATCAATACATCTAAGGAGGGTGCTATCAAGGCTATGGCGGTAAAGGATATCACTGATGATGACATATTTAGAGGCTTTTTTGGTTAAAGGTTTTGTGTTGGTTAAGAGACAAGTCAGGAGGGATAATTTGGTCATGTAGGTAATTTTAAAATTCTTTGTACCAGGGAGAATTAGGACCAACAATTTCACACATAAGCTCATATTTAGGGACATCAAATGTGAGGATCAACAGTTGTTCCACCAAGAACTCATATTGTGGCACATTGCTAGGTATATCCAAGAGAGATCCAATGGTAGTCATTGCATCAGCCACTTTGTTCTAAATTCTTGGAATCTGCTCAAAGATGATGACATCAAAATACTGCTAGAAACTATTAACCATTCTCTTGTAAGGTGTGAGATTTTCATCCTTTGTATCATAATCATCATTGACCTAGAAAATGACTAGTTGTAAATCACCATAGACCTAGAGGTTCTTGATTTTCCATTTGATATCTATTCAGAGTCATGTTAGCAATGCTTCATAATCATCCATATTGTTGTTATAATGCAATACTATTTTGTATGACTTAGGTATTGAATCCCCTTGAGGTGTGATAAAGAAGATACCAACTCCAAAAACATGATTTGTGTAAGATTCGTCAAAGTATAGCTTCCATTTTGTCAAGGCTTCTATTGTGAAAATGGATTCATCAGGAAAATAAAATATTAATGGTTGATCTGTTGTTGTTGGAGAATCTGCAAGTTGATCAGCTATCACTTGTCCTTTCATTTCCTTATGATCAACATATTCTATATCCATTTCACTCGGAATCTTAAATTTTTTTCTAGCTAGCCTATTAGAGCTACTTTGCTAAGTAAGTACTTCAAGGGATCTATATTTGCTACCAACTTTGTGTGATGATTTAACATGTAGTGTCAAATATTTTGAGTGGAAAATACCACCACAATACATGCTCATTCAATAGGATTGTAATTAATCTCATACACCACAAATGTATGACTGATATAGTAGATGTCTTGTTTTTTTCCTTCTTTGTCATTCTATGCTAACAAGGCTCCCAATGTTGATGAGGTTGTTGATACGTATAGTATTAAATGTCTTCCATCAATGAGTGGCATGAGAACTAGAGGATTTAGCAAATCATATTTGATATTTTGAAAGGATCGGTCTATATGAATAGGACTCCCTTATGAAGCAAGTGTTGGAATGGTTGGAATTTATCTGCTAATTGGGCTATAAACCTTTGAATAGACTATAGTCTTCCTTGTAGGCTACATAGATAACCTATGTTTATTGGAAAAGGCATATCCATGATGGCTTTTAATTTTGTAGGATCAACTTAAATACCTCTACGAGAGATAATATATCCTAATAATTTGTTAGATAACACCCCAAAGATACACTTTTTTGGATTCAGTCTGACCTTGTACTCTTCTAACCATTTGAAAATATTATCCAATACCGCCAAGTGACTATCCCTTGATACTGATTTTTCTAACAAGGCATAAGCATAATCCTCCATGAACATATGCATATAATCATGAAAAATTGTGATCGCTCTTTGATATGTTGCTCCAAATGGCATGGAATTCCAACAATAATTACCCCAAGGATATGTGAAAGTTTTTTTATGTTGATCCTTAGGGGAAATTTAGATTTGATTATATCCTGAGAAACTATTCGTGAGTGAAATCATTTCATATCCCACTATGAGGTCTACTATGATATCAATATTAGGAAACGAGAAGTCATCTTTAGGACAAGCTTTGTTTAAGTCTTTGAATTTTATGCATACTCTGATTCCACCAGTTGGTCTTTTTATAGGAACAATATTTTAAATCCAATCTACATAATTTATGAGTCGAATGAAGCTGACATCTAGCAACTTCTTCAACTCTACTTTCACTAATAGTGTGATTTGAGGGTGAATTTTTCTTAACTTTTACTTGATAGGTTTTGCATTAGGAAATAATGGAAATTGATACAAAAACACTTCAAGATCCAGCCCAGGCATATTAGCATATGACCAAGAAAAATTGGTTTGTCTTTGTGAAAAGAAACTAGTGAATTCTAGCTTTTCTGTGATTGTCAAGGATGCTACAAAGTGAACAATTCTAGGATTCTCATCAATACCAAGATTGATTTCCTCTAATTTTTATACAAGATATGGTGATCTCTCTTGATTTATGGGAAGCATATCCAACCCTCTATCCTTAGGTTCCTTAGATAGTTTTTCACCCTCATATACGTCCTTTGTTTTTACTTTTTCATGGTCTAAAGGCACCTTTCAGTTTTCACCTAGAGACATATTCTTTTTCTTTTTCTCATTTTTCTAACTATAGGGTGGAGTAGACTCCCCAAAATAAGTTTTGTTATCAATTTCTATGATGAACTCAACTTTATGATCCCCACTTGGTATTCCTTCTCGAATTTCCATAAACTTGGCTATTGCTTCATCATTCTCGACTATGTCCTAGCTTGGAGGTCCTTGTTGATCCCAATCTATTAGTTGTGGGTGGACAAGGGGTAGGTCATCATTGGTATCATTGTAGCTTAGGGATAAGGTGGATATCGTAAAAAAATGTTTATCGTCAAGATCCCAAAAGGTCTCAATCCAAGCTCAATGATTAGTATATTCGGTCTACGAAGAGGATAAGTCAAGTTGATGATAGGTTTGACTTAGGTCATAGTCACTGGAGGATTTTTCAAAGCCCCATTCCCATTCATTGGAGTTTGTTTCAATATGGTAATCCTTAGATGTCTCAATTTCATTAGAAGTGTTAACATTTTATCTAAATATAACTTAGTACGAGGAGGAATCACTTTTACTGGTGTATACCCTAACCCTATATTCTTTGGTAACTTGGGAGGCAACAAATGTTTTGGAATTCCATGTTTATTCAAATACAAACCACTATGTCTATCATAACCTTTCTATTTCATGATCTTGAAACCTTTTTCATATTTCTCAATTGGTATTTGCATGGACTTGCTTTCTTCTTCATCCTTGTAGATCAGTGTAGAAATATCCTCACATATAGTCTCTTTACTTATTTCACCCAAATTAGAGAACATGGTGGGAGGATTAAAAATGACAACCTTAGGCTCCTTTTGAATGGGATGAGGTTTCCCATAAGATTTCAGTGATGTGGGAAACTTCCCAACACAAAATAGGCTCTCAATGTTATATTCCCACATCCCATTTCATGGATCTAGACCTTAGGTTTGGAGGGTGTAGTGGATGGAGTGAATGATTTAACTAATAATGAGGGATCAATGTAATGTGATAAGGTAAGGGAAGATTCTTCCCAATTGATAGGAACTTGATGTTTAGTGGTCCCTTTCATATTACTACAATATTGGAAGGGGTTAGGATCACTTGATATAGTGATCTCAGTGCCATTGTAGGGAGACTTAAGGAATTGATGGTATGTGGAAGGAACGACCTTCATGGCATGAATCTATGGGTGACTAAGGAGAAGGTTATATGGTAGATCCAGATCCAAGACATGGAATATTGTATTTTGAATAGCAGGCCCAACCCTTACGAGAATTATAATTATACCCTTGGATGAGAGCTCAACATTTTCATAAGCTTTGATAATGATTTTCTTAGACATGTCTATACAAGCTTCAGAGAATTCTAGTGTTATGACCAATTTTAGAGTGCATATATTTAGACCTACTCCACTATCTACCAAGACTCATCTTATTCTATGTTTGTTAACGTATACCTCAAGGTGTAATGGGTCATTATGATTTGGTATTTGTGTGAGAAGAACTTGCTTTGAAAATGTGACATGACAAGTTGTCGCTAAGTATTCTATCATGACCTAAAATTTGTTAACATTTAGGTGAGTGGTAATAGATGTCTCTTGCAAAGCTTTGTCCAAAATGGCTTTATGCTTAGGGGATGTGTGAAGCAACTCAAGAATGTATATTTGCATGGGAGTCTTTCCTAGATGGTCTAGGAGGTTATACTGACTTTTTGGTTGTGGATTTGAAGTGGCTCCTTGCAAGTCACTTTAGCTCTTTGGGTGGTGACAACACACTCAATATTTCTCTTGATAGTAATTGTTGAGTCATTTTCATTGAAGGCTTGAATTTTATTGATGGTATACTCATATGAGATGCTAGTGTATTGATTGGCATTTTTGTTCATATTGTTCCTTGAATCGGAGGTCTTTCCTTTCCCATGGTCTTGTAGGGGATTCTTGAAAATGGTATGGTCAACATTTGTCTTTCCCTTTGAATTATCCACTGATATGTCACCTTGTTCAATGAGGTCTTGGATAAGGTCCTTAAGTTTCCAACATGATGTTTTTTGTCCCTTTGTGTGATAGTACTAACAAAATTCATTGGCATTCCACCAAGTGAGCTTAAAGATTGTTGGTTCATAGTATCTAACTCCTAGTACTTGAATGACATTTGATTGCAAATATTCTTTTAGGATTGATTCAATAGGTACCCCTAAGGGTGTGTATGTTTGTTTTGGTTTGTTTGCACATAGAGGACCTCTTCACTATTGATTGTTTTGGACTGCATTTATAGTTTGGTCTTGACTTGACATTGGATTGTTTGGTGTAGGATCTTTGAGGTGAATGGTGGGGTGGACCTTGTTAACCATTTTAGCATCAACTACCCCATCATTGGTGAGATTTTTTTCCTAGTCCAAAATTTTCCTTTGTCATTATGATTGATTTGGTGTGTTTTTAAGATCTTGACCAATTCTTTCGCAACAAGGGCTTTCTCAATGGACACTCCCTTTTCAATGACATCCTCAAATGTATTGAAACAATGGATTTGAATTTGTTGCATTAATTTCAAGTTAATGTTTCCCACAAAGATAGGAACCAAATTCCTATCAGGTATGTGACAAGGACATTTGCTAGCCATACTTCGCCATCTTTGAAAGAATGAAGTAAGTGAGTCCCCTTCTTTTTGTTTGGTCGTACATAGTTTCACAAGGGTTATGCCACTTTCAATGTTATAGGAAAAGTGTGTGATGAATTTCTTAGCTAGTTCATTCCATGTTCTTATTCCCAGAGGTAAATGTGTGAACCACTCTAGAGCCTGCCCCAAAATATTACGTGGGAATAATCTCATTGAGTGTGTAGGCTCAAAAGTGATGTCCATACAATCAATATTAAACTCTCTCACATGTTCTACTAGATCCCCTTTTCTCTTGTATTTGTTGAAGTTTGGCACATTAAAGTGTGGAGGGAAAGGTGGCATGTATATGCTTCAATCAAAGGGATAAGGACATAGTTCTTTCATTCAGTATGTTTTCTTTGTCCCACTCACTTACATGTTTTCCATTTCTTATTGCATTGCTTGAATTTTTTGCATCAAAGTGTCCATGGTTGATGGTGGTATGTTTGGTTTACTTTTCATGAGAGGGTTGTTGGTGTCAAATGCGTTTAGATGGTTGTAGGATGACAATGGGTTTTAGTTCTAGAATTTGGATGTAAATGTCAGATTTGGGTTGACATTTTGTTGAGAAGGATTTTGGTTTCCTTATTGGTAGTGAGATGTAAACATGGTGTTAGTATTGGTATTGGTATTTTGTTGGAATTATGGTGTGAAGTTGGGGTTTGCATTACCATGTTGTTCTGATGGAGGTTGGTTGGTGTTTAGAGTTATCCTAAAAGAAATGTTTGTGCTTGGTGCAGTGTTGGTTGTTTGGGTTTGTACTCTTGGTGTGGAAATGTGAATCCTTCTTGTCTTACTTGGGGGATTTGGATTTTCGTTTATGTTTGTGTTGGTTGATGGTGTGGTATTTTGGGTGGATTTCAAAAATGGAATTACAAAAGTCATACCCATGGTGCTAGAGGATGAACCAAATGGATTGGAAAATGTGGGACTTGGTCCTTGAGATGTTGCATGTGTTCTTTTGGTCCCAAACGTTCGAGTTGTTTGTGGTTGTTACATTATGTGTAGTTTCCCCTAGAGGCAATCTAGTTTGCATTTTTTGTGAGTAGGATTGACCTTGTGAAAATATGTTTTGACCTCGACCTTGAGTTTTTGTTTGTCTTGTTCCCTCTACAATTGTGAAAGTTTCAAAATTAAAGGGAAGCTTGTCACCCTTCTTAGCAAGTGCAAGAAAGTACCTATTTGGATCTGCATTAACAAGCTCCTCTATGATACATACTATCCTAGGATCTTGGGAATCTTGTTTGATCTCTTCGGGGGTTAGACCTTGGTTAACCTCATTCAATGTAAGATTGGAAAATGGATTTGTAATTTGACCTTGTGATGGTTGAGGTTGGTTTGAAGATGACCCAAAGTTCATGATGCTAGTTGGATTAAAATTGGGGTCATATGAGGAATCCATGTCTTTTCGTTTCCTTTGTGACCTAGTGAATACCATATAAGACTTGTGACTTGTGGATTTTGAGACTTTTGGAATGAATGCAACTAAGGATGAGGATGAAAACTAAGGATATGGAAGATGAAAATGACACTATGCTATGTTTTTGGAATTTTTGGAATATAAGAATGCAAGATGGGAATGCAACTATGACTATGTTTTGATATGCAAAGTGACAATGAGACTATGACTAAGCTTATGCTAGGATAGGATGAAAGATGATAATGGGACTAAGACTATGTCTATGCTTGGATCTGGATATGCAATTTTGAACCTTAGAAGAGGATGATAAGAAAGCTATGATGAACCAAAGTAAAAGCTCTAAATGTCAAGACCTTAAGAGGATAAAACCAAAATAATGATGATGGTGATTGGATAAAAGGTGAGCCTAAACTAGACACATGAGTTGTAGGCTCAACCTATTGATGAGAAAGAAAAATATGATAAGGTCAAGGCACCTAAATATGAAACTATAGTTTGATCAATGATTTGACAAGCCTCCTAATCTCAAGACTCATAGATGATAATGGATGACTAAGCTAAGATGACAAATACAAGCTAGGATATGCAAGATGAAACTAAGGAAAATGATATGATAATGGATGGACAAGATAAGATGGAAAATGCAAGTTAGGATATGCAAGATGAAACTAAGAAAAATGATATGATAATGGATGGACAAGCTAAGATGAAAAATGCAAGTTAGGATATGCAAGATGAAACTAAGAAAAATGATATGATAATGGATGAACAAGATAAGATGGCATGCAAGCTAGGATATACAAGATGAAACCAAGGAAAATGATATGCTAATGAATGGAAAATCTAGGATATGCAAGATGAAACCAAGGAAAATGATATGATAATGGATGGACTCAATGGACTGAACAAGTCTTAGGTCTGAAAACCTAGTCACTGTCTGATAGGAAACTAGAAACTAGATGTATAGGTATTTCCCCAAAAAAATTAAAACTAACAGATGTGGTTTACAATGCCACAGATGTCGTGTAGGACTAGTCAATTGTGATACATAAGTAAATGCAAGTTTTTGGCTTCCTAGGGTTTCTAACAAATGTAGGATTTTAACAGAAAATTACGGTGTTCTATTTTTGATGATTGCGGTGCTCTATGTAACAGTTGTAGTGTTCTAGTTTTTGGACTCAAATTGATGTTTTATAATTGGTTTTTTGGTTTTAGGCAATTTCTAGATTTGATCATAAAACATAGCAAACACTCATAAGATAGATTTGGTTGTTTTTGACTCTTTTAATTCTTGGTAAGCAAGAAAATTGTAAGTTTTCTTCCACAAAACTCACTTGGCTTTGGATCACAAACAATATAAGAAAGCACAAGCTAGCTAGTGGTAATAGGGTTATCTACTAATGTGGGCTTACCTCACCCTTTCGAGTGATGTTAAATATGAGAAAAAGGAGTGGGTGAAGCTAGATTATGCCGAGGTCATGTACCACCTTAACACCTCTCACCTTGAAATAATTAAATCCAAACCAAGAAACTTGCCACCTCAACCAAGAACCAGACGTGGTAAGTAACTTGAGGGTACAATCTGCATCCCTTGCACCAACAATAGTAGATGACCAAAATAGGTCTCAAGTTTATAAAAATAATGGTTCTTACTCATGTGAACTCTGGGGAACATCATGGGCTAACAATGATGGAAGACCAAAGTCTTTAAACCCTGTACGAAATCACCCATTATTGGAAGGCTCACCCCACTAGGGCTCAAATGGATAATTCTCACCTTTTAGTTTTTGCACTTTTATATAGTGTACTAGAGGTATATATGTTGGGGGTCATTCCCAAGGGTGTAACTCCACTAGCAAGCCCACCCTACTCAAAAATAAAAAAGGAAGGCTTGCATAATGCTCTTTCTCATCACCCAAAAATCATACATAGCACAAGGGGAGAGAATACTTAAGACTATAATGTGTTGTTATTTCTCATCACCCAAGAATCACATGTAGTGCAAGGGGAGAGGATACTTTAACTAAACACACCTTTAGTAATAAAAAATATGTGAAAGCCCACGAAACACAAAATACACTTATTCTTTCTAAGCACCAACTCCAAATGTTCCCAATTTAGAAATATTTAACAAACACACAATAGAACCCTACAAGAAATTGGATTGGTAGTTTATATCAAGAGCTCTTCTCCCAACAATTGGCACAAGCTAGAAATCAAATATTAGTAACCAAAAACCTCTACCCTAATGGATGCAAAAAGAAGAAAATGAAAATCTTAGATTTATACCCTCTTTTTCCTATGACAGTTGGATGTGGTGCATAGATGCGCGAATATGATGTAATGCATCATTGAAATCGATAGATGTGGCTTATGGATGGCAATTGCAGCATAAGGAATAGAAATTATGTCATACTTTCAGACGATTACATTGTTCTAGATCACAATTGCAACGTAGAAAACCTATGACTGCAAAAACAAATAGATCTAACAAAAAACAACAAATCTAATGATGAAAATGATGTAAACATATTGTTAGAATGTCAGAATAATAACCAATAGCCAATAAATGATCTGAAATGACAATGATTGAATGATTTTTACTTTTACAAGATAATAGCCAGATGTGTTGTTCTAGGCGATAGATGCGGTGTAGAAAATTTCAACTATGTCATGTCATACAACAATTGTGCACTTGAAGGCTCAATTGCAATGCTGCACAAAATTATTGTGTCATACTCCTAAAAATCAAAATTTTCAAAAAAATCAGTTATTCACGTTAGGTTCACCAAATGTAGAATGGGGTAGAATTTAGGAATGAGCATGAGTTAATGAAAGAAACCACAAAACTATCTAATTCAAGATAATAAAGACCCTAATCCAACAATGAAGCACAAATGATAATAGAAATCACAATAATAAGGCAATAAAACCTCAATTGCTATGCCAAAGTTGAGTCATCTCCATCAATGCTCTTCTCCATTTTTCTTTGTTTGTTCTCAGATTTGTGGTATGCAAGATATTTGATAAGTCTAATGTTGATGCAAGATAGCTAGATATCAAGATAGCAAAACTTCAAAGATTAGGGTTACGTTGAAATGAAAGTGAAGGCTTGATTTTATAAAAATCCTAATTCAAACAAAGGGTGAGGATTGGATGATGAGGTATGGAAATCAATGGATGAGGTTAATTGAGAAGAAAATAAATAAGGATGGGAAGGATGGACCAAAACTCAAAAAAATAGTTGAGATTTAGGGCTTGGCTAAGAAGGGATAAATTAAATAATGATATCAATTATCTAATTTAAGGGAGAGAAAATGAATAATTAAATAATTAAAAAATAATTATTTTACTATAGAGATAAGAAAATGATAAATAATTAAATGAGGATTTATTTAATTATGAATAGAAAAAGCTAATGAATAATTAAATAATAAAAATTATTATTTAATTATTGAGGAAAATGGAAATAAATAATTAAATAAATAGGAATTTATTTAATTATATAGGGAAAAGGAATGATTAGTGGCGTAATTTAAATAAATTAATATTTATTTAAACTAATCAAAAGAGGAATAAAGATAAAGTGAACTAATTAAATAATTAAGAATTATTTAATTAATAGAAGAATATGCCATTAGGAATAATTAAATAATTAAAATTATTTAATTATGCAAAAAAGAAGAAAAATTAGTGATAAAATGTCACTTGTAAGCTTCGGACATTTTTTAGTGTCTACAGATACTATCACACTAGGACACTAGCACCCTGGAAGGACACTAGTGCACCACTTCACCTGTGCCCCAAAAATGCACTAGCATCCTCAAATTATGTAGGTGTCCCAAAAAAGTGTTGGAGTCTTGAATTTATGTTGTAGTCTTGTTTTTATGCTATAGCCTTGACCATGCATTTTAGTCCTAGATAGAGACTCAATGGATGACCATTTTTAGGTGTCACAACTAGGGATAACACTAACTCACAAAAATAATATTACAACACAAATAGACTCCAAAATGGTTGAAAACAAGGAAGAGACTAAGAGGGACAACTTGGTCCAATATCTAGCACACTAACCAACAAAGGAGTCACTCCCCACAGGATGGGAGGCTTATAAGGGACTCCCAAATGATCTCAAGAACACAAGGGATTGTGAAAAATGTTCCCAACACACACAACTTGGTGTTCACCCAAGGGGAGAACCAAAATGACACCACCTCATGGCATGTTCTCACCTTGATACACAACCCCAAACTTGATAGAAAAACCATGCAAGACCACACATGATCCAATGCTAAATTAAATATTTTCTATCACATAAAATTCATTTTAAGCCCAAATCCAAATATGTTTTGTGTTCATTTTACCAGCATAACAAAAATGATAAATTTAATAAGAAATGCCATTAATATTTGATACCAATGTTGAGTTAACATACAAATAAAGATAACATCATCGACACTTATGGGGGAGGATTACAATCCATCAAATAGGAGGTTCCATAATAACACATTAAAATTATAAGATAGGACTTAAATTCCTAAAAATGAGAAAATTGGAGCAAGGAGTAGAGAACCTCCATTTGCATGCTAACTAAAGCTCTTGCAAGATGACACCTCCAAGAACTCTAGTCCCCAATAGTGGCTCCACACCACACAACCATATGAAACCCTTAGGTCCACCCCACCATGCTAATATATGGTCACTTGAACACAAGCACAACATTCACACAAAATAAGGGAGCATGGCTCACTAACACATGAATCAATATGAACAACTATCATAAAATCCACATGGAATTGGTTACGACTCAAATTTTAAATTTATATTTTTGTCTAAGTCCTTTCCCTTTTGTGTCTTAGCCCTATTTTCCCAGGATTATAACCAATCTAAGAAATTGATTCATGGGTAGGTTTTTTCCAAATTTCTTTGTATAGTTGGGTAGAGCACAAAGAATTAGGCTGAATCACATTTTTAAGTTTTACAAACTATGCTAGGGATTGAAACTTATTCTCATGTAAGTTTTGTCCCTCCATCTAATTTAGTTTGTTTGACTTGCAATGTCCCGTCATGTTAGAATTCCCTACAAATGTGCAATTCCACTTGGTTTTCCTATAAAGGTCCTAAGTGCTAAAAAATTGACCAGGTGTTGACTTTGCAAAAATCCATCATCTATTTGAACATCCCATTTTTCTTTTTTTATTCACTTAAATTTTTTTTCTTCATAGGAAAGCTCTCCCCATCATGTCTTTTGGGTATTTTTATGTGAACTAGTTTCCACATCCTAATGGGTTTCCCACAATTTCCACTTGCACATCATTTTCCTGCATTTGTAGTTATTTTGAAATTAGCTAAGTAGTGGTTTTTTGAGTAGATGAAGCCCATCTTCCTACACCCATCCCTAGTAATGTCATATTATTTTCTATGAACCTTTTCAAGTGAACATCTCATTTCATCTACACTTATCTAGTTCACTTCATTTCCCCTGCATCTTCTTTGTAGATTTCCCACTTCCATTTTAACTTCACCTTTCAAAATCTCTTCATCTAGTTTAGGTGAGCTTTTCTAAAAACCCAATCCACCTCATTTATTTGCATTTATACATAAATGACATCATGTTGATGTTATCCCACCTTGTTTACATCATGTTAATGTCAACATATTCAAAGCTCCCAATTTTATCTCATGACTCTTTGATGATGTCATTTTGATATCACCCCTTGCTTATGTCACTAGCGAGAATTCCTATCCAATCCAAATGTGTTGAACTTGGTATATGCACTTGGTTTTTCCACCCATTCCACTTGGATTTCAGTTGTTCGTAGTGACCTAGTCAAACCTTTTGACTTGCATGGACTTTTTGAAGACCAAACACTATGTAAATGGATTGTGTAGGTGTTTTCATGTGAACATTATATATCTTCCAAGGTACAGATGCAATTGCAGATGAAGTTCTTGCACTACATTCATAGGGAATAAATCCTACAAATGTCAAATTAAGCTTGATATCCCATGCAAAGATCCTTATGGAGATTTTAAATTAATATAGATTGGGTCTAAATCACTGTGAAAGTTTTGTGTTCATTTAGATGGCCTCCTAAGGCCCACAATATGTTTTTTTTAGTTGTAGATGATTTTTTGGTGACCAATTGGTCTCTATGCTATGTTTTTAGTCTATGAATACTTCTTAGGTGATTTTCTAAGTAGATCAAAATGTTGTTTGTACTTTTATACCAACCAAGTATTAATGATGCAACATCTTGATGGTTTTATGGTGCTTGAAGTGTCCACTTGTAGATTTAAAATTCAAATTCCATTATGGTTCGTCAAGCCATTTTCCACCTACCTGCATTAATGGTGTTTCACCCTCAACCACCCAAAAGTTATTACAAATTCCTTCCATCAATTTGGTGCATAATTCATTTTGTGGGGAATCTTATTCATGTGCCAATTTGATAATGCTACAGTGATCCGTTTAAGGGTTTCTCCTATCACTTAGTCTTATTGGAAATTTTTCTATCTTTCTCATTCATTAGATGACACAAGAGAACATACAAATAATCAAAAGAAGTAGAAACTTGTAAAAATTCAGAGAAGAGTTTCAAGGGTGTATTGGTTCTGACATATTTTTATAAAGAATGTTTTGTATTAAATATCATTTGTCAACCATATTTTAAAAAATTACATATGCTACCAAATTATAACTTAATTGTATTAGACCATGCATGGTCTGATCTACATAGGATATTTTTTACATATTACTTTCCTATCTCATTTATATTTCTATTTACATGATTATAGCCTGTTGCCATAACTTATGAACAAAATCAGTTCCTGTTAAGGATTATGTATATATTATAAAAAATTATTAGAAAGCTACAAAATTTTAAATTAAATCATTTGAAGTCATTCATTTTTATTTTTGCAACATCTTTGATCTTCCTTTGGTGTGTCCTAAATTATGTTGTGTTTTTTCCCTTTTTGTGTCTTTAACTCTTTTTCCAAGTTTTCCACTTGGTATTTCTTGTTGTATATTTTTTGGAACTCAAGGTTGTTGTTCATGAATGGAATGTTGTCATCATTATTGAATGGCCAATGTATCCCATACCTCACCTCTATCCTCATGATGTCCACCTTTCCTTCCTTTAGCGGCTTCACATAGTTGTCCTTGGATATTTCAATTGTTAATGTCACCTAAACATAAATATTATGATGCATGAGTCTTCTAAAAGACTTGGTAAGTACGCTCCTATTACCTTGAAAAACATCCTCATTTCTAGCCTTCCAAACTATCCATAATATATTAGATGACAATACAAGCCAAAACAAATTTATGAATTACTTAAATTTTCCACAAAACCAAATAGTATTTCTTGCCATTTTATATTACCATTATCCCCCAACCCATCAAATTTGTTAGAAACATTTTCCAGAATTCTTTAGAAAATAAACATTTTAAAAAATATGCATAATGCTCTCAGGCTATTTACAAACTATATAAATGTTCAACCCAAAATTAAGCAACTTAAAGGAATTTTCTTACAACATGAATAGCCATTTAAAACAAGGAAATTTTGGTTCAAGAATATTATACCATAACATCTTAAAAAAAAAATTCCACTATGTTTCTAGGAGGTTAAGATCCCAACATCAATTAAGGTAATTGATAAGGTCTTGGGTAGAGGCTAAGGTTTTGCATATATTTTTAGCTTTTAGGCTTAATATTTTTTCCCCATTTGCCCAAGTATCTTTTCAATTAATTCATTGTCCCTTATATTACAAACTGGAAGTTGCATTCTACTACATGCCTCCCTAAGGATAAAGTAGGTTCTCCATTGTGATGGAGGTACTTTATATTTTGTACTTATATTTTTCTATGAATTGATTTGGTTATTATCCATTACATTCTTAAAGCATCTAATTCCTTTTAAATGCTAGGTTTTGGTTGAACAACCTTGCAATAGTGCAATGGGTTTATCTTTTTTAATTATGTTCCACCATATTGACCTATTAGAGTATACCATACCCTTTTCCTAATCCATAAACTCACTATTCTTGATCTAACCTCTAATAATCTTCCAAGCTTTCCATAAAGAATTGAACACATTTGAACTAGCAGGAAACAATCAGAATCTTCCAAGGAGAATGTCATTTATAGGGTTTTTTTTTCTAAATTTTAGCTTGTTTTGGAATAACTGAAGTAATACTGTTCATGACCAACACCTTCCAAGGTTCATTACCCCTTAAGTCTTTCATGATCCATTTTCCAACTGTGTTATACCTTGTTTCTTTAGGTATTTCAGTCTTAATCTTTCTTTCAATTTGCTTAAGCAACACCATTCCTATTTTACGACATTCTTATTTTTGTTTCCTTTCACATTTGACCAAATAAATTTCCTAATCTTATTTTGTATTTCATTTATCTGGTAACTACTAAAAAGCCAAACTGAAGAGTAATACAGATTATATGATAATATTTTTTGACATACCTGGAATCTACCAACCTGAGATAGATATTGCTTGTTCCATTGGTACAACTTTTTATCTATCTTGTTTTTAACCCAATCCCACATATCTTTCATGTAGGGGTTCACAGAAAAAAGGAATTCCAAGATACCTAACATGTTGGTTAGGCCCTCCCTATTGAAACTCATATTTATTGAACCAACTTGGGAGGTATTTATCTCAACTAAGAATTATTTATTTTATCTTGGATATTTTGGCTCCTAATACTTCACAAAATAAATTAAGATTTTGCATAAAGTAATCAACATTTCAGTCCTCAAGTTTAACAAATATTATAACTTTATTTGCAATTTGTATGTTTAAAAGATCTTCGCCATTGGGAAGATTGTAACCATTTACTTTCTAGGGGATAAATTGTTATCCTTTAGAATGTAAAATATAGCCTCCAATGCAATCACAAATAAGGCAAGGGCAAGGGGACAACCTTTCCTTATTGATATTTGTAGAGAGAATTGTTCTAACAATGAGCCATTTATGTCAACTTGAGCTACAATGTCTCTTAAAAGGGTCTTCAAAATCTAGTAAAAAATCCTTTGGAATCAAAATACTTCAAGTGTCATCATGATAAATGACCACTCAATTCTATCATAGGCTTTCTCAAAGTCTAGAAATAGAAAACCTATGTTTTGGTTGGAGGCTTTATCCCAATCCATAGCTTCCCAACTAGTTATGAGATTCTCCAATATGTATCTACCCTTAATAAAATTAGTTTGTGTAGAGATAATAAATATGGAAAAGATATCTACTAATCTAAGAGCTAATATTTTTTCCAAAATTTTGTAAGAAACATTGAGAAGGGTAATGGAACTCGATCTCTTCACTAAGGTCTTATCCCCATCCTTAGGTAATTGTTTAATGATACCTTTTTTGATGTTGGACCCTACAGAAGCTTTGACTATGGCTTCAAAGTACACCTACAATAGGTCCTCACTAACCCATTCTAAGTTATTCTTATAAAATTCATTTGGGAGCTCATATGCTCCAGGAGTTTTGTCATTTTTATGGTTTGTATAGCCTTTATAATTTCTTCCTTAGTAATTTACTTTCCAATATTTTCTTCCATTTCTTTAGTGATTTTTTTGGAATTAACTATTTACACCTACTTCTAGCCTTGTGACAATGAGGGTTATTCCCTTCAGAAGAGAAAAGGTTCTTATAAAATTTGAGTAAATTCCTTTTTATTTCCTCAAGGTCACTTAGAAACTTGTTATCATCCCATATACTATCAATTTGTTCTTTGGATATTTTATCTTGGATATACCTAAAGAAAAACTTGGAACCCCTATCTCCATTATTTAGCTAATTCATTTTGACTCTTATTTTTAACCCTTGGATCTTTCTAGCTTGTAGAATTCTAAATTTTATTTTAACCTTGGTTAACCTTTTGTTTGGTCTCGTGTTCTTGGAATCTAATTGAATTTCTTTTTTAATGTTAACTAGCTTATTTTGCAGGCCATTTTCTAGCTTCCTAGAGTCCAATGCCCTTTTTTCCAATAGTTTGGAATATTACAGCCTAGCTTTTAACATTATTTTCCCATCTTTCAATAGTATACTTATCTTTTAGCATATATTTGTTTATTTCTTTAACTGTAAAGATTGCATCATTATAGTCTTCATATTTTAGCAAGTTGGTGTTTAGTATAAATTTTCTTTGTTTATTAATTTCTTACTTTCTCTCATTAGATACATGAATCTTGGAGGAGACATGATGCTAGTCAAAAAGGGAAGAGAGGGTGACATTGATTCTACAGGCATCACATATTTGGTCAAAAATGAAGAATTCCTTATTGGCATAAAACCTATCCAGACTATAGTAAATCCTTCTATTTCCTTTAAATTGGTAGTTACACCAAGTAAACCAAATGTTTTGATTTCCTTTTTATGTCATTCAAGAGGATCAAAGAGCTTCAAACTTTTTCATTTTGAACTAAAAATATTTTTCATCACCTTTCCATTCCATTTCACTTACTCTAGATTTATCCTCTCTATTTCCAATCATATTAAAGTCACCTCCAACTATCCAAGGGAGATCTAGAAGTTCATACAACCATTTCCAAAGTTCAATTATCTCCCAATGGTCATTTGGAGAATAAATTGAACACAATCTGAACTTTTTATTATCCTTTTCAATTACAATATAAACTACCATGTTGCATGGGGAAGTTCCATGCTCAATCACATATGGTTTCCATTTGTTGGAAACTAAGATGGAAACTTCCCCCTACCTTTTTGTGATTAGTATGATATTTTTTTTCATTTTTATAGATAAATATTAAGTTAGTTTCTAGGGTAAAATTTATGGATTTTACTTCTTGTAAAAAATTACATCTTTATAATGCATTAGATTTAGGTATCTTCTAACCACATATAAATCCTTTTTGGGGACTCTAGTCCCCTAACATTCCAAGTTGTACAGTTAATATCTATTTGAGTTATGGATGATTAATAATTTTAGCATTCCTAAACTTTTCAAAACATTTAGGGATTCTTCCCTCTTTATCCAACTTTTTAAGACTGATTTAGTTTCCTCCCTATTTTGACTTCTCTTTTTCTTTCTAATAATAATCCATAATTTTAATGAGGGATCAAACCCTACATCATTTAGATTTTCATTTTCAAGGCTCACCTAAACAATATCAAGGTTGGATACTACAAACATATCACCAAATTCCATATTAGGTGAGCTTCCCATTTGTATTGAAGAGTATTCATTTTTCAAGTCATATGAGCAAGCTTATTTATCTTCCCTCCTTTCTAACACCCCTTCTTTCCTAACATGAATGAACTCACCATTGCTATAAGAAAGTTGGCATTAGTGTAAGACTAACCAATGATGAGATCAAATCATCATGATGAGCTTGAAAGGGAGCAGAATGGCATTCAAACAGTGACCAGGTACTAACCCATAGTCATGGTCTCTCATGAACACAACACAATGGTAGGATGAGGGAATCATAAAACTTGAATCCACACCAAAAAACACTTATGAAATCTTACAACACCAAAGGAAACCCACAAAATGATAAAACAACTAGAAGCCATCACATATTGACTAAACACAACCACTAATTTTTCAAAAAAGGATTACAATAAGAGTAACAACCACCTCCAATCCACTCAGAAATAAATTAAGCAACACTCAAACAAAAGGGAAAACCTTCAAAATGGGCTACCTTACTAGGAGGTGCAAGCCCTCTACCAACTAGAACAATGATAGGTTATTTTCAAGCAATGACACACTTCCCAATGCAAAGGGTGCCATAATTCTTAAGGGGTGATCCCACAATACTAGTTTACAATTTTTGGCTAAACTGGGTCCACTAAACTGAGTTTTTCTAACTAAATCTTCACTTTCGAGCACCTTGGCTAAACCGTGAGGAATTTGAAGATGATGCAAACTAGTGATTTGTGACATTTTGTCTATAGATTCTAAATATATTTTTTTCAAAAATTTTGGAATTAGATTGCATTTCTTTTTCCATCTCCTTCAAAAACTAGTTTTTCTCAGTAAACACCATTTTTAAGGAGTGACACTCAACGTATAACACATAACTTTTTTTCATGAAGGATACCATTATAATTTTTTCAAATTTAGATTTGTAACTATGATATCTAGTGCTTCCAATTGGTTTCATAGTGTTTTATTGAATATTTTTTCCTTAATCAAGTTTTGAATTCAAACCAATTACAATTAAGACATAGGTGGATTGTATAACACATAATTTATTTTGTATGTATCAAAATTCAATTTATTTTTTGTTGGATCAAGGACTTCAATATCTAGTGCACTCATATTTTTCATAAAAAATAAATTGATAATCTTATAATTTTTCCACATGTGTAGAACAGAGAGCTTGATTTTCGGTGAAAAACCCACATTCACAAGAAATAAAAAGTAAATATAATAATTAAATTAAATTTATTTAAAATTATACTTTTTGGGAAGCTTATAATAAGGACTACATACTTACAAAAAATAAATTTTAAATGAATTCATTTGATCCCCCAAAAGGTAAATCAAAGTGGTTTTTTATCTGCATTTTGATAGGTATAAAGGAGACTCTGTTATAGGTATGGTTTAAAACTAGCGGGGTTCTATCCAAGGGGGTTTGATCTAAGGTAGTTTGATCAAACCCTCTTCAATTGGAATTCTTTAAATATAAATTTTTAAGGATTAAATCATTATATTTTCTAAAAATATGTTATTTCAGCAAAAATCAGAATCTCCCAGAAATTGTAAACCAGCTTTGTGGGATCACCCTAAGGTATGAAACATATTAAAATTTAAGAGACAACATGGGAAGACTCACCAAGACAATGGGAACAACTTTCATATACCAAGTTTCCCTAAGAAATTTCCAAAAGAACCCATTATTTAATGAAATAGGGAACACTACATTAGAGGACTACAACACCTAAAAAAGACACTAGCATTCCAAGAGGGTACTAGCACACTAGGAGGACACTAGCACCTTAGAAGGACACTAGTGCACCACTCAATAGGAGCCAAAAATTCTCTAGTATTCTCAAACTATGTAGGTGCCCCAAAAAAGTGTTAGAGTCTTGAATTTATGTTGTAGTCTTGTTTTACTGCTAAAGGCCTTGACCATGAATTTTAGTCCTAGCTAGAGACTGAATGGATGACCATTTTTAGGTCTCACACCTAGGGATAACATTAACTCACAAAAATATTATTACAACACAAACAAACTCCAAAATGGTTAAAATAATGAAGAGACTAAGCAGGATAACTTAGTCCAATCTATAGCACACTAACCAACAAAGAAGTTCCTCCCCACAAGATGGGAGGATTATAAGGGACTCCCAAATGATCCCAAGAACACAAGGGATTGTGATAAATGTTCCTAACACACACAAATTGGTATTCACCCAAGTGGAGAACCAAAATGACACCACCTTGTGGCATGTTCTCACCTTGATACACAACCCCAAACTTGATAGACAAACCATGCAAGACCACACATGATCCAATGCCAAAATTAAATATTTTCTCACATTAAATTTAGTTTAATCCCAAATCCAAATATGTTTTGTGTTCATTTTACCAGCATAACCAAAATGATAAATTTAATAAGAAATGTCATTAATATTTACCAATATTGAGATACCATACAAATAAAGACAACATCATCCCCACTTATGTGGTTGGATTATAATCCATCCAATAGGAGGTTCAACAATAACACATTAAAATGATAAGAGAGGACTTAAATTCCTAAAATATATTTTTTACACTAATATCAATAAAATAAAAAAATTGAGGCGAGAAAAGAACCTACATTTGTATGCTAAAGAAAGTCTAACAAGATGACGCCTCTAAGAACTGTAGTCCCCAATAGTGGTTCCAAATCACCCAATCATATGTAACCCTTAGGTCCACCCTACCATGCTAAGAGAGTCACTTGAACACAAACACAACATTCACACAAAATAAGGGAGCATGGAACACTAACACACCAATCAATATGAACAACCATCATAAAAGCCACATGGAATTTGTCAAGACTCAAATTTGCAATTCCTTTTTTCCTAATTCCTTTCCCTTTTGTGTCTTAGTATTATTTTCCCAATATTATAACTGATCTAAGAAATTGATTCATGGGTAGGCTTTTTCCAAATTTCTTTGTATAGTTGGGTAGAGAAAAAATATTTAGTCCCAATCACTTTTTAAGTTTTACAAACTATGCTAAGGATTGAAATTTATGCTCATGCAGGTTTTGTCCCTCCATCCAATTCAGTCTATCCAACCTACAATGTCTTGTCTTGTTGGAATTCCCTGCAAATGTGCAATTTTGGTTTTCCTACAAAGGTCCTAAGTGCTAAAAATTTGAAAAAAGTGTTGAATTTACAAAAATCTATCATCTATTTGAACTTCCCATTTTCCCACTTGTATGATTCACTTGGAATTTTTTTGATTTTTGGAAATCTCTCCCCATCATGTCTTGTGAGTTTTTTTTATGTGAACTGACTTTTTTCCACATCTTGATGGTTTTCCCACGATTTCCACTTGCACATCATTTTCCTATATTTGCAATTATTTTTAAATTGGCTAAGTAGTGGTTTTGCAAGTAGATGAATCCCATCTTCTTGCACTCATCCCTAGTAACATCATATTATTTTTTGTAGGCCTTTTCAAATGAAGATTTCATTTCATGTGCTCTTATCTAGTTCACTTCATTTCCCCTGCATCTTCTTCTTTACAAATTTTCCACTTTCATTTGAACTTCACCTTTCAAAATTTCTTGATCTAGGGGAGACATACCAGTAGCCGCCAGGGTTAACTTCATGCATTCGTGCAGAGTGAAAAATAGGTCCAATTTCAATTTTTTTTTGGCTTTTCGTAAGCGAGTTAGGACCTTAAAAAGAAAAATTTAGCTTCCAGGTATTTAAAATGCACCTTGTGGAGCCCGTAAAGTGAAAGGTGCTCAAAAAGGGTGTTTTTAAACCTCCATCCCCTACATCTTTACCACTTCACCACTACTCGTTCATTAGACAACCAATAAAAACCCACAAAAATTTAAGTTGTTTTCAATAGTTTTCAATGTGTTTTATAATTTTTCTCAACTACACATTCAATAGTGAACATATATTGGTGTAATTTGTAAATTTTTATTGGCATAATTAAAATATGTATTGACTAAAATGTAAACAGTTATTGGGGGGTCAGGTGAACAAGGAGTAAACAACAATTTTATCATGGGTGGCAATTGGCACATTTCCCCTAGTTTAGGTGACCTTTTTTGCAAACCTAATCCATCTCATTTCCTCACATTTGTATTTGGATGAAATCATGATGATGTTATCCCACCTTGCTTACATTTTGTTGATGTCAACATATTTGAAGCTCCCAATTCTATCTCACCCCTCTTTGATGATGTCATTTTGACATCACTCCTTGTTGACGTCACTTGCAAGAATTCCTATCCAATCTGAATGTGTTGAACTTAGTATATGCACTTAGTTTTTCCAAACATTCCACTTGGAGTTTAGTTTTCCACAGTGACCTAATCAAACCTTTTGACTCACATGGACCTCTTGAAGATCGATACACTATGTAAATGGATTGTGCAAGTGTTTTCATGTGAACATTCTATATCTTCCAAGGTATAGATGTGCTTGTAGATGAAGTTCTTGCACTACCTTGGTAGGGCATAAATCCTACATATGTCAAATTGAGCTTGATATTCCATGAAAAGATCCTTATGGAGATTTGATATTAATATAGATTGGGTCCAAATCATTGTGAAAGTTTTATGTTCATGTTTAGATCGCCTCCTAAGGCCCACAATATGTTGGTTTTAGTTGTAGATGAGTTTTTGGTGCCCAGTTGGTCTCAATGCTATGTTTTTAGTGTGTGATTGCTTCATAGGTGATTTTCTAAGTATATCAAAGTGTTTTTGGTACTTTTCTACCAACCAATTATTAATGATGCAATGTTGTGATGGTTTTTTAGTTCTTGAAGTTTCCACTTGTAGATTTAAAATTCAACAAATTCCATTATAGTTGGTCAAGCCATTTTCCACCTACCTACATTAATGGTGTTTCAACCTCAACCACCCAAAATTTATTATAAATTTCTTCCATCAATTTGGTGCATCCATTTTATGGGGAATCTTCTTCACACACTGATTTAATAATGCTACAGTGATCTATTTAAGGGTTTATCCTATCGCTTAGTCTTATTAGAAATTTTTCTTTCGCATTCATTAAATGAGACAAGAGAACATACGAATAATCAAAAGAAGTAAAAATTTGTAAAAAATCATAGAAGAGTTACATGAGTATATTGGTTCTAACTTGTTTTTATAAAGAATGTTGTAATATCATTTGTTGTTTTATGTCTTCATTATTGTGTATTCAAACTTAGTATATTGAAACTACTATGAATGTAATCAATACTAGAAGAATTTGACAAGATTCTAGTTCTATTTCATGAGTTATGATAGCTCTTTTATGTGACTGCATATAAATTCTGGTAGTTCAATGATGGATAACTAAGTAGATAACATTGTGACTGCTATTTATTGATGCTTTAGACAAGCAGATCACTAGTAGGAATAATTTTTCCACAGTCCATGAAGAATAGAATGTATGTTTCTGGATTAAACTATGTATGTTTTTTTGAATCACACTTAGTGATCTACCATTAGGAAAATGACATTGAGAAATAGGATTGTAAAATTGGCCTTCAGAAGAGTTAAGAGTGGGGGGGAAAGAAGACTAGAAAATGGAGCAAGATCTAGAGGGTTGGCTTAAGAATAAAGAATAGACAAAACAGACAACAATAAAATTAGTTTAAAATGTTAATTACAGTTATATATAATTCCATTGATTAATCAAATTAAAAAACATAATATAATTTATAATAAATATATGTAAATTTATAAGTTATAAAAATTTGTAAAATTAAATATATATTGAATAAATGTATATTATATAGGGCGGGGGCCCTAGCTCAGTTGGCTAAGTAATTCTGTTGCGGCTCTGCTGGTCACGAGTTCTAGTCTCCCCCGTCCCGTGGTACTGGAGGGCGTGTCGTGCCAGTGCCACCGGTCACGTTAAAAAGTTTACCAGGCACACTGCAGTTTATAGGGGGTCATGCTACCCGATTCCTACAGTCTAAAAAAAATAAATAAATAAATAAATGTATATTATATAATATAAACTAACTCAATGATTAGTACTAATAATTATATTATATATAATTATAATGAAATAAATCTAAAATAAATAAATAATAAAATTATAGCGTAAGAAAATAAAAGACTCAAAAACACAAAATAAAAATCAAATCTAAATTCTATTTTATAGATCCCATTGCAAACCTCAAAAACAAATTATGTTACTTTGCCTTTGGATGTGGATGTTAAGTCTTAACAACATAACAATAGAGTTGATTCATGATTGATTGATTTTGACTAATGATATATTTCAATAGAATTGATTTGCATAAGATATGAGATCTGAATTTGATATAAAAAATGATGAATAAAAGAATTTATAGACTTTTTGAGAAAAAAATGGAAGATGAGGACAAGAATAAAGATTTTGGTTAACTTAAATCATAGTGGAGTTACCTCAACTGAAATTGGAAAATTTCCATCTCAATATCAAGAGGATAATATTGAATTATTTAATTTGATAATTGAATAAATGTGAGGAATAAGTTTTCATTTGAAGACTAAGTTGACTAACGAATAAAAAAGAAGATTCTAAAATCAGATGTAGTTAACTTGTGAGAGAAGATTGATATGCTAAATAAAGACTGGGTTAACTAATGATGGAAGAAAGAGTTGGCTGATGATTTCAAAATGGAGATTATTTTTAAAAAAGGGAAGCTAGATCACATTTAATTTATTATTTAATTAAATGGATAAAAGGGCATTATTAATTAATAAATGATTTTTGATGAGATAAATGATTATTAATGGATAATTGATGTGATGATTAATAAATGGTTAATTAATATATGTAATTAATTATTTAAGGAATGATATGATGATAATTAAGGTCGATTATTAGGAGTGTTTTAGGTGTCTATATTTTTTCCCTCTTTGAAGCAATGTTCAAAGTAACATTGTTTCAAAGAAAAGAAAAGTAGCCAAGACAAAAATTAGAAAAGATAAAGAATATGATGATATACCCCAGTCAAGTGAGAAATCAAATGATTGAGTCTATTTAGTAAATTATATGATAATTAGAAAGGATGAGATGATTGATACCCCCTCAAGAGATTATATGTGCATAAAATACATGGGTGATCTCTCAAAAGAAGAGAAGAAAAATGTTAGATGAAAGAGGAAAAATGATGGAAGAAAAAGAATAAAATATGGATGCAAGAAAAATGATTATGAATGAAATGATGATGAATTTTTATGTTGAATTTGATATTAGCAACCTTTATTTGGTATAGAAATGGATGTTATGAACTAGGGTATACAAGACTAAGGTGATAATGTATCCAATACATGGACCGACTCTAAAGAAAATAAGTAATAGAAAATAGGATGCCCCAACACTCACAAGGCATATTATGCTTTTGCTAGATGTGTGATGAGACAACCATCAAACATGACACAAAAAAAGACCTTGTCCTAGTTTATGCCATATAAAAGCACACCATGATATGAAATGATCATGGTGACCTTGAGTAGGCATAGAATGGTTCAAAAGATAAATCAAAATAAAGATTAAAATATCAAAAGATAAACCAAAGAAAAAGACAAGTGATGATCAATAGACACACAACAATACTATCTTTTGCCAAGGAGTGGAAGGACTAAATGATGGATGTGGATCATGTTTGGTTTCAAGAAGTAAAAATCTTGTATAAGACAAATTTCTGATTTTGAAAGGAAACGTCCTATAGAAGACAAGTGATAAGTAATTTTTCACAATGCCAAAGGATTTTTTTATTATATGTTATTGAATTTAATGCCAATCTCTAAGATTTTACATTCAAAGTGCATATTTCAAGTGTGTTGTTTGATGGTTTGTAGCACATATTTATGTTTGGATGTTTTTTTTTATTGATGGGTGGTATGTTGGGCATGGTATATTATAAGGACCATGACAACGGGTGATCCCACAATAGTGGTTTACACTTTTTGGGAGATTTTGATTTTTGCTGAAATCACATATTTTTAGATAATATAATGATTTAAGCCTTGAAAAGTTCCATTTAAAGGATTCCAATTGAAGAGGGTTGGTTTGATCAAACCACCTTAGATCAAACCCCCTTGGATAAAACCCTGCTAGTTTTAAACCATACCTACAACGGAGTCACCTTTACACCTATCAAAATGCTAATAAAAAGCTACTTTTGATTTACCTTTTGGGGATCAAATGAATTCATTTAAAATTTATTTTTTGTAAGTATGTATTCCTTATTATAAGCTTCCCAAAAAGTATAATTTTAAATAAATTTAATTTGATTATTATATTTATTTTTTATTTCTTGTGAATGTAGGTTTTTCACCGAAAATCAAGCTCTATATTCTTCACATGTGGAAAAATAAAATTGTCAAAAAAAATTTGAAAAATATCTATGCACTAGATATTGATGTCCTTGACCCAATAAAAAAATAAAATTGAATTTCGATACATACAAAAAGTTATGTTTTAGCTAGTAAATCATGTCTAAATTATAACTAGTTTGAATTTGAAACTTAATTAAGAAAAAAAAAAAAATTCAATGAAATGCTATGAAACCAATCCCATACACTAGATATCATAGTTATGAATCTAAATTCAAAAAAAAAAAAAATTATACTTCATAGAAAAAAGTTGTGTTAGCCAATAACACCACTCTTTAAAAATGGTGTTTACTGTTAAAAACTAATTTTTGAAGGAGATGGAAAAAGAAGTGCATTCTGATTCCAAACAAATTGAAAAAATATGTTTAAAATATATAGAAAAAATATCACAAATCACTAGTTTTCATCATCTTCAAATTCCTCACGGTTTAGCCGCTATAGGTGCTTGAAAGTGAAGATTTAGTTAAAAAAAATTAGTTCAATGTCCAGTTTGGCCAAAGATTATAAACCAGTATTGTGGAATCACCCCAATTGCATATTAGTAAAATATACAGACAAGCGAGAAAGCAAGCGTGAACAAGGATATAAAGGAAAACATGATCTTGCCCTAGTCTAACTAAAAAACCAATTTATTGATGGATGATGATTATGATGATAGTTTTGTTGATATGGGAAGGACACATCTTTATAACAATATGATGACTGGGAAATATATGTCCTGAAGATGATAATATGACTACAAGATCAAAGTTTTCAACAAGGCTAGGAATTAAACCAAGGGTTATTTTGGATAATGTGATAGATTGCATATCAATATTGTATAGATTAGGATTGTTGGATTTGGAGTGACTAATTTTGAGATTGGATAGGATAGTGAATGGATGTTGGATAGGTGAATTAGAAGCTCAAAACCAATGACGAGGGAAAACCATGTATTGTGATAAGTATGAAAGGATAAGGGATTTCTTTGGTAGATAATTGGAGACATGAGGATTATTGAATGGAGGATTTAGGATATGATCTCCAAGGACTATGTTGCATAGGAATTAATTTTTTTCTCCAAGATATAAGGTTCAATAGCACTATATGGGAAATTGCATGATGTTTTATGGTGCATGGACAAATGATGGACATGTCAAAAGTTTTCCAAAGTATGGAAGATGAGATAACTTGCCCCCAAGTGTAATGGTCCATATAGATAATTGGTCTTACTCATGACACTTTTTTTTCAGGTTTTTATCATGGTACTTATCTAAAGCACCATAAAAATGGTTTTCACTATTGGATTAATTATTTTTCTTTAATATTTTTTTTGCATTTTTGAATTATTCATTTTTTTGATATTTTCTAGATGGCCTTGATATTTTAGGTGATCATTTATTATTCTAAATCCTTTGATGGTGTTGATTTAGATGTTGGTGTCATGATATGCTAATAGTGGCCTTTATGGAGGAGTTACATTGTAAGGACCGTGGCACTTGTATACAACTGATGGATGTCATTGCAATCTTTTTTGATACTAGGGTTGGCCTTATCTGAATAAGCACATTGAAATAGAGTTCTATGAGAGTCATTATGATAAAGTGTTTCTTCCAAGGTGTAATGAATTTATGATTTGGGATGTTTATATTTTAGGTGAGATGTTGCATTATGATAGATGATGGTAGATGTGTATGGATTATTTGGTATTTTTAAAAGGACTTTTTTATTTTCTAAACTTGGGATGTGGTGTAGGGGCACCTTCGGGCCATATGGTCAAATTTAGTAAAATTTTAGTTTTATGTTTCATTTTGATGAGTTGGTCTAATAAGATCATTTATGACCATTTGAGATCATTTTGGATCCATTTTGGAAAGTTATAGAGTCATGGATTAAAAATTGTAAAAGTTGTCAATGTTGCTCAAAAAGTTGTCAAACAACTTTTGCAAAAAGTGTCAATTTTGTACTTTGTTAGCAAACTAATCCAAAATTGGTTGAAGGTAGTTGGCTTTGGTTGGGAATGTAAAAAAACACACTTCAAACTTGAATGGGGAGTTGGAGGCATTGATTTTGAGTTTGGGTGAATGTAAACAATCATTTTTTGTGCATTTCTAACAATGCAGGCATGTTCCTTTGTATTGTACAAATTATTAATTGTTTATACAGACCTGAAAGTTGTTGAAAAATTGGAAGAAAGTTTTTATATTTCTAGTGCTTTTTGTTTGGTTGATTTTCATCATGTTTTGTGAAAGTTATGATCAAATTGGTGACTACCACTTCTAGATTTTTTTTGTAACTGGCATGTTGCAGCACATGGTACGGATTTGATATTCCATATCTTAATCTTAGAACAATTGGGATTGAAATATAATTGAATCTACTTTCTATTTATTTTTATTTCACTCAATTTCATTTAGTTTTAATGGATTTATTCCCATTTTACTGCAAATAGTTTTGAAACCCTCATTAGGATAATATTGAGCAAACAAGTCAATTTTGAAGGCTTTTGTACAAAATAACCTACCTTGATTTCAAGATATATTGCATAAGGACCAAATGGGTGTTTGAAAAATATATTTACATTCTTGATATCATGTCTGCATTGAAATTTATAGCCAAAAAACCTCAAATTGTTGCTACCAAGTTTGTCAAGCAATTAGGCATTAGAACCACATAGGACTTAGGGTTTGGAGAAGAACACTTGGGAAGTTGTTTGAATTGCTTGGAAATGTTAAGGAAGACCATTTTGACATTTTTGAGCTATTTTTATGAAGGTTTGAGGTCTAAGTTTTAAAAACCTTATTGTGAGTCAACCAAACAAGCCTAGTTAGGCCTAGCTCAAAGCGTAGCAACAAATTTTTGGCTTTTTTATTCCAAAACCACCCATAAATTTTGAGTATGTTTTATAATTTCCAAATGGGTATCCAAAACAACTTTTAGTTTGTGGGTATGAAGTCTGGTTTGAAAATTATGTTAGAAAAATTGTTTATAGAATGCTACAAACAAGATTGAAGGAATTGTGAATAAGACACCAAGTTAGTGTTTCCAAATTGAAAATTTGGTAGAATTGTGATTGATTTAAAAACCTCCACCTTGCTCTGTATCAAATTGATATCAGAGCTAAAAGATTTTTGGGAAATGATCTATTATTTTGGCTAATGTGGTTTAGTGAGATTTGATATTTCAGAATGGCTAGAAAAGGGCATCATCATTATTAAACAGATTATTGAAAGTGGCAAAGAAGCTACATGAGAAATAAATGAAAGCTAAGAAAGAAAGTAAAATAGAAAAGGAAAGCTTATTCTGGACTACCTGCAAGTCTAAAGGTAAATGTTGTCAAGTTGTGATCTCAAATATTTGCATAGATAATATTATTTATGAATATATGGTAGATAAATTGGGTTTGAAAATAATACAACACCCCACACCCTATTCAGTGACTTGGTTTCAAACAGGTGATCAAGTAACTATACGTGAGCAATGCAAAGTTAAGTTTCATATAAATAGTTATAAGGATGAAATAGTTTATGATATTATACATTTGGATGTATGCCACATTTTGTTTAGAAGGTTGTGGCATATAACAAGGTAGCAGAATATAAAAAAAACAACACATATGAGTTGTGAAACAATGGGATGAAATATGTATTAACAGCCTTGAAGGATGAGTGCATAGGAATTGAAAACTTGTTGTTAAGTGAGAAGAAGAAAGTACAACAGTATGAGGCAAGAACAAATGAGGTAATGGATGAGGTAACACACTTTGAAAGAAACATGTTGTTTGAAAAAGAAATGGATTTTTTTTTTTTAATTTTCTCAAACTAGTGAAAGTAATGGTGACATTGATGTTGAAGTGGGTGATGTTTAGGAAGAAGAAGAAAAGACGACAAAAGAAGTTGTGGAGGACTCAAGGATAGTCTAAAGATAGGAGAGAGTCATGGAGGATAAAGAGATGGAATGGTTCTCAAGAGAAGAATCGAGAGTTGAGAATGTTGATGTCAAGGAGAATGGAAGAATGGATAAGCAATTCAAAAATGAAAATGAATGGCTGCATAAGGTTGAGGTGAAGCCAAATATTTTGGAGAATCATGAAGAGAAAAGAATGTGTGGCAAACAACATGAGGTGGATGAAGAAGTGAAGTATGAAGAAGAAGAATATGATTTCTTTAATATGTTTTTTTTCTTATGTAGGTAAAGAAGACAAAGTGGATGACATCAAAAGAAAATTTACAATTACAGTCCAAGGTCAAGCTAGAACAATAACCAAAACAAAAACGCATGGCTACATTATACTAGGTTGGCCTTGGCTCAAAAAGCATGTTGATGGACCAAAACACACAAGTGCACTAGTTGATACAAATGTATTTGAGATATAGCAAAAAGAAAATAATGTTTGCATGCAAAGGAATTGTAAGACAAGAAAGAAGATTCCTATTTGAGGTGGACCTCAAATTTTCTCTTCTCCAGGAGTATGGTGCATGGGCACCTTTAGGCCATTTGGTCAAATTCAGTCAAATTTTTTTTTATGTTTTTTTTTTATGTGTTTGGTCTAATAAGGTCAATTATGACCATTTTGGATCATTTTGGATCCATTTTGGAAAGCTATAGAGTCATGGGTTAAAAATTGTAAAAGTTGTCAATGTTGCTCAAAAAGTTGTCAAACAACTTTTGTAAAAAGTGTCACTTTTGTAAAAAGTGTCACTTTTGTGCTTTGTTAGTAAACTAATCCAAAATTGGTTGAAGGTAGTTGTTTTTGGTTTGGAATGTATAAGAACACCCTTCAAACTTGAATGGGAAGTTGGAGACATTGATTTTGGAGTTTGGGTGAATGTAAGCAATCATTTTATGTGCATTTCTAACATTACAGGCATGTTCCTTTGTATTGTATAGATTATTAATTGCATGTACGGACCTGCAAGTTGTTGGAATAGTGGTAGAATGTTTTCATATTTCTAATGCTTTTTTTTGTTTATTTTCATCATTTTTTGTGAAAATTATGATCAAATTGGTGACTGCCACTTCTAGATTTTTTTTGTAACCGGCCTATTGCAGCACATGGTATGAATTTGATATTTCATATCATGATCTCAGACCAATTGGGATTGAAAGATAATTGAATCTACTTTCTATTTATTTATTTTTCACTCAATTTCATTGAGTTTTGATGGATTTATTCTCATTTGACTGCAAATAGGTTTGAAACCGGCCTCATTAAGGTAATAGTGAACAAACAAGTCAATTTTGAAGGCTTTCGTACAAAATAAGTTGTCTTGATTTCAATATATGTTGCATAAGGCCCAAATGAGTGTCTGAAAATATATTTATATTCTTTATTTTATGTCTTCATTGAAATTTATGGCCAAAAAACCTCAAATTGTTGCTACCAAGTTTGTCAAGCAATTAGGCATTAGAACCACATAAGACTTAGAGTTTGGAGAAGAATACTTGGAAAGATGCTTGAATTTCTTGTAAATGTTAAGGAAAACCATTTTTGACATGTCTAAGCCATTTTTATGAAGGTTTGAGGTTTGGGTTTTAAAAACCTTGTTGTAAGTCATCCAAACAACTTTAATTAGGTCTAGTTCAAAGCGTAGCAATAGATTTTTGGCTTTGTTGTTCCAAAACAACCACCTCTAAATTTTGAGTATGTTTTAGAACTTCCAAATGGGTATCTAAAAACTATTTTAGTTTGTGGGTATGAATTTTGGTTTGAAAATTATGTTGGAAAAATAGTTTATGGAATGCTACAAGCAAGATTGAAGGAATTGTGAATAAGACACCAAGTTAGGGTTTCCAAATTGAAAAGTTGGTAGAATTGTGATTGATTTGAAAACCTCCACCCTGCTCTACATTAGGATGATTGATGATGGACTTTAAACTTTGGATTGTGATTGTGTTTGACACCAACACTTTTATACACCTTACATGGTGGGATTAACAACCATTTCGAAGGAGGTGGACAATTTTTATATGTAGGAGACCTCTTTTTTTGTGGCTCCACATTTTGATTGGATATTGGAATTGGAATCTTCTATTTATTTGATCTAATTTTATTTGGGATCCATTTTAACCTCATTTTTCCACTTGAAGTTTTGTTTGATTTAATGGCTTTTAAATTTTGATTTTGGACTTTAAAATTGTAAGAATTTTGTTTCTATTGGTTCCAATTGATGAGTTTATTGATTGTGGAATGATGCTTTGTGGTGTGCATGGAAGGAGTGTTGGTAACAACCTTATGGTAAGGACTATACATGACCCCTATTTTGATGTTTGTATTGGATAAATTTGACCCTAATACTGAGGTATCACTAACATCATTTGATTTTTTTATTGATAAATAACCAAGACCTTGATGTCTAGGATTTTCATGAATTTATATTGGTTCTAAAATTCCTCGTTCATGTAGGCCAAATCCTTTTGCTTGATACTATGTACTCTAGCATATTTTATTTGTGATGGAGTATTTGTTGTTTTGGAAGAAAGATGTTAACCCATCATTTTGTAGTTGAAAACCATTAATAATTTCTATTTTCTCATCAACGAGAAATCTCACTTTGACAAAAGTAGATGATCCTAGTTTATACTAGAGCTTTATCCTTTATCATGCTTGTTGTGTCTTGATCATTTGAGATGTCAATGTGATCTATGGTAGCTTTTGTATCTTCTTGTTTGATATTATTCATGTCATTTTTTTATTATCTATGTGTCCAAGTCAGGAAAGTGTCTCATCTTGGGAATGAAGGTAGTTGTACTATTAATATGATTAGCTTTAAGCTTTGATCATGAATGAGATAAAGATGGATGAGGGGATTATCTTGGATTTATTCATCATAGGTAGGATCTTGATCAAATATTGGATCATCTTGGATTAACTTGGCTATCATGATCATGTAGAGGGGGTTTTTGGATAGAAAAGAATATGATCATGATCGAGGACTAGAAAATAATGAACACTATAAATAGGATTTTGATAAAGGCTCAAATTAGCTTGTATACCATGACCATCTATAGGGATTTTAAGGATATTTTTTTCTTGATTTATCTTGGAGTTTACTTTATCATGCTTTGGGTTTTGATTTTGAAATAGATCTAACATGGTTTAGACAAGGGTGGGTGCAAAAATATAGGGGGCCAAAAAGTGGCCACCCCTTTTTAAAAAAATTAAAAATTCATAATGTGATCATGTTATAACACACTCGCATTATGGGTTGGAGTGACTGAGCCTTAGGCTTGGTCACTCCCAAGATATAATGCACTTGTGTTATAATGTGAGTGTGTTATAATGCGAGTGTGTTATAATATGAGAAAGTTATATCTTTCTTTTCTTTTTTTTAAGAAAAAACTTCATTTTGTGTTTTTTAACAAGTTTATGTTATCTCTATGGATTGAAACCCCTACATAATGTGCTCACACTTTGGAAGGCCAAAACTACTTCAATTCTTCATCGAATCTTCATCAAAATGTCACCATGACATCGGAGAGGTTGAAGAAGTAAGTAATTTCTATTTTTGTGTGAATTTGGCATCACATAGGTAGATTTAATATGTTTTTGGATGTAAATTGATTTAATTTTTAGGAAATGATAATGCACCTCCAAACCCTCCTCAAATTCCTCTTCAAAATCTTTATTCAACTCATGCCCAAATCCCTACTAAAGAACAACCCTAACAAACACCTCCAACAATTCCTCAACATGCTCCAAGAACTAAAGAAAATTTAATGGGGAAAATTGAAAATAACAAAAAACAAATTAAGGATATAATTGCAAGGTTGAAAGATCATGCAAGCTCAACCTCGCGTAGAACCATACTTGATCAATCACTTGAATTGATAGTATCACATGTAGATTCAATTAGCAAGAAAATAAGTAGTTGGTCAGAGAAGAGATAAGAGTTTAGATAATTTTATGCAAATAAATTATCCTATAAACAAGTGAAAGCTGAAAAAATTACAAAATTTGACTTGTGTGCCCTATTCACAAACCCTTGAATGAATCAATCTTTACATCCTTCAAGCAAGAGGTTTACCACCAAGGGATAAAGAACTATTTTTGGAGGAGGTGGTGGATGGTTTTTTACCATCCTCCATGCAACAACAATGAGGTGCTATAATTTTTTTGAGGAAAATCTACTATGAGCTTTTACTCAATAAAATCCTAAGCTATTTTGACATGTGGAACTTCTAGGGTAGAGGTTGGGTCTCCACATAGGACAAAGTGGGGGCACGTATCAATGCACGACGACTAGTGAGATGAGAACTTGCTAAACCAGCATATGAGCATGGGACTATCCCTTACATTGTGAAGGAGAGTGTTGAGGTTGATACATTGCAATTAATTAGTTCCTTGACCCAGAGCCTCATACAACAATCCTCTAGCACAGGGTGAACTAGGTGAGTCTCTGGGGAGTAGAGTTTGACCTCATTATTATCGAGCTTGTGGATCACCCTATGGTTATGATCCCACACATAGTCAAGATGCAGGTGCCTAGGGTACATCTATAACTAATCATATGGTGATGATAGATGTCATCCGTCATGAGGCATTCAACCCTGATAGTCAAGTAAATGTTAACAAGTTTATTTAATTTAATTTATTAAATTTTTTTTTTTAAATGCAAGATCAACTAAATTAGTTGAATGATTATAATGAAATTTTAGGGTCATAGCATTCACTTTGTTTTCAACAGTCCTCCACCTCCCTATTATGCAACCACATGTATTGTGGAGGTATGTAACTAGTAAAGAATTATAAATATTACATGTGAATAGCTAAACATTATATAAATGGTATTCTTATATCTCATTTTGGATGTTGAATAGGTTAATATTGGAGCTTCGATGGTAACACTTTCCAATGGAGGTGGTCATTGAAGTTTCACTCAAGTAATATAGACTATTTATAATTTTAAAATAAATAAAAATGTATTTTGTAATTGAATAATGTTTAATGACTTGAAGGTTATAGATAGTTTGTAAGTATGCTTTTTACTTTTTAATTAATTTTATTTTAGGTTGTTATGCACTTCATAATCCATAAATTTTATTTTTTCATGTTGAGCTCCAAAAATATAGGCTAGTGGCGTCACTATCTTGTAGCATACCATTTCACTCTTATCCTCCTAAGTGTCATCACTAGCTTGTAGCATACCATCTCTCTGCTCATTGTTGGGCTCATGAATGTTTATCGAGATATTGATCTTATTACTACCCTTGTCCTATGTTGACTATACCTATCATGATGACTATGTTCTTGCATTCATACATTATGGTTGTATAATTTTGTTTATACCTTTGAAGTGCTTGAAATCGTAGAGGATTGCTCTCCTACTTTCTTGGTTGTATAATGTAATCTTCTATCAATTATCTTCAATGGTATCTACTCCACATACACGGTACTATCCAATCATCATTTATAAATATATTCCCTCTTTATATCCCTTCACAAGGACTATCCTCTATGAATATGATTATTAAATGGGCATTGTCACTCTAAACTATCCTTTAATAATAAACCAATGCATGCTCCTCTTATACCATTGTACTAAATTTGTTGCTTCTCCTATGAGGCTATCTTGTAGCATTGGATTTCATGTGATTACTACCACATTCATGATTGTTATGCACTCTTTACCTTGAGGTATCTTGGTTGAAAACATATAAAGTATCTCCTCATAAAAAATAATATTCCACAATTATCCCTTAAAGCATTCTTTGGTATTGAAATACATGTGACTATCCTATTACATCTTAAGTGGACATAGACTATCATATTAAGTCTTATATAACTATCCTATTATAGTTCTTTATTTATGCTATATTCTCTATTATTCATTTGTTTTCCTTTATTCATCATTTCTTCTTGTGATTATTACTCTACCTATGTGAATATTACACTATCCACTATAATTAAAGATATCTCACTCCATTTCTTAGCTATCTATTCTTTGTGATTCACACATGAATATGAATAGAATGTTGAGGTTTTATGAAAATCATGGAGTTTCTTTATAGGTATGAATTTTTATCAAGATCTTAGGACCACAGTCCCCTCATTTCTCACTATCACTACATCATTTTGTTCTTAGTTGATAGTTCTCATTATATTGCTTCTTTTCATGCATCTCATTATCATGGTTTATATTATTTCTATAAATCTTATCCCCACTTCAAAAATTATTCACACTTCACATCAACAAAGGTTTGCATGAATTCTTTAAATAATCATGATATTGTCCCATGCTTGCATGATATGATCATCCCAAGGACTGTCATCATGTGACTATCCTTTACTTTGAAATTTTCCTTATAAAACATGCAAACCCTTGAAACAATATATAGTTAAATAAGCACTCAAAATTTTGTTGACTATCTCATACATTATAAGCCATGACCTGCATCACTCTTCTAGTTTTCATAATTGAATAATGTTGTTTTATTTTCTAATGATGCAAGCAGAGACTCCTCTCAATGTTGATAGGGTAATGGAGCATGGTGTCTCTACTACAATAGACAACTTGATTCCTTTGACTAGGGTATGAGGAAAATTAGTAAATTTTAAATTCCATTCGTTGTTATAGCTTTCTATTATTGAAAAATCAAATGATTATTGATTTGTGATTTAATTTCTATCTAGGTTATTTCGATAGGACTTTGGAATGCCATAGCCTGAGCATGCCACTATTGCAAATGAGGAGAGAGATCATTTGGTGATGGTAAGTGATTATTTTGTTAAATATTTCATTTTTTATAATATAATTTCTAGAAATTAATGTCTATACTTTTTATTGTAATAAATAAAGCTCAATGAAGAATTAAATAGGAGGAGAAACCCTCAAGTTTGAAGTAGACCATAGTCATACACATCCATCCCCTCGATGATCAAAGGTGGCTCATGATATTTTTTCTTCACTTGAAGGGGAATGAATTTTTATTGGGGTCCTTTGTTGTATGCTTATATGGATTGGACATATATTTTGTGTGGCATATACATGAAATTTTATTCCTATATGGCATTCTTGTAATCCTATATGGCTATTTTGTATATATATATTATACTTATATCAACATATATTGATGTATGCTTATATGGCTATTTGGTTAATTCATATCTTTTTTATTAATGGTGTCCATATATACATTATAAATACACTCTTCAATAGATGTGTGTAGATGGTTTACTTCAAATATTTAAAATCCAAGAGTATTCCATGCTTCATAACTTATTTCACATTAATTTCACCTATGTTTGCTGGTTAATTATTAAATTTCCTACACCAGTATGTGTTTGTGGTCTTCGTTGACATATTTTTTGGCATATAGTTATGGAATAAAGTTTTATTCAAGACAAATTATAAACAATTTACATTGTGTTTCCAATAATTTTATTCAAGTATATTCAAGTACCCATCCATTCAAGAACCCATCCTCTAGTTGGTTGATCACTACTTCAAATTTAGAGATGTATTCTTCATGCTCATACTTTCCTTCATCTCAAAAAAAAAATTCTTATATTGACCAAAATGTTTATGACTACATTGAGTTCAAGCAACAGAGAAGACTAGCTCTTTGGTGTAGATTATTCAATCATAAGATTATAAAGACACCTACATTGACCAAAAATCATAAAGTTGACTTATTCTATAGCCACCCCAATGTGTTTGAATTGTCGATTTACCCCAGGAGATGAAGAATGTAAACAATGCCTCTCAAAAAAAACTTACTATATACAACTGACACTTTTTGGAACATCTGTAATATTGTTGACATAGTGGAATGACTTGGATATATGAAAAATTGAGGGATTTTGTTGTAGAGAGACCCTACATGACCTTATACCTTTATACTAAATGTTTCTAAGAGCCATGGTTTCTGAGTAATAGGTCATCAAAGTTTTTTTCCCTTTCATACTCTGGTCTTTTAAGAGAAATCATCAGTATAATGTAGTCTAGAATGTTTCAGAATGTTGGGGTGAAAAAAATGACTTTTCTTGGCATAAACCTACCCACCTTGATGTTTTGGAACTGTCAGTTTGGTCGCATGACAAACATAACAAAAATTACACCACCTTGCAACTTTACACTGCATGCATCTGATGCTTTTTCCATCGATTGAAAACTTGTCACCATGGGGAAATGGATTGGAGATATGAAAATTTGAGAGAGGTTATTGTAGAGGGGCCCTATGTGATCCTTTACATTCAAACAAAATGTTTCTAAGTGCCATGGTTTTTGAGTAACAACTTGTCATATTTGTTTTCCCTTTTGCACTTTGGTCTCTTAAGAGATATCGTCAATGTAATGTAGCTCAGAATGTTACGACATGTTGGGGTGCAAAATAGGACCTTTCCTAGTGTAAACCTACCCATTCATACATGTTGGAATTGTCGATTTGTTTACACAATGAACATAATTGTAATGCCCCCACCGAGAACCCTAGAGGACAAAACCTAAACAACTGAAAAATAGACAATTTTTTTTTTGAAGTGAATTGTTACACATTAGTAATTGTACATAAACTTAATTACTACCCTAAATTCTCTAGGGTGCATGACTACATTACTTTTTTCCCATTATCCAAATTAACAAAACCATATAACTTAGTAATTATTAAATTATAATCATCATTAAGCATCACAATTAATCAGATGAATCATGAGATACAATCATACTATATCATGAAAGAATAACTGATTATATATCATTTCAATTAACTTGCACAAAATCACAGAATACATCATTCATCACACATATGAGATGTCATTTCAGTTTTACAATTACAATTGTACAATACTACTTCCTCAATACAAGTGAGGAGAGTTCAACATATGATACATGATACATGATAAAGATACAATAGATTTACAAGTACAGTGATCAAACTCCCAAGAGTAGATGCAGTGCAGAAGTCAATGGATCAGATGAAGTCGCCACATCACGTACAAGAAGGGAACCCAATGGAGAACGTAAAATGTTCCACCCAACCACATGAACCCAAAGGTTCACCCCCATGCTAGGAGGTAACAAAGGGCCCCACCATAACTGATAGATAAGGACTAGACACCATAAGAATAACATAACTCACAAAAACAAGACATACAACAACAACAACAATAACTATACTTCCAGAGGCACATAAATAATCAAGGTAATACAACAAGCAATGGAACTCATGGTTGTCATAGGGGAAGTGTCATCACATAGTCAGTCATAGGTTATCTAGGTAGATCTTCCTAGGCCCCAGCCCCCATCCTAGGTTATCTTGGTGGCCTATATCGATCTTTGACCCCTCATGCCAACTATGCAAAATTTACCTACCTCTCGAGGAGACAAAGTAGTCGATTATGCCATTCCAAGCCTTCTCATCTCACCTCAAGCCTATACGAGCGCTTGAGCCTAAGTGAGGTATAAACTTAAATCTTGTCAATGTTTAAGCTATCCATTCCCCCTAATTTGTTTTATGTCATCACTTGTTAATTAAACTTCCACATGGGTTATCTAGGCACCCTTTTGTGTGTCGGCCCCCATTACAATCCACTCCCCTATCGACCACCGAAAACCACAAAAGTTGAAATCAAAGCCACTTGCACGACTAAATACTTAAGGAAAACACATGGTGAGGTACAATCTCATCCCACTCAGAATTCCACATGTAAAATCAAACACATAGGTTAAAGCATGATGCAAGGCTAACGACCAACATATATAGACCATTAATCAAATTGATCAACATTTCCATCAAGAGAATAATTTATCCTAGCCTTTGGAAGACTCAACATTAACCATTGAAAAACTTATAAATCATCACTTGATATAACCAGACTACTCAAGTAACACTTAATTATGAAGTCTAAGTGGATAGCATGATAGGCATAGTAAGCTTACAAACAAAATATTCCAAGAAATTACATTCTCTTACAAATACACTATCTCTGGTTTGTTTAATACCAACTACGTCAATTCTTATTAAGTTAATATTTCACTTCCATATAATTTATAGCCATGATATAATATCAAATAAGACGTCTAATCGGTTCAAGTTACATCTATACTATTCTATGTTAATTAACGTAAATACCTAAATGCATATGTATATATATATATTACTAGATATACACACACACACACACACACACACACATATATATATATATATATATTATACATTTAACAATATGTTTTAATAGAACTCAATTAAGAATCTTAAACACAGAGTTAAGAAAAAAATTGGCAGTAAACAAACATAGATCAAAATATTCATACATATATATGTGTGTGTGTGTGTAGTTATAGCTATGCGTGGATCTCATAGTTAATGATTTTTAAAATATTATGACAAATAGTAAACCAATGCATGCACTGTATACTCAGCACCGAATCACATATTTATGACAGTAGAGGAATCTAAAGGGTGGGTTCGCTAGCTCAAGATAAATCACATGCAGACTATTGTTTTCACCGTAGTTCATTATATTTGAATTAGACTCAACCACTCTAATCTATGCCTCGGTTTTCAACATGGTTGGCACCATCTATAGAAATCAATTCCACTACAAATAAGAAGGTTTTTTAAATCATTTTCAATGTTGCGCCCATACAAATAACACCTATTGTGCCAGGATGAGGACTACAACATGCAGTTTGATCAATGGTACTCAGAAATGACAATAATAAAGAGGATAAGATCAAACCTTAGAGGTGACTACAGTTAGCTTAAAAGGATAAAATTTAATTCATCAATATCTTAGTGTGTTGGTATTGGAAACAAATCCTCTTGAACACACATAACAAGGAACTTGACTTAAATCCCAAAATCACAAGACGCATACAGTGTTGCATTTAGTTCAGTATTTTCCATCATTAAGGATACACAAAATACCTATGGCTATAGTTGAGATCTATATGATTTCAAGTTGTAACTCATTATAGTCATCGACATAAAAACATGAGTAAAGAGAAAGCAACAAATCAAGGTGACAATGAATGTATGATGGTGTGAGTTTAACATGAATATAGATGCCAGAGACTTGTATAGACTTACCATGACAAGTGGTGATGTAAGGATAAAGTTTAGCAAATTTTCATACATACAGGTGTTGAAACATGCATGACTGCTAGTCTTTAACCAACAAAATTTAAGCTAACAAGAAGATAAATTCTCATGGTTGCATTTTGAGTGGTAGTATGGAACAACTTCAATAGTCAAAGGTAAAGTCACAATCTACTATTTTGGTTGATTATTTCATAGATAAAATAGGATTTTAAGGAATAAATAAAGGCCATCGATCCAAGACCGAACTCTCAAAGGAAATCACAATATAAGTCTTGCAATGATTACCAAGTTGGGAACTCCAAAAAGGACGACTGCAAAGTTTTCTCATATTAAGCAAATAATTTGAGAGATAATTTTGACTATTAAGATTCGAATGGAAGAACGCTACAGGTAAAAGAAAACCCTCCATCCATGGAGGCCGATACCACATAATGGAAAGACTGTTATAAACATCTAATCAGGATATCAAGAACAAGTTCAGGTGAAATATTTAAGAACGAAAGATTATATGTTTTGCATTTTAACCTACGTAACCACTCGTGTGCAGGTTAACATCAACCAAACTTATGTATGGAACAATAAGTAAGAGATTTTGCAATATAATAAAACATGACAACTTGGGAAAACCTTGAATATGACTGTGGAAACATGTTTTTTGCTTCAAATGACAAATCATTAAAGAAATTTCCCCAAGAATTTCAAAAATCCTTTATAATTAAATTATTCCACTCAAGAGAAAACAGAGGTGGAAAGCAAAAATAATGGAACTTGGTTTAATCAAACAACTGGTCTGAAGAAGTTGTTGGTTCAAATTCCAGCCATTCCTTTTTTTTTTTTTTTCCAATACTTCAGTTACAACTTCCAGCTCTTCTTTGTACTACACCACTGTCAGCAAAATAAAACTTCCAAAACTTCCAAAAGCAATTACAAATCTTCCCAAATTCCAGAAACTTTTCAACCCAAAGAATGTAGAGATAATTTTTTCCAGAAAACTACCCCTAGAAATATTCACGGAAAAAACATCCCCATTCATTTTTTCCTCTAAAAGAAAAAGGCTACTTGCCCCTATGGAGTTAACTCCACTTTTCTTTAATTAATTTCCCATAACTATTTTTATTCCTCCTCTAATTTTCAATTTCTTCCCATTCCAAAATTTTATTTAATTTTACCATTCACTTAACTTTTCACCCTCTTCTCTTTACACACACACCATGCCATAAGTATTGATTTATTAAATTAAATTTATTTTATAATTTATTTACACAAACATATTAATACATATATATATATACACACACACACATTTATATATATATATATATATATATTTCATTTAAATGTTCTATTTTGAAAAAATAACTCTTAATTTAATTTATTAAAATTAAATTATGGGACATATTCATTTTAATTTAATATAGCTTTTATTTTCATTAATCAAAACCTTCAATTTCATCAATTTTGAGTGTAAGGAAATAATCAATTGAAGCATAAATCATAAGCATGACTCAAGATGGAACAATCAAATGATACTAGCCTAGAGCAAAACAAAAGTAATACAACCACACAAAAATGAAACAATTCCAACAGACCTCACAAATGGATCAAAACATCGGGGATTCATCCTTGACAAGGATAATGGATCGAAGTGGGGGACCTAGTGTAACCTTCGGACAACAACTCCATTGGGCTCTAGCACACTCAGACCTGATAATCAAGTGGAGTCGATGCCTTGTACCTACAACCTGCAACAAAATGAAGGATCAAACATGTGCATAAAGAAATAATTAGTCACACCGTGACATGGAAATCACAGAGTCGTAGGGAACTGGCAAATGAGTGATGTGGCACTATTCCCCATCACTAACACATAACAATTGATATCAGAACATGATACACATACATCCAACATTACATAACATCATCATATCCATGATACTTGATAAGAAATAAGCTAATCTATTAAACATGATATAAGTAAGAACATCAAATATCACAATGCCATCAATATCATTAAGCTAAGCATCATAATGTTATCAACCAGTCACAATATCTACTCATCAAAATATCACCATGTCTAAATAATATCCAACAGAGTCATAATGTCCATCAAAAAATAACATAGGGTCTAACAACCAACATCATAAAGTCTATATGCAATCTAAAAGGTTGTCCAAACAAAGCAAACTGAGGGGGCATCACAATAATGAAAATTACACCACCTTACAACTTTACATTGCATGCATCTGAGACTTTTTCCATTGATTGAAAACTTGTCACCACAAGAAAATGGATCAGAGATATGAAAAACTAAGAGAGGTTATTGTAGAGGGGCCCTATATGATCCTAACCTTCAGAAAAAAAAATTCTAAGTGCCATTATTTCCAAGTAACAGCCTGTCAAAGTTTGCTGCCCTTTTGCACTTTGGTCTCTTAAAAGAAATCATTGATGCAATATAGCTCAAAATGTTATAGCATTATGGGGTGAGAAACAAGATCTTTCTGTAGCATAAACCTACCCATTTGGATGTGTTGGAATAGTTGATTTGGTCGCATGATGAATAAAATGAAAATATCACCACCTTGCAACTTTACACTATATGCATTTGACATTTTTCCATCGATTGAAAACTTTTCACCATGAGAAAATGGATCATATGAAAAAATTAGAAAGGTTATTGTAAAGGGGACCCATGTGATCTATTACCTTTAGACCTTTCTAAGTGACATGATTTATGAGTAACACCTCATCAAATTTTGTTGCCCTTTTGCACTTTGGTCTCTTAAGAGATATCACCAATGCAATGTAGCTCAGAATGTTCTAGCATTCTAGGGTGTAAAAAAGGACCTTTCCTAGCATAAAACTACCCATCCAAACATGTTGGAAATGTCAATTTGGTTACATGATGAATAGAATGAAAATTACACCACCTTACAACTTTACACTACATGCATCTAACGCTTTTTCCATCAATTGAAAACTTGTCACCATAGGAAAATGGATCAGAGATATGAAAAACCAAGATATTTTATTATAGAAGGGACCTACATGATCCTATACCTTTAGATGAAATGTTTCTAAGTGTCACGGTTTTTGAGTAACAGTTCGTTAATGTTTTCTACCCTTTTGCACTTTGGTCTCTTAAGAGATATCACCAGTGCAATGTAGTTCAGAATATTTCAACATGTTGGGGTGAAAAATAGGACTTTACCTAACATAAACCTACCAATCTAGATGTGTTGGAACTATTGGTTTGGTCATATGATGAATAGAAAAAAAATTACACCATCTTGCAACTTTACACTGCATCCATTTGACACTTTTTCTATTGACTAAAAACTTGTCACCATGGAAAAATGGATCAAATATATGAAAAAAGGGTTTATTGTAGATGGGACCTACATGATCATGTACCTTTAGACAAAATGTTTCTAAGTGCCACAGTTTCTGAGTAACAGCTTGTCAAAGTTTGTTTCCCTTTTGCACTTTGCTCTCTTAAGAGAAATCAACAGTGTAATGTAGCTTGAAATTTTCTGGCATGTTGGGGTGTGAAATAGGACCTTTCCTAGTATAAACGTACCCATTCAAACATGTTGAAACTCTTAGTTTGGTTGCATGACGAATAGAACAAAAAATACACCACCTTGCAACTTTACATTGCTTGCATTTGATGCTTTTTCCATCCACAAAAAACTTGTCACCACGGGAAAATGGATTAGAGATATAAAAAATCAAGAGAGGTTATTATAGAGGGGCCCTACATCATCATGTGCCTTTAGATTTAATTTTATTAAGTGACACATTTTTCGAGTAACAGCTCATCAAATTTTGTTGTCATTTTGCACTTTGGTCTCTAAAGAGAAATTGTTAGTGCAATGTAGCTTGAAATGTTTTGGCTTGCTGGGGTATGAAACATGACCTTGCCTAGTGTAAACCTACCCATCCAGACATTTTGGAATTGTTGGTTTGGTCACAAATAATAGAATAAAAATTATACCACCTTACAAATTTACACTACATGTATATGATGCTTTTTCCATCGACTAAAACTTTGTCACCATGGTAAAATGGATCAGATATATGAAAAAATGAGAGGTTATTTTATAGGGAGCCTACATGATCCTATAACCTTAGATGGAATGTTTCTAAGTGTCATGGTATCTGAGTAATAGCTCATCAAAATTTGCTACCCTTTTGCACTTTGGTCTCTTAAGAGATATCGTTGGTGCAATGTAGCTCGAAATGTTTTGGCATGATGGGGTGAAAAATAGGACCTTTCCTAGCACAAACCTACTCATTTAGATGTGTTGGAACTATTGGTTTTGTCACACAATGAACAAAAAAAATTACACCACCTTGCAACTTTACATTGCATGCATCTAACGCTTTTTCCATCAACTGAAAACTTGTCACCACGGGTAAATGGATTGGAGGTATGAAAATTTGAGAGAGGTTATTGTAGAGGGACCCTATGTGACTCTGTAACTTTAGATAGAATATTTATAAGTTCCATGTTTTTTTAGTAACAGTTTCCCAAAGTTTTCTTCCCTTTCGCACTTTAGTCTCTTAAGAGAAATTGTCAGTGCAATGTATCCCAGAATGTTCTGGCATGTAGGGGTGTGAAATAGGATCTTTGAGCCGGTTGAAGAGTATGGATGAAGAGTATGGAGAGTGGTGAAGGATTTGGAAGAATAATTAGTTAATGAATTTTCTTCTGTGAATGTAAATAAGACATTCAAATCTAGGGTTTAAAAATCTAACTAGTTTATGTTAATGAAAGCTTAAATGACTTAGTTGTTGAATATTATATTTTGATTTGTAGATTTTAGATATGATACCATTTAAGATTACAGTTGTTAAATTTTATATAGTAGGGTAAGGGCACTAACATTATCAATAAAATATTAAAAATATTATTTGATTTTTTACATAAGTAAAGTTGAAATGTGACAGCGAAAGGTCTAACTATCAACTAGTCATTACCAAGCACTAGGTGTTACTATTGTTGATCAACTTGGCCATAACCTAATTATGAACTTTACAACTAACACTAAATAAATATAAGCTTATGATTATCCTATCTTATAGAAGAATCTTTAAAATATCAAGAATAAAATGAAGACAAAAAATAGTACAGTTATTGCAAATTATTCATCTTTTTCAAAAAAATATGAATGTACCTTGATGCTAATCTCCTATGTACCTACACATTATATCATACTTGTTTACCCTTATTGGGAGAAATCTTCTATGCCTTGATGATTATCTATTGTCTAGATGATTTTCATAGTTATCATTCAATATGTATTTTTTGTTGCATGATGCTATCAATGATGCTTTTTGCATTACTTTTCATAATCTATGTTCTTGCATGCTTTCAATTTTAGATTTCACGTAGTTTTGATAAACTATTTTTCATTTCTAGTTTTTCACACTTTATATATAACCAATTGAAGGGGGAATTTATCATCACTGATAATCTTATGTTGAGATTACAAAAACCCACCTACACTCATATAGAGACTCATCACTATACCTAAACGGATCTTGACAACACTTACACAACCACACATGAGTACAAAGCTATTGCATTAGTATCAAAGTGTAGATCATACTTATCACATAGAGTTGAACAAAATTGCATGTTCATATTAAATATGTCATATCAAATTATTACACCTAAGAAGATGGTCCATTTACCACCACTAAGGGCACCACATCATGTCATTTTGACTTGATAGTGAAACACAACAAAAGATGGTGAATGCAGTTTTTATCACAACAAATTCCAATATGTGCCATTTTAAATACACCTACCATAAATATGTACATAATCTACCCAATATTCACTCTATATGTAGTAGAAAGAAAATGAGAAACTTTAAGTTAAAGAGGGGCAATAAGTCCTTCCTATGCCATATGAAATTTGGAACCAAAACATAAGTAAAGTTGAAATGTGACAGTGAAAGGTCTATCTATCAACTACAATATTTTAATATTAATAACATGACTTTACAAATTCAATGTGCATACTTAAAAATTAATCCAATGAACCATACAAGTCTACTCTACTCTTTATTGTGTCAAGTATTGCCTCATGGTCAGACTCATGCACCTTCCACAAGTTCTTGCTCAAAGGTCTACCCCCATATTTGACCAAATGAACATTGGATGCCACAACAAGGTTTGAGTAATGAAGAATCTTTCGATGCATGTCAAAATCCTGAAACAACCAAATATTAACACTCTTATGTGGGTACCTTCTAAGCCATCTTCTAGTAACAACCACTGAACCTGTAGGGTATTCGATATTTTATCCATCTATAACTAGGGCCTCCAATTTATTTTTGGCCTCAACACAATGACACAAGTAATAATATGTCCCCTCTTCATTCTCTTCATCTATAATAACTACATAAATATGCCATGCATTGATGTGTGCAATAAATTAGATGATTTTAGTCAGTATTACAAAAACACTACAAAGTAAGATAACATTAGGAATTTCAAAAACTATGAAAGTAGATATATTACCTAGTTGAACTAGGTCTGATATGTGATCAAATTCAACTGATGATTCCATCTATGTCAGTTCCAATGTCATTAGGAGCCAATACAGGTCAAGTGGTCTTAGAAATCTTAACCACCATTCGTCAACCCACTCCTTTGACTCACACTCATTTCAGGATTGAATTGTACATGAAGAAAAAAAGCATGCCATCTTTCACATATGGATACTCCATGAACCTGCATTAGAGCTTCTAAAAGAGTGTAGCTCACTTGATCTTGATAGTGTACAACAATCCTCATATTATGCAATGTTACTATCATCTATCAACCAAAACAAGTTACAAACTGAATAATTACCTTCATTACATGGACCCATCAAATCATTACACCACTCGACTATTGATTTCACATTTTTTAACTTTGCATTGTATTTATACTTTAACTCTTCTCATGCTATGGCTCTTTTGATGCATGCTTATGCACCATCATGCTCCCCCTTTCCATATTTGGCCTAAATAAAGTTCCACATATGTTGAACATCTATAATATTATACATCCTACTCAACCAATAGAACATCCACTAGTTCTTAAATTGTGATGCAAAATTATCCTAGCATATGATATGTTGATGGAATGATATTCCCCTTCTATCCAAATCATGGCAGAGCACCTGAAAGCAACCTTGCATGAACTCTGTAGAATGTGTGTGATCATCATTGATATAAAAATGATACTCTCTTATTATCTTTATGTCATCCTTTATATTATCATTAGCATGAATGAATGCTATGTGCACAAATATGGCATCCTATGTGGAGTTGTAATACTATGATTGTACCTCACATTGTGGATGTAGACTGTAGTTATCTACAAAGTTGATGACTGAAACAATGCTACCAAGTGGAAATGTGTCCTTGCATAACTTGAATTACAAGTCCAACCATCAAGCTCTATAGATATGACCTACATACTCATACACTATATCGTCACAAAATGTAAACATAAACTGATACACTAGAATATTTTGAATAACAAAATCACACCTTTTTGCTTCTTTACCACCTTTTATATTGTAGGCCATTGTCTTATACTTGTTGAATTCTACAAGTTCATTTCCAACTGCATGTGTACTTTCCATATGCTCACATATTGGCATATGTTTCAAGCCACCACAATGTTGACATGTGCCATCCAAGCATAATTTCCTATAGAATAATTGACCTTCCTCTCTTTCACATAAAATTGTTGATATGAAGTCTCTTGAAAATGTAGGTGGGGCATGTATGTCATAGTCTTGCAAAACATTGTTAGTATGCAAATATCAACATATAGATTGATAAACATCAAAATGGTTAGAAAAATCAATATGTACTCTACAACAAGCAGTGTGTGTGTGATTTATTTTGACATGGAAAGGCTTTATCATTTCAAAATATCTTTGACAAATTTTAACTTGAGGATACATCTCTAGAAATTTACTAAAAAATTATGTTTGAGTCATATCCAAAAAAAGGTTTGGATGTGGCTCATGATTTCAACTACCAATTCTCCTTCCTATCACATCCCTTTGATTCAGATATGTACCCTTGTGTTATTATTCCAAAAGTATTCAATTAGTGATCTCAATGCTTCAACAATTGGTTTATCTTTTCATGGTATTCTCCTCGTGAATTCCCATAATTCATTGTCATTGATGTCCTCAAATCTTTGGCACCTTCCAACAGCTCTTGATTTTTTTTCTATTTATTCTCAATGATTGACTTGTCTTTCTAATGAGACAAGCTTTCTTCATTTGATTACTTACTATTCTGTATGTAATGACACGTCATGTGACATTACTATCTTTTGTGCATGAGGTGTTACCCACACTCTCATATGCACTCATTAGATTCTTCACAATATATTTTTAACTTGAAGCCTCTGATGTTCTCAACCTAAGAATCTTCATAATGGACCTATGCTTTAGATTTCTCATCATTTTAACAAATAGTTGGTATCTTCCAGTCTCATTTAATTAGTCAAAGAAAACTCTCCAAATCTTATGAGCATATCTCCTACAAGTACATTTTGGAATCTTATCTTCCATCAGTTGCAAAATATTCTCTTAAATATCAATCAAATACTTGTGTTTTCTATGTAAAATTCTAGGTGTTCTCAAAGGTAATTTTCCTCAACATTAGGAATTCCATCAATATTTAAATGAGATGGAATATATGGCATACCTTCAATCAGAGATGGAATAGATGACATACCTTGAAGTTGAGATGGGAAAGATGGCATACCTCCTTCACATGTGAGTGAGGATGTACTATCAACTTGAGATGTGGTAGATGGTGTCCCTCCATCTTGAATTGTGCTAAAGGATGTGTCTCTAACTACGAGATTCAAATCTCTCATTGCATGAAGGTTTTTCATTTGTTCCCTTTGTACCACCAATACCATATCTCTCATGGTGGTTCATGTTTCTCTTCAATTGGCATGTCTTCTTGTATCATATCCAATTTCCTCTTCTCATGAAGTTTCCTCATATGTTCTTTTTTCTTTGCATTATTAGCTTCTTTCTCTTCATGTGTTTGTTTAATCCTTTATTATTTCCTCGACATGATGAAGAATTTTTTCTATAGCATGAAAAAGAGAAATATTAGCTCCACCATAGAACTATAGAGTAGATAAATAACTTACAAAAATATGAAATTTACAATGAAATTATGATAAACACAATATATGACAGTCTAAAAGAGGCATGAGGAGGGGAAACAAAAGGAATGGAGAGGGAAACAAAGATCATGAGGAAATTCATCAAACCAACATAAGAGGTGTCAACATTGATAAAGTTTGACAAAAAACAAAAAAGTGCACTGTCTTTGAAAAATGGGGTTCTCAAGGAACATAAGCTAAAACCACTTCCAAACATAAAGTCAAAATTAGTATGCTATAAGAGTCATTAGTAGGTTTTTTTATGGTTCCCAATGTCATGTCACATTGTGGCTCTATTTATCAAATATATTTCTTATGATGTGTAAGTTTCTCGTTATATTGCTTTACCACATCCTACTAATACAAATATTCAAAATAATAACATTGACCCTAAAAATATTAAGGAACCTTCAAATTCAATTGGATGCACCAGCCCTCGAGGAGAGTTTGACTTCAATTTGGGCAAGTTTAATCCAAATTTATTTCTATTTGGAGGTATTTTTGGATATTTACCAACATTTTCAATAGTTCTTCCTTCAACTCTAGCCTTTCAAGACTTCATTGCTTCCATATTCCATCTCTTATTGTTGGTTCCTATCATCATAAGACAATACCAAATCAAATCTGAGCAATTATGGGGTATTTTGCAGCCTTCATGGCATGTTTCCTTTTATCTCTAGCCACCAAACTTGTTCCAAACAAAACTTGAATATTGTAGGTCTGAAAATGTGCATATCAGTCAATTTAAGTTGTTCCAACAAGTAGAAAATCAAATAAATACATTTTGAAGGTGATAAATTGGTCTCTAATTCAGATACATGTAATTTCAATGCCCTAAGGATTAATTTTTTAATATTTATTGGAATTTGAGGATTTATTCACTTATTTCCAATCCTATCAGCATTTTTATTTGATGCTTGTGAGCATTGACTACTCAGATATGAGTGTAATTTCATATAAAAGGGTGTTAAGTTGGCTACACATTTCATATCAAAACTTAAACAACATTTTAATTTGGATTATATGTCATCTGTAAGTGAATTTTTCTAGTTTGAGGTGAAGTTGAAGTTGTTTCCTAGCCATAGAGGGTTTGACAACAAGTTTCCAGTGATTAGTTTTATTTTGAATTTGAAGTGAGACCCATAAGTTTGAAAAAATTGAAGTGTGTGACATGATTTCACAATAATCATGAAAAAAATGCAAATGGAGCATAAAGCACTTCAAATTTTATAGGATACATGGAATATGCATTTTAACAATAACTAATCAATCCCTTAGCAAAATATATTGCATTTGATTAAGGCTATGTATGTTAGGCACTCATAATTTTGAATACTTAGCAAAATCTAATCCTAAAATCAACATGATAACAAAATCAAAGCATTTTATTAAGCATGTATGATAAGAAGTGATAAAGAAACATAAGATAATGAAGGAAAATTTAAAGAACATGTATAAAGACTTGACATACCTTAAAATCAAAGATTCAATTTGAGAAACTACCCAATTATGTGTAGTATTTTTTTCTTATTGCATAAAACTCCTCAAAAATTTGAGCTTTTCATGAACTTGCTTCCTTTTCAACATTCAATTCTATATAACTCTAATAGAATTACTAAAAACTATAGAATTAACCAATGCATAATGTTAAATTATAACAATTCAATCATAATCAATATTGCAACACTACAAACATGAAAATTTGAGTTCATATAATCAAATTTGATGTAAAAAAATTGTTATTTCCTCCTTCCTATGTTGAAAAACCAAAAAAAGGTGGTGGAAAGTTGATGCAAAGGTGGTGGAATGTGTCAAAATTGCATGTGTTTTTCCCAATAGCATGAAAAAGTGTTTTTTCCCAAATCGTGCACACAAGCAGGGGAATAACATAGCATGTGGTCCTAGATCATGGGTGTCCTACCTTTTTTACTATTTTTAGAGCAAGAAAAAACACACTCACATTATAATCCAAGTGCATTTCAGCTTGCTCTTAGAATGACCACATTTCAAATTTTCCAAAATACACTCATGTAAAAGTTAATTTTGTAAAGGTTTTCTAACTCTTATCATGTTTCAATAGGAGGTTGGGTTGAGGCACATCAATGATACCTTTATTCGACCAATTATGAAATCTTATAAGTGCTATGCATGTCTTATTTTGTGTGTGATATGAATTTTCACCACAATTCCCTATATGCTCAAGCATGTACATTAACCCTCAACCTTGTATCTTAAATCATAAACCCTAAACACTATATTGTATACCTTAACACTATACCCTATACCCTACAACCTCAACCCTCTAACCTATACCTTGAAGCCTAAACCCTATAACCTCAACCCTCAACCCTATACCATAAACCCTCAATCCTCAACCCTAATCCCTCAACCCTAAACCCTTAAACCCTCAACCCTTAAACCCTAATCCCTTAACCCTCAACCCTAAACCCTATTCCTAAATATTAAACACTCAACCTTAATCCCTCGACCCTATACATTAAACCCTTACTACATTAATCCTTCAACCCTTAAACTCATAATCCCTAACCTTAAACCCTCAACCCTTAAACCTTTAATCCCTCAACCCTCTACCCTATACATTAAACCATCAACCATAATCCCTTGACTATATATCGTAAACCCTTAATAAATTAATCTCTCAACCCTTAAACCCTTAATCCCTCAACCCTCAATCCTCAACCCTTTACCCTATACATTAAACCCTCAACCTTAATCCCTCAAACCTATACCCTTAACCCTTAAACCCTTAAACCCTCAACCCTCTACCCTCAACCCTAATCCCTCAACCTTATACCTTAAACCCTTAATACATTAATCCCTCAACCCTCAACCCACTACCCTCTACCCTATACATTAAACCCTCAACCCTAATCCCTTGACCCTATACCTTAAACTCTTAATCCCTCAACCCTTAAACCTTTAATCCCTCAACCCTCAACCTTCAAATATAAACCCTCTACCTTATATATTAGACACTCAACCCTAATCCATCAACCATATACCTTAAACCCTCAACCCTCAACCCTTGACCCTAATCCCTCAACCCTCAACCCTTAATCCCTCAACCCTCAACTATAAACCCTCTACCCTATACATTATACCCTCAACCCTAATCCCTCAACCCTATACCTTAAATCCTCAACCCTCAACCCTTAAACCCTCAACCCTTAATCCCTTAAACCCTCAACCCTCAACCCTATAAACCCTCTACCCTATACATTAGAACCTCAACCCTATACCTTATATCCTCAACCCTCAACCCTTAATCCCTTAAACCCTCAACCCTCGACCCTCAACCCTCAACCCTCTACCCTATACATTAGACCGTCAAGCCTATACCCTAAACCCCCAATCCTTGACCCTAATCACTCAACCCTTAACTATAAACCCTCTATCCTATACATTAGACCCTAAACCCTAATGCCTCAACCTTATACCTTAAATCCTCAACCCTCGACCCTTAAAACCTCAACCCCTAATCCCTCAACCCTCAATCCTTAAACCCTATACCCTCAACCCTTAAACCCTTAAACCCTCAACCCTCAACCCTCTACCCTATACATTAATCCCTCAACCATAATCCATTGAACCTATACTTTAAACCCTTAATCCCTCAACCCTAAACCCTTAAACCCTCAACCCTTAATCCTTAAACCCTAAACCCTTAAACCCTAATCCCTCATCCCTCAATCCTTAAACCCTAAACCATGAACCCTTAAACCCTAAACCCTTAAACCCTCAAGCCTATAACTTAAATCATCAACCCTCAACCCTTAAACCTTCAACCCTTAATCCCTCCATCCCTCAACCCTTAAACCCTATACCCTTAACCCTTAAACCCTTAAACCATATACTCTCAACCCTCAACCCTATACCCTATACATTAAACCCTCAACCCTATACCTTAAATCCTCAACTCTTGACCCTTAAACCCTCAACCCTTAATACCTTAATCCATCAACGCTCAGATCTTAAACCATATTCCCTCAACTCTAAAACCCTTAATACCTAAATCCTATACCATCAACCCTCAACCCTCAACCCTCTACCCTCTACCCTATACATTAAACTCTCAACCATAATCCCTTGACCCTATACCTTAAACCCTTAACCCTTAAACCCTAATCCATCATCCATCAACCCTTAATCCCTCCATCCCTCAACCCTCAACCCTTGAACCCTATACCCTCAACCCTTAAACCCTTAAACCCTATACCCTCAACCCTAAAACCTATACCATATACATTAAACCCTCAACACTAATCCCTTGACCCTATACCTTAAACCCTTAATCCCTCAACCCTCAACCCTCAACTGTAAACCCTCTACCCTATACATTATACACTCAACCCTATACTTTAAACTCTAAACCCTCAACCCTAATCCCTCAATAGTCAACCCTTAAGCCTTGATCCCTCTAACCTCTACCCTCTACCCTCTACCCTCTACACTCTACCCTATACGGTAAACCCTCAACCCTAATCCCTCAACCCTCAACCCTTAAACACTAATACCTTAAACCCTAAACCCTTAAATCCTCAACCCTCAACCCTAAACCCTCAATCCTCAACCCTTAAACCCTCAACCCTCAACCCTCAAACCTTCAACCTTCAACCCTCTACCCTATACATTATACCCTCAACCCTCAACCCTCAACCCTCACTCCTCTACCTTATACATTAAACCCTCAACCCTATTACATCAACCATATACCTTAAACCCTAATCTCTTAACCCTCAACCCTTAAACTCTCAACCCTTAAACCCAAATTCCTTAAACCTTCAACTCTTAAACCCTATACCTTTGACCCTTAAACCCTCAACCCTCAACCCTTAAACCCTAATCCCTTATCCCTTATCCCTTAACTCTATCCCTAAAGACTCAACCCTCAACCCTTAAACCTTAAACCCTAAACCATATCCCTAAACCCTCAACCCTTGAAACTATACCTTAAACCCTAATCCATTAACCCTCAACCCTTAAACCCTAATCTCGCAACCCTTAAACCCTAATCCCTCAACCCTCAACCCTAATTCCTTAAAACCTAAACCCTCAACCCCTATTCCCTCAACCCTTAAACCCTCAACCCTTAAATCCTTATCCCTTAAACCCTAAACCTCAACCCTCAACCCTAATCTCTCAATCCTCAACCCTTAAACCCTAAACCCTCAACCCTTAAACCCTAAACCGTAAACCCTTAAACCCTCAACCCTTAAACCCTCAACCCTTAAATCCTAAACCCTACACCCTACAACCTCAACCATCAACCCTACACTTAAGACCTAATATGTCAACCCAATATCTTAAACCCTAATGGACCTATACCCTATACACTTAACCTTGGACACTCAACCCTGAATATTATCCCTCAATCCTCAAACCTCTACCTTATACCTTATACTTATGCCCTAAAATCTTGACCCTCATCCCTATGCCTCAAACCCTCAACCTTAAACCCTAAACCCTATAACTTAGACACTCAACCTTAAACATTATCCCTCAATTGTAAACCCTCATCATATATACCTAAGCTCTAATCCCTCAATCCTCAACCATATACCTTAAACCATCAACCCTCATCCCTATACCCTATAACCTCACCCTTAAACCCTAAACCATACACTCAACCCTTCACCCTATGCCTTATACCCTCAATCCATACCATAAACCCTAAACCTAGTATCCTAAACCCTAATCCCTATACCTTACATACTTAATATTATACACCCAACTAGTTGAATATTATCCCTCAACTATAAACCCTCAACCCTCAACCTATTACTTAAGCCCTAATCCCTCAACCCTCAACCCTATACCTTAAACCCTAGACCCTAAAACCTCAACCCTTATCCCTATAACCTATACCCTCACCCTTATATACCCTAAACCCAAAACCCTTACATACATACATACAACCATACATATATACATACAAGCATACATACATACATACATACATATAAGCATACATACATACATACAAGAATGAATTCATTTATGCATACATACATACATACATCAAACATACATTTAACAAACTTGCACATAAAGAATTTCAAGTAAGACATAATGCAAGCAAGTTATAGTGTGCTCGCGTTATGTCATGCTTTAGGAAACATAAAGAAAAAACAAGAAAAATGAAGCAAAATGTAAGGAAAGACATAACACGATTGTGTTATAAAATAGTTGTGTTATGTCAAAACTGTGGCATAACGCGAGCACGTTATAACATGCTCATGTTATGTCTTTCTTTGGGAACCCCAAGCCTTAGGCTTAGATTTTCTTTGGATTTCCAATCCAAAGGATTGGAGTGCCTTCTCAACATCCAAACATGTGTTTTTACATATTCTATAGGATTTCACATAAACTCATTTGTGCTAACCTTCAGGTTTGCACGTGTTTCAAGGTCGAGTAAATACAACACTTGGGTAATGTTAGTCTTTCTATAAGCTATTTAACAATGTAATTTTTCACATTTTAACAATGTTAAGGCTTTCATAGATTTGATTTCTTTTGTTTGTGTGTCATTTTTTTGCAAAAACCAATATTTGGTATTTTTTACTTTATTTTATAAATTTTCATTGAAATTTCAAATAAATTATTTTTTTATAAACTAGACTCAATTCTACACATATTACTTGAGAAAAAGATTTTTGATTGGTTTTCAAAAATTATAGGGGTAGCATGGCCAAAATTCTATTTTTTAAGATGTGTCCACTTTGAAAATAAATAAAAAATCATATATTCATTAAAAAAATATTAGAAAAATTGGGCATAAACTACATGTTGTTAGCTAATTTCTCATTGAAGCAATTTTAAAAATATCAAAAAAAAATTAACCTTTTGAGGGAGCCACAATAGATGCTATGTTATGTTTTTTTGACAAAAACAACACCAATTTTTGTGGCTCCCTTTTTTGAACCCCTTAATCTCTACCATTTTAAAAAAAAATAGTAGTTTAGAAAGTAGACTCAAAGCACTACGACCCTTATTTTTGTTGCATCTTAAAACTTTGAGTGTAACTATCCTCAATTTCTCATCCAAGGTAAATATTTCCTAATTTTATAAAAAAGTGGCCACTTAAACCCCTTTTTGGTCCCTTATCTTTGTGCACTTACCCACAATGGAATGTGGTTTTAGAAAATGATGAGATTTTTTTTCATGGACTGAAGATTTTGGCATGACAATAATGGATTTTGGATAGGAAGATCTTTTGTGAGATTAATAGTGATGGAGGGCATTGATGGTGGGAGATGTTTGGATGGTGTAGGATTAGTAATGTGATAGGATTGCCTAACTTTGTTTTCATATCAAAGTTGAAGATCCTTTACTATTGGTCCTTGGAGAACATTGCTAAAGGTGTTTTTATTGGATGGATTTTTGGATTTGGATGGAGTGGATTGCAATGGTTTAGTGGATGAAGGATTGGAATAGAATGTGGAGGCTATAATAATTTCTTGGTTTGGTGATGGGGATGACAAGAAATAAAAGACTCTTTTTTTGGTTTTTGGATTTTTCAACTTTTTGGGGAGTTTTTGGGTTTTTCATTTTTTTTTAGATTTTTGTTTTTTCAAATGTTTTTGGGTTTTTGAAATTTTGAAAGCCTATACTAATAAAATATATAAGATTAAAAATATAAGGCTCAATAAGGATAAGGTCCCTGTTGGGTTTTAGATGGGGAGATTTCACTCTAACAAAAATAAATATAGAAAACACATGAACAAACCTAGAATTAATCAAGTAAGAGTGTTAATTTAGTGCAGGACCACCAAACAAAGGCCAATATCCTAGGATTAGTGAAAATCACTTATCTTTCAAGAGTCAATAGATAGGGATCTAGTTGCACAAAGACTCGCCTTTTCCCTTTCTTTAGAGGTCCTAAGGCCTTGTCCAAAGAGTTTCTATCTCTACTCAAGAAGATACATGGTGAATAGCTTCAAGCATGGTACTATACCTTGTACCACACTAAGCAATGGTCGAAAGGTCTTAAACTAGGATATACATTTCTTCTAGGGGAATCCTCTATATTCCACAAGGGCACGTGAAGCCTAGTCTGTGAATCTAAAAGTGCAAGAAAGTCAAACAACTAGGAGAAGAGGGTAACCCACCCTTCTCCTTCACTTCCCCAAGGTATAAAGTTCTTGGGGTCTTATCCCAACTAATAAACTCACAACTTCCAAAAGGCTTGTATTTCAATTCACCCCTTGCTATTTATACTCTAGAATAACACTGGAGTTGAGTTCATCCTCTAGGGTGATAAAATCCCTAGATAAACCCCCTAAAAAGGGAAAAAGTGGTATTTTTTATTCTCAAGATCACACAAGTGTGTGAGAGAAGAGCATATGCACACACTTTTAGGATTAAAATATGCTTGTTCTTTAATTAACCAAAATGAAATGTGAAGTTCTTTTTAATATCACAAAGCAAACAAAAGGAGAAAAGATCAATAAAAATTTCTTCAAATAACCATCCTATAAGATAATTATGTTAGAATTTTAAATTTTGAGCTTTGACCTATGGAAATGTTTATTTTGTGTTATTTGATCTTTTAAAACTAAAGAAATATTTAATTAAAGGTCAATAGAAAACATGCAAAATAAAACTTCAAATAGAAAAAATAACTACATGGTTAGATTTCTTGCAAAATTTTGATAAATTTAAAAAATCATAAAAAATGATAAAGTGTGTAGCAGTTACATTTGTTTGAAGTTTTAAAAATAAATAGTAACTTTTAATGATTATGCCTGATTTTTGTAATCTAATAGGAAATTTTCTCTACATCACTATGTCTAGATTGGAACTAGCTTTCTGATGCTTACAAGAAGTTGAAAAATGGATAAGTATTGCAAAAGATATGATTGTTTTAGTGAAGGTAGGTTTTTAAAAAAATCATTGGAAAAGTCCTAAGGTCCTTTAACCCCATGCAAATTGGATTTTTCTTGCCCAAGTGACTAGAGGCTAAGGAAAAAGGTGTTGGGTGCTGGTTTGACCTTTCCAACAATGATTTTACCAATAAAATTTTGTTTCAGCTCTAAAAAATAGTGGTTTTGTCTTTAAAGCTATGGTTTTTCTTTTAAAACAATGGTTTTTGTTATTCAAATGGTGGTTTTAACCTTCAAAACAATGGTTTTTCTCTAAATTCATTTTTTTGAACCAAATAAGAGTATTTTTACATTAAAATTCATGGGTTTTTGTTGAACGCCAAGAATATTGAGAGGGAGGTGAATCAATATTCTTTTAAACCACTGAAGCATTTAAACATTCAATCCACATAGCATAATCAATTTATAGTAATGAATGAAATAATAAAAACAACCAACATCACATAACACATGAACACCATATTTTTACATGGAAAACCCAAAATGGAAAAAAATATGGTGAGGATTAGCTCAGTACAATATATTATAGAAGTGCACACTGTGGGTGGACTCACTATCCAAGTGGACTCACTGCCCATTGAAAGAAGAAATATATAGAAGTGATTGTGGCACATAGCCAATTTTTGAAATTTTACAATTACATCTAACATATGCATGAATTACAATTCCAATGAAGCTCAAAATATAGAATTTACACACTTCATTCTAATTTGAATTAATACTTTGCTATGCTCTGCATTCACTCTATATTCACAAAATTCACATCCACAAACACTTATCACATGTCACATCACCCTCAAAATACAAAAAAATCCTTCATATATATATCTACTTCATCTGCAACAACCTAATTAGATCTAATAATGCAAAGTGTAACTTATCGGCTCAAGGTCCATACATACATTCTTCGTGTCAAGATTCAAAAATCATAACAATAAACTCAAAATAGCACCCACATAACATATCAACACATAATTAAACTCCAAAATACATAAAACTCATTAGGTCGGCACCGATAATGACCCAATATCAAAATTTTCCAACTGTACACCCACATTTAGACACACAGACCTCCAAACTCTATGTCATCTATAATATACACACTATTGAAACCTGTCAACCTTCCCATAGAACCACAAATCTAGACTCCAATCCATGGGGAAGTGTGGATTCATCAAAACATATGCATTGAACTAGAAAATGCATGTAATTGCAAGTCTGAACTTTTGTTACTCATAACTTCCACAATAAGAGCCAAAATAAGATGAAATTCTAGATTTAGACTCTTCTAACAACCATAAAAAAATATATTAAAAGAACAAAGCGATAAATTTTATAGTGGACCAATGCAAACCCAAAAACCGAATGTCTTGTATACCGTAATTACCTGTATTGACACTTAGTCAATTTTCATGTCAACCACTTTCACCGGATCAAGCCTTCTTGCAAAATTTCCTTTCATAATCATCCTCAAACATGTTCAAGCCATCTAAACTAATCTTCACAATTGTCTCCATACCTGAATACAATGTTGATATCAATGACAACACTGCAATGCATAACTGTATAACTTATGCTCATCCCACATGCTCATGTTGCCAACAAATGCATCAATGAAAAAATCCTTATTCTTCCAACAATCTCCCACATTGTAATTGATGGAAACATTCCTTAAACATCTCCAAAATTACTCCCCCCTTTGACATCAAGAGAAAAGGGTGCATACAATAGCAATCCTAAGTTAATATACTAGATCTCCCCCTAAAAATATATATGCAAGTATACAAACTGAAAAATTGAACTGACTCCTCTTAGGAGTTCTATCCAACAAAAAATTGAATTGAACATCTAACTTATGCCATCCGCATATGTACACAAGAATATGAAACAATAACTAAAATGAATACAAGAAAAATAAATACTGTAAATTGGAAGAAGTTGACCCTTGTAGCTTCTCAAGGTGGGATTTCCACTCTTGCTTTCCTTCTTCCCAAATCCTCTTGGCTATGCCAAGAATTTTTCACTGTGTCTCTAACTCCATCAATAGTTCTTCACCTTCTTCTAGAGTGAAGGGTATCAGATTAAGCTTTGTATCCTTATTAGCACTCAATAGGAAACTAGAAACATATATGAACTTTGAGTTCACCAAATCCCTAAGGTTTCCAAACTACATAATAATCTTCTCCTTCTGTGCTTGCAAATGGAAGAACTATTCATGTAAATAATCTATAGCAGGCCTTGTGCTTCCATCCAGATCATGTGTTGGATCATAGGCACTAGAAGCTTTGTCAATCTAAGACTCGATTGAGTCCATTTCATCCTTTATGCTCTTTATGGCTCTAGGCTTTGCCCTCTGCCACACAAGTCTAAGCACCTTTGAGACTTTCTTGAAATTTGTTGTGTGCATGCACACACTTCTCTATTATCTCCAATAGCCTCTTCTCATCTGTTTTCTTATCTAGTTCTTTTTCCAATTTTTCTTTCAATCCAGAGGCATATTCCTTAAAGGAATCAATCAAAAAAATTAGTTTTTTCATACTAGATAATGAACTATCAATACTTGTACTAGGTATGGCTTCTTGTAGAGCCTTCACAACCTCATCAATCAATTATCCACTCTTTTGATGTGTCTCAATTATTTCCTTCTAATCAAATGTATGAAAGAAATCTCCTAGTTGAAGCTTGTGGAGGGGTGAGATTCTATCTAAGTCCACATTCCCATATTGCAAGGGTAGTTGTAGCAATTGTGCGGACACTACAGGCTAGAGCTGTAATTGCATATTTGGCAAATTCTTTAAAGAATCTCTAGAGGTTCCAAAGGATTCACCAGTGGGCTTCAAGCTCTCATCTGCAATATTTTATTTTAACTCCTTCTCACCAGTGTTAACTGGTGTCTCCACTTTTTTATTTCCATCACTAGATGCATCTTCACTCTTTTACTCATCCTCCTTTTTTGTATCATCTTTACCAATAAACTATTTTGTATTATCCAAAGGGATGATTGTCTCCAATTGGTCTTGCATATTCTCAAAATTTGTTCTAGGTACTAGAGGAGGTATTTGATGGTCTTTGGACGTATATTCCTTTGCAATGTCTTCTCTAGTAGTTGCATCATTTTCAATAGAATCCTCTACACCAACATTTTCCTCTGTAGTCTCTTCCAAATCTGGAAGAACATTATCTTGTGCATTCACTTCTTTTCTCTCATGCTCATGTTGAGAATTATCATCATGTTGTATATCTTCTTCAACATACTCATCCAGATCAGGCATCTCCACATTTGTTTCTTCTTTGTTCTCCTCATCCCCATTTTTTGAGCTAAGTTTGCAACCTTTTCAACAGACTCTTTCTATAGCCTCTCGAGATCATTTTGATCTATACTCATGAGGGTTGTTATCCTTTGCTTCATTTTCAGTTCCTTATTGAGCAATGTAGCCAATATGGACTTATTTTCCTCAAAAAGAGGAACACTAATATTTTCCAATTCATAGGCTTTTAATTTATCCTCTTCCTCTATTGCTTCCTATCTTCTCTTAATCAAAACATTCCACAATTATGTAGGAAATTGTTTTTCTATATTCCTTATATCAACTTCAAGAATAATGATATATTTTATAATAGCTTCAACTATGGTGGCCTTGTCCACCTCATCTACCTCAATATACAAAGTTGCAGTTTCCTCTAACATTTCATGTTGGACAATACTATTCAAAAATGTGTCTACTTTCATAGGAATGTGGATTCTTACTGGAGGTTTCTTCTTTTTCGTTTTCTTCTTATATGATGTTTTCTTCTTGCTAGCTTTTACCTTCTCTCGCATGTGGATCATAAAGGATTGTTTTTATTTTTCCACCTCGATCTCTTCATCAGTATCCACAATATCATCATTCTTCTTCTTTGAACTTTCTTCACTCTATGAAGCTTCACCTTTCCTCTTGTGGACCAATTGCATGGTTCCTCTTCTTCTTATTCTTCCTCCTCAACATTCACTCCCACATACTACTCTCTAGTAGCTTTTTTTTCCAATCTCCTCTTCACAAGGCCAATTGGTTGTGCTATTAGAGCACCTTTTCCTTCTTAGGCCTTTTTTTCTATCTTACTAGAGAAGCCTCTAATCCAATGTGCTACAAGTTTCCTTGTAGCCACACAACACTCTTTGTACCAGAGAGTTATTTTAGGAAATAAAATAATAGACATATGATTAAAGTTACATATTTAAAAGGATACTCGGAATCCTTTTTCTTCTATAAATTCTCCATCAACTGTTATCTCAAGAGCTTGCGCAATTCATTGTTAGATCCTTTCTCCACCATTTCATAGGCAGTATTGATGGTAGTGGCGGATACATATTTCTCTCTATTTGAAAAGTATATTTGGTAACCAATCATCATTGTTGCATAATTCATACTGGGATTCCTCATGTTCTTTACTATCAATGCCCTCTTGTCATATGTCGCACCTGTAAGTTTCATCACAACTTCATTATTTATTGACTTGAGTAACGAAATAGTCCCGGTTGAACATAAACCTATCACCTCCCTAATCACTTCCTTTGTGATCATCTCGGGCATATCCATCCACACAAATTTTTCATGAATTCGGCTCAATGCAATTCTCACCCAAGCATTATTGAGGAAAAAGTTGAGAAACCCTTTCCAAACATCAAGCTTCTTTGCAACCAAATTTTGATACTCTGGCATGAGTACAAAATCATCACTAGTGACATCCTTTACCCATAGATCACCAAGCTTCAAATGATTATACTCTTCTAATTTTCCATGAATGTAGATTCTTATGTCCTCTATATGCAAAACACCATAGGGAAGCCTCAAAAAAGCATTGTCAGGGTCGACTTCCATAGATTTATCAAGATGTTTCTTGAATTTAGGTTGGGGTCCCTCAAACACATCAACAACCCTTGGAGTAGCCATCTCAAATTGTTTCCAAATAGCTTTTAGAAAAATTATGGTAAGTGAAAAACTATAAATACCTTATACTACGCTTTTCGGCTAGGGTTTTGTGCACACCAAAACTCAATCACTTCAATTAATCCAATTCACTTCTTCACTGCTCTACTCTTCTCAAATTCTCATTGCAAATAAATTTGATCAAGTGAAATCACTTATAACCCTTTCAAAATTAACCCAATTCCCATTGAATACTCAAACTAAAAAGTTGGTAAAAACCCTAACTATATGCACAGTAAACTTCAAATGCTTCACAAATTTCTGCAACTCAATATTTTCTACCAAGATCTTCTCCAATAGATAAAATACAACAATCTAAACCACATATCCTCATGTTGAAGCATTAGCATCATTTCTTTGGTAGGGGATGAAATATTTTCATTAAAGCCCCCCCTGAGTCAAAGCTCTCTTAGTTTTTGGAGGAAACATCTACATTGGATGATGGTACAGACTCATCCTTAACTTGTAGTTTTTGGAGGAAACATCTACACTGGATGTTGGTATAGAGTCATCCTTAACCTCAATCTCTTCCTTCTTTTTCAAAATATTTTCCATCTCTCTCTTAGTCTCTGCCATATTAATCTTTTGTACTAGATCATTCTTCTTTACCGTATTATCCTTCTTCACATTTCTTCTATAGAACTTAGAAATGCGTTTAAATCTATTGCAATTGTAGCATATAACATTCTTTTGACCAATCTTACTTTCATTCATTCTAGATATTCATTGATTAGATTTATGCCCAAATCCATTACATATATAATAGTAGCATTGAACCATTCTACCATTGTTATAACTATTCATCATTTGACTTCTGCATTCATTAGCTCTATGAACAAATCTTTTACATGTAAAGCACTAACCAGGAACAATTTGAACATTCTAATTCATTTTGCTTCTACATTTCATAGCTTTATGTCCAAATTTATTGCAAGAATAATAGAAACCGTTAAAAGATGAGTACCTTTGTGCATTTGGTTGTCTAACCGACAGTCTTCTAACTTCATTCCTTTGATTACGGATCTGCTTGTCATTGTCCTTGTTTTCTTCAATCTTCTTTTCAAGCTAGTTTGTAGTTTGATTTATCTTTGAGCTTTCTCCTATCTCAAACCCTAATCCACCTTTCTCTTTAGATTCTTTTTGATTTGTAATAATTTCATCAAGCTTTATAGAGCTCACCTTGAATTTTTCTTCATGACTCCTTACTTTTTTAAGATTTGATCTTAGATTCACAACTTCTTGGTCAAGTTTTGAAAATTCCTCAAATTTGATTTTCATCTTTGAATTCATACATTCCTCAATTATTTTTCCTTCTTCAACCTTCACCTTTAGACTGGTAGTTGACTCATTGGATTGCTTCAATTTCCCATTAACTTCCTTATGTCTTTCTCTGAACTTCTTGATTTTCTCTCTCAATTTTTTTATACATTCATTTGCTTCTTTGATATTTTCTTTAGACCATTGTTCTCACTTTCAATTCTTTCTAGATCTTCAAGAGTTATTCTGAGTGATCCATTCATGTCAACCATGCACTCTTCTTCTTTAAACCCAACATCAAGTATCTCTTTTGGAGGAGTAGGAAATCTTTTAACAGCCATGTGTTCAACCTCCAAGATCTTCCCCAAGCGGTTAAGCTCCTTTCAAGGAAATAAGCTCTAATATCAATTGTTGAACACCTAGAATACTAAGAGGGGGGTGAATCAATATTCTTTTAAACCACATAAGTATTTAAATAAAAAATCCACATAGCATAATCAATTTTCAGTAATGAATGAAAGCATGAAAATAACCAACAACATCACATAACACGTTAACACCATATTTTTACATGGAAAACCCAAAATGGGAAAAACCATGGTGAGGATTAGCTCACAATATATTATAACTAGTTATAGTATATTATAGAAGTGCTCACTATAGGTGGACTCACTGCCCATTGAAAGAAGAAATAGATAGAAGAGATTGTGGCACATAGCAAAGTTTTGAATTGTTACAATTGCATCTAACACATGCATGAATTATAGTTCCAATGAAGCTCAAAATACAAACTTTACACACTTCATAATGATCTAAATTATTTTCAAAACCTAGAAACTCAATTGTAGAGCTCAAAACCTACTTTTGGTGACTAGTACATGTGTTCTAACCCTTCTCAAATTGAATTAAAAACTATGATTTTAATTTTTATACTTTTTGGAATTTACATTTTATGTTCTAGGTTTTATTATTCATTTAGTTTGAGCATTGCATATCAATTTAGTTTTCTTTTAGATCTATCATATTATCTTAAGGATTGAAATCTAGGTCTGATTGACTCACCATTGAGGTTGAAAGTCAATATTTACACCTTGTGATCTCTTTCCTAATGAAATTTCTTAGGGAAAGGTACAAATAAAGAGAACACCCTGTTAACATTAAGGAACCCATTTTCCCACCATTTCATTTTTGTGAACCCGACATTGTACATCATACCTTTCTGATTTGGAGATCCTTGAAACCCTGGATCTAGGTTTTGCATTTCATTTAGGGTTACATATTGCATGTTTGTATCATTTGAACTCATTAAAATCCAAAAATATTGCATGCATTATGCATAATAGCTTGCATTAAGTTTTTTTTAGTCATTTAGATAAGCATTTCATTCAAAATTACATTCAAAAAAGTTATCATTTTTTTCATACATTGTCATTTAAATTACATTTGTATTTCATCATATTTTTGGAAAAACTATCACTGAAGAATCTATTTGTTGTTAGGAAAAATGAGCTTAAACATCAAGTTGAACACTCGGATTTTAATTTTTTAGAACCCTATCCTAGGACTCATTCACCCGAGGGAGAACCTATCCTAGTATAGGTGATTTTCCAATTTTTTGCACACTATTTTGTCTTTGTATTATTAGTCTGTTCTAGCCTACAGATCTCTATTTCAGTTTTAAAAATTGCATACTTTTGTTTTTTTTTCATTTAGTTCAATTGGTGAAATATAGTGCATTGTTTAAAATTGGCATTCAAAATTAATCATTTTTCAGATTTTTGCATCTAAAATTAGTCAATTATCATATTTCAAATCTAAAAATTGCATTAAAAATTCATTCAAACATTTATTGCATTTGACTCTCATCATGGATATGTGTTTTGGTCAAATGTGGATGTCTTTAAAATATTTGGTTGATGTTTCAAGTTGTGTGTTTGGTGATGATCTTAATGCAATTCAAAATATTCATGAACCTTCACCTCTTAATGAATGTCCTCGTGAGATAGACATCTTAGGCCAAGATGAAGATATCATGCAAGAATTCACACAAAATTATTTGCATAACCTCCAAAACAGTGCATCCTTCTATCTCTCCATGCAACAACCAACACCTCCCATCATCCCACCACTTGACATGTTCAACATTTTGCATCCCAAAATTGAATCAGATAGCAAGCCTCAACCATGAAACATAAATGAACTCATTCACAATGACAACATTGATACTCTTCTATCTTATTCCCAAAAATTTATTGATACACCCATCAACTTAGAAGAGTGTTATGGTCAAGGCTTTGGAATATTAAGTAAACAAGGATGTGTCATAACAAATTAGCATGAGATCCATAAATTGTTAGAAAAAAAACCATCAAAAGATACCAAGGGATTAGGATATCAAGATTATCCCCCCCAACAACAACCAATTGCTCAATCAAGTAAGAAATCCAAGCCTTATATACATAAGAAGCTAAATTTTTTACATGTTATAACCAAGATTGAATTAACCATGGATAAACTTCTCCATCTAGGATTGATTACATTACCACCTATTCAAGAAAATAAAAAAAGGGAAAATTACAAACATGTCTTACTGTGTATATCATAGAACTCTTGGGCATCTTACTGATGGGTGTCATGCTTTAAAAAGGTGTTACATGAAAATGATACTATTGATATAATTGGATATCATGCACACACCTTGCTCCTTACCATGTGATAGTTGTACAACCATAGCATACTCACTATTACATGTATTATTATGTAAATCATTTTTCCATATTGCAAGGATCTTCATATCATCACTTATCCTAGCTTATCCTTGTCCTATAGTTTTAGGGGAAAGAGATTTGACAGCCTTGTCCTAGTATGGCACTTGTTGTTGCTCCTTTGGCTAGTTATCCACCTTATGTATATGATGAATAAGATTGGGATGCGGATGACCTGCTATAGGTTGGCTTGCATGTGACATACTATCTTTTCTTTTCATGTTCTTTGTGATTTCATGCATATAATGTTATTCCCCATGTTGTTTTGCTTGGCTTGTCTTTATGTTTGTGATTTTTCTTTGGATGAACCTTGTTACTCTATTGGTGCAAGGATACAAAGGAAGAGAAAATTTCCGTGGCATTCTTCTATTTTTATCTACATTCTTCTATATATCATAAACATTGTCTTTTCTTTTGTCTTGTATTTTCCTTTTGGGGATGATACAAGGCATCGAGACATCCAAGTCTCTTCCATGTTGACCCAAGATCCTTTTCTTTGTTTTCGATCTCTATGTGTCATTCCTCCTTTGTGTTCATTGTTCCATAAAGTATGTGGGGAATGATGATGATTTCAAGCTCTATTATATCATTGTAGCAAATACATGCACCGACCCCAAATCGATGGATCCCTTACGTATTATCTTTTTGGATTGTATGTGGGGACAACCTCCTTTTTCATGATGTAGCTTTATTTGGAAACATATGATTGGCATAGGGATTTCCAAATAATCTCTCATGCAACTTTTATCAATTGGCATTTATCATTTTCTACTTTAAAGTAATTTCTCACAACATGGTGTTTAGCATTTTCTTTAAAGTGGGTGCATAAATTGGCATTATTTCATTTTGGCATTGACATTTTGACATTTTGGCTTCACTTTTGTTCACAAAGGTTGGACTTAGTGTAGCATTGGCATACCATTGATCATTTTGTGGCACCTTATCAAAGTTATTAGGAAGTATAGCTTTTGGTATGGTTGATGTATGGGAGACCTGTAGACCTGGTGTGACCTTCCCATCTACCATCCCTTTTTGTTCTATGAGTACACACCTTGTAGACCTAGTGTGTGTTTCTCACTTTTCCTTTAGGGCTAATCTAGTGAATACCGAACTACACTAGCCCTTGTGAGCATATTTTACAGATGTGGCATAACACAACTTGCTATTCCATCCTTTTTTCATTTTGCATTGAATTTGACATTGTATGCTTGTGCATCTTGTCTTGTTGCACGTATCTTACACATACTGTGTTCCCCTTTGTCCTTGTGTTGTTTTTCCATGGGATCTTCACTCATGGGGGCTCATCATCCTCTTGATTTTTGTCATCCTATCTTTCTAACATTTATACACTTGGACCTCTCTTGATACATATTTGTCTACTTAGGTGTGAGACTAAGAATAAGTTCATACTCTCACTAAAGTGAGGGCTAAATGTAGTGTAGGAAATTGTATACCCTTTACAATTTTGCATTATGTTTGGGTCCCTTAACTTATTGGAATTAATTAAGCTTCTAATTTTCTAAATTATGAATTCCAAAGCCTTATTATTCCCATTTTCTAAAAGGGAAACCAACATTTAATTAATGAAATTAATATTTTAATCACCTTGGATCATGTGTGTCCTAGACTTTTAGGCCATGACCCGTTTTCCCAAGGGAAAATGGGTCCCCTTTAAGTCCTAGGATCCATTTTAAAATATGTTTTTGGAAATATTTTAATAATTCAAATTGTCATCTTTTGGAATCTATTTTTTGGGAAATTAGATAAATACCTATAAATACATAGTCTTTTTAGAAATTCAAATCTAAGACACACAATCAAGAATTCATTTGAGAAAATATTATTGTTAAGAGCATTCAAGAGCATATTTATCAGTCATTTATTGCAACAATCAAGGTCATATCATCATGTTCAAGCTTATGTTTGTTCATGTCATCTTGTGAAGGATAACATGTATTGTTGATCCTAAAGCATCCAAGAATTTTCAAGTGGCCAAATCCATCAAACATAGCAAGATCATGTTCCTTGGAGAGATGTTTTTGTCTTCATTCCTCTAAGGGAAGCCATTGAAGGAGTTGGTAAGTTTTAGAAAGAATTGTTCATTCATCATTTCCTTCCTCCTTGTCATTATCTTTTTATCAAGGTTTAATTATCAAAATTGGGATTTGACTAAGGAAAACTCCCATTAAAACCAAACAAATTTTCTTCTCTTTGTGTATTTGAAGATTACAAGTTGAAGGATTGAAGATCTTGAAGATCAATTTTTCATTGTTGCATAAGTTGTCACCATTGTTTTCAAGCCACATAAACTCAATTGTAGACTTTATTTCCAACCTTCTAATAGTGGAACCTGTGCAAAACAAAAGCTAAGATATATCATCAAAGGACTAGAAAAAGTGTTTTTAGAAGCTCTAACTAGAACCCATTTTCCCTAGGGTGAACCTCTCCTTCAATAGAGCTCAAAACCTACTTTTGGTGACTATTACATGTGTCCTAATCCTTCTCAGATCTACCTACAAACAATGATTTCAATTTTTGTACTTTCAAGAATTTTAATTTTATGTTCTAGGTCTTATTGTTCATTTAGTTTGAGCATTGCATATCATTTTAGTTTGGTTTCATACTTGTCCTATTGTCTTAAGGACTAAGATCTAGGTCTGATTGACTCACCATTGAGGTTGAAAGTCAGTCTTTACATCTTGTGATCTCCTTCCTAACGAAATTCCTTGGGGAAAGGTACGAATAAAGAGAACACCCTCTTAATATTAAGGAACCCCTTTTCCCAACATTTCAATTATAAATTATTTTATTATTTTAATTTTAATAATTAATGGAATTATATATAATTGTAATTAACACTTTTTACTAATTTTATTATTGTTTCTTTTGTTTCTTCTTTATTCTTAATCCAAACCTCTCTAGCTCTTGCTTGATTTTCTAGTCTTCTTTTCCCCCCCACCACTCCTAACTCTTATTAAGGCCAATTATTCAATCCTATTCCTCAATTTCCTCTTCTTGATGATGGATCACTGAGTACGATTTGAAACATCTATTCAAAAAATTATATGCATTTTAATCCATAAACATACATTCTAAGTAGACCACTTACAACTTATTTTCCCATTGCTTTTATTCTTGCTAATTATGACTCTATTACCTAAAAATAGGAATTGGTCTCTTGTATGTGTAGTATTCACCTATACATAAACAAAATTCATAAAATCATAAATGTTATTAGTTTAATTTTGTGAGTTCATGATATTATTTTTAGGGAATAGAAGAAACCTTTATCTATAGATCACGAAGCTCACACCAACTTATATTAGCTTTCAAGGTGTATTATCATCTATATAGGGTTTATTGATAGTTAATAATTAATATATTCATTTGAGTGACAATCATTTGGACTAATAAAATAGGTAGGGTTTAGCTATTATTTACATTTTGTTGTTTATCTAAAGTGATTTCAACACATGTTCAGGTATACTCCTAGGAATACCCTCTTGGGTTTAAGTTGGGCTCAAAGTGCAAAATATAAAACTTATTGTTGGTGAGTTAGCTTAAAATCCTCCATAGTTCTATTGACAAACTATTTTACCCACATGATGACAACCCTAGCCTTCTAACTAGAATCTGATCTAAGAAGTGGAGCAGTGATTTTGAAGCCTAACAGAATGGCATCATTGATGGTGAAAGTAGCTATTAAATCTGCTTAACTTCATTCGCAGAAGTCAAATTTTGACAAGTGTTCTTCAGTTGTTGTTTCAGTTACCCTAGTGAGATTTAATTCAAAGAAAATTTTATCTCCCTCAGGGAGTGGTGACTATGTTGTTGAAACCTAGTATTACAAAAAATCATGCCATGGATAAAAGAGGACAAAGAGATGTGTTTCTTACACAAGGAAATATTACAGACAATACAAGGAATCAACATGGTGAATGGAAGATGAAGAATGGAGGTAATCCTTCTAGGAAAAATGATACATAAGTAGTTAGCACCGATAATTGTAATGCTTTTTTTGACCTAAGAGAATAATACTAGTACACTTTTGATGATTTTCCATATCAACTACTCAAAAGAAGAAAAATAAATGTTGATGAGTATAATGTGAGAAGAAACCAAACATTGAGTCAAAATGGTAGGGGTGCTCACAAATTTGATCACCAACAATAGGGTAGGTGGAAGAAGTTAGGTCCACAAAATGTTCAAAAAATGAAAGTATTTTTCCTGATTTTTTAGAATTTGTCATAGTTGGACTGAAATTTTGAAGCACTTGCACATTGAATCTTAAAATCATCCACTATTATGAAATCTAGTATTTTGAGTCTAGTTTTCAAATATGTAATTTATTCTAATACCCAAATGATACAAGTTAATTTTTAATATGAATGTATAAAAACCACTTTTATAAGTCACTTTTTCAAGACCATACCATTCATATGTATGGACACCATAATTTGACCTAGATAAAATTATTTTTCTAATTCCTTTTGTGAAAAGATGTGTATTATATTGAAGATTGATGAGGATATTTTCTTATAACTTTTCTCTAAAAAAATTTTTAATTTGATTTTCTATTGGCTCTAATTGTTTTTTTTTAAAACCCTCACATACGACTACCATAATTTAACCTAAAGTAATCATTTTTGAATTTTTTTCATTGTGCAAATATTTTTTTATATATTGATTCCATATGTTTCTTACAAGAAAATTAACAAATTAAAAGTTATTAAAAAATATAAAAAATCAAACATTTCAAGTTTATGGACCAATTTCCTCATAAATTAATTAAAAAATAGAAAAAATAATCCAATCATTAAAAATGACACATTTGAAAACTAGACATCATCATCTGTAATGGGTTTTAATTTCATAAAATAATTTTGAAAAAAATTGCCAGCCATATTACCAAAGTCATATTGCTATGACCTTGTACTTGTAGGTCCAATGCTAAGGGTTGGGTTATCAAGCATTTCCTAAGCTTAAAAATCTAAAGCAAAAAGTGGACTAGGGTTTCATTTTTTTAAGAATGGGTACCTATTCCAAAATTAAAATGAGTACTCATTCCTTATTTTCCCATTTGGAAAAAGGAACAGGTACCTATATTAAATTGGGTACCCATTCTAAAATGAAAGGGGCACCTATTCCTATTATATTCATTATTTCCAAATAAGAAAAAAATGTAGTACCACTTTATTTTTGCAACATTTTATTTCTTCAATACAAATCGATAAAAATATTTTCTATGTTTTTCATTCAATTTTGTCTTATGCAATCTCTTAATAAGTCATATTCTATTCAAATTTTGAAAGGATTCAATCAAAAAAGCCATTATGAAGTGGAATCAAGTACATGGAATTCTCTCAAAACAAATAAAAAAAGAGGTTTTTTTATATATTTATATTTATTTGTACTTTAGAATTTATAGAACAAAGAATCTACATCTATTTGTATTTCAAAATTTCAAGGATGTAGTAGTTTGAAAATGGATTAAATATAATTTGTTATTTTTATCAAAAGGGTTTGGTAATCATGGGATCAAAACAATATCAAAGAAAAAATTTAGGAATCTCATGACATTTGAATAAATTGAAGAAAATAGAGAGATTAAGAAAAAATAGAAAATAGATAGAAGAACAAGTATTCAATAAATAAAAAATATTGAAGCATCTAGTTCCATGAGTATTGAAGAGGAGACCATGAATGATGGGATGAATGTAGATGATGTAAATGTGAAAATGGTGAATATGGAAGAAAATGTGATTATATAGACAAACCCAAGTATGTCTTCAAATCCTCCTTTCAATGATATGGAAAATGTGACTATACAAACAACTCCAGGTATGTCTTCAAATCCACTTTTCAATGATATGAAAATGTGACTATACAAACAATCCCAAGTATCCCTTCAAACCCACATTTTGATGATATTGATATTAGTTTTTTAAATTAAACTTCATATACCTTTTGGATAATTCCAAGATCAAAGAGCTTGAATTGATAACCTTCTACAAGGGAAAATATTAACACAATAGTATGTTTATCAATATACAAATGAAGAGTGTGTAAATACAATGATCAACCTTGCATATACAGGCAAGGTAGATGAGGTAGGAAGGTAGGATTGAACAACTTACTAGACCTCTAAAGATGGAACACTTGTGAGATCACCTAACAAGTGTTTGAGAAAGTGTCAATAGGCATCTCAAGTGATGAGGAAACATGTCTTAACCATATGAATTGAGAGAAAATTATGAAATGGCCTAAGTAAACTTAAGTTAGGTGTGAAAAGGTCAATCCTACAAAGGTGATTAACTAGTTCTAGGTATGATAACAACTCTATTTGCACTAACAATATCAATAATGATATCAAATATACTATTAAAAAAATGGAAACAAAAAATGACAATGAAATCCCTTCTATGAACGAAAAATGAAAACAAAAAATTGAAAGAAATATCTTAGATAACCTTCTTGGTAAATTTTTTGGAGACAAATGTGAACACATGCAAATAGATTATATAAAATGGTTTTTAATAGAAATATTATAGGGTTTCAATGGCAACTCATGATGTAATTGATTAAAATGTGGAAATCCTAAAAGTGATGAAAAAATTAGGCATCTTTTTAAACCTAAAAAGAAGGATGTTTCAATGAAACAAGTTATATCTAGTGTTGCTAATGCTATTGATACTATTGGAAAAAAGAGTTGATCTAAAGGTAAAATGTAGCATGGTGATCTATAATATTTGTTTTAGTTAATAAATCAACTTCAAATAAAATAATGTTAAGTAAGATTGGTGAATTTATAAATGTAAATCCTAAAACTTTGATAAGAGTAGAAAAGGGAAGAGAAAGTATTGAAAATAATCCATTTAACCAATGTTGGAGTTTTAGTGGTAAAATCCCAAGGTCTGGCATGAAATTAAAAAATGAAATAAAAGCTTTAATTGAAAAATATTGGCATGATAATAAAAGGGTATCATCTAATGTTAGAGATGTTTTAAAATTAAAAGTGGGTTCAAAAATGCATGATTCTCATCCAAAACATCTATTATATATGACTCAAATGAATTTCAAAAAAGATCAAATGATTAAATCTTACCAAATATTAGCATAATTCACATATCATTCAAAAAATTAAAAATTGGTATGTGAAAATTAATAAATAATGAATCTCTTGTAAAACTCTACAATTTTGTTTTTGATTAGGGGTGAATAGGTTTTGATGGGCCCCTGAAACCCAGTACAATAGGTTTTTACAGGGACCTGAAACCCAGACAAAGAGAGAGATGTATGAAGAAAAAGACACAGACCAACAACAGGCTAAACAATAGTAGCCATAAAGAGAATGACAAGACTAAACAAGCTACACTAAAAAGGATAAAAATGGGCCTAAAACCCAATTACAAACAGGTTTTGAGAGTGACCAAAAACCATTAGATAAACTTGAACATCACCTAAAATAGCCAAGCATCAACAAACCATCCTCTCAAATCATTCAAATCTAAGCTGAAAAAATAGGGAACTTAGTGGTTTAAACCACCAACAAGAACTTGTTACCAAACAAAACCAATAAATCCAAACATCCCACCTCAATAGGGGTTTTGGAATCCACAATAGAAAACTACAAGAAATTAGCTTCCCTGCAACACAATCTCACTTGGTAATAGGAAACCAACTCCATCTCCACCTCTAAAGGAGTGAGCTCCCCTCTATTGGAGAGGATGATATGATCAACTAGACCATTGCAACCAGAAATCACCATCACCCTCAACCTCCACCTCCAAAGTAGAACCACCCACCTCAATAAGAACAACAACTGAGGGAGGTCCACCTCCATAGGACCTAAGGGGAAAGCCAACACAGTAGCCAAGCAAGCGACCATAGAATCATTTTAGTAAATTTTGCACCAAGATCAAAACCATCTAGGGTCTAGGATTAAAACTTGAGAACCACCCAACTAAGAGAACAAGGCCACAATTAATCTGAATAGAGTCCAAAATAGTAGGAGCCTTCAGCCAATAAATCACCAACAAAAAAAACCTAGAGCCCAAACCGTAGCCAAGTAAAACTTCAAGAGCAATCTCAAACCCAAAACAACCAGCTCCATTACCACCTCAATACGAATGTGAGCAAAGAATCCTTCTAAAGAAGGCATGATAGAAGAAAACCTAACCAAACAAAACAACTGGGGTCATAGAATAAGATTGACACTTGGCCTAGCCAAAATCACCCCACCAAAAATAGGGGATATAAACATGATCATCAACACCATTAGAATCTTAAGAGCACCCACAAAAAGATAGATCAGAGACCAGAAAGAACACCAACCAAGCATAAGCTCATCCCAAGAAATGAGACAAAACCCTAGGAGAGTAGAAAAAAAATCAAAGAACAAGCCCCTGGGACCCAACAACTGCCAAAGCAGACCAAAAAAAGTAGCAAAAGCCTCCAAAGATACACCCAAATAGTAGCTTAAGCAGCAAAGGAAGAAGATCCCCCAACAAAGAAAATCATATGGAGATCGGCACCCAACACAAGCACTACACCCAAGAGGCTCTAGGTAATGCCACACCCAGAAACACCCCACACTACCTGATAGAACAGGTTAGAGGAAACTACTAGTGTCCCCTAACAAAAAATTTAGCAAACTCAAGGGGCAATCCACTGAGCTCAAGCAAAGAGAGGGAGCTCCAAACGAGAAGAACAAACCCCCAACTCTAAGCAGCTACAACCAAAAGGGAAAATAGCCCAAGTGGATCAACAACAAAGATAAACACCAAGGGAGCCATAATAAAGAGGCATCAAACCTCACCAGTGTAGATAGACCCCACACAAAGGAAAGGAGTCGGCGAGAAGAACCACCAACCCCAGCAACTCCAAAGGAAAAAAGCAACAAACCTGCACCCCTCCACAAATGGAAAGTAACACCTCTAATCGCCAGCCAAATAGGGGCTTGCACCCAAGACCAAGAAGATCATCAGCAAGGTTTGCAGCAAAATCCACAGTTAGATCAACCTCACCTTCCCCATCAATATCAGACTCCTCCTCAGAGGTGCCATCTCCAGAAATCAAACTCCCATTGCAACCACTACTCTCACTCCCGCCCATCTCCCCAAAAACACTATACTTCCTCTACCATTATCATCCTTTGGTCTTAAAAAATTTAAGGTTACTCCAAATAAATCTTAGTTCATTCTTAACTCTACTAATGAAATTATACAAGAATGTGATATTAATATGCCACCTAAAAGGGTATGTGCGGGATCATCATGGAAAATACAAGCCCTTAAGTGGCAAAAAATTCAAAAAAATTAGAGTTAGGCAACTTCACGTAAAAATTTGAATAAGTTATCTATATTATTTCAAAAATATGTAAGAATAGAATCTGTAGAAAATTGAATGTAGTTTCTAAACTACTAGGTTTTTTTTAAATCTATTTGGTGAAAAATTGAAATTTCAATGCAATAGTACTTAAATTTTAGGAAAAAATAAGAAGTAGGTGTCTCATTCCACCACCCTAACTACAAGAAAATGATTATATTTTTTATAATATTTTAGATATAAGTAGAGGACTCATGTCTGGATGTGATGCATATTTTTGTAATTTTTCTCCAAGTAAATAATTAATTATGAATTTTTATTACAACTTTTAAAAATATATAACTTGTATGTTTGACCACCTTAACTTGGTCAAAACTTCATGAATTTTTATTTTTTTTTAATCCTATAGTATGTGAAGCATAGAATGTGACAAATGTTTCGGATTCAAAAAATGTGATACCATTTGAAAGCTATAGATGCTTTTCAATCAACCTATCAATCAAGACTTTAGTCGTAATTCAAATAGAAAATGAATAATAATTCTTTATTAAATTCAAAGTAAAGCATAATTTACATTGAAGGAAAGCTAAGAATCTCCTTTAAAAACACTTTTCATCTCATAATTTTTTGGTAAAAAAAATTCCTCAGCCACATACCCTACACATACCCATCATATCGCCACTTTTTGGCCCATCATGATCCTGCACATACCCAAAACAATCAAAGAGTTTATAGTAGGTTTGTTTTGTGAAACTATTGTCATGAGGATTGTACCCTAGCTAAGTGTAAAACTTAGCTATCTTGTGGAATATGGGAACATCTTCAAGTTTTGGGTTGCCTATGGTGAATATGAACCTCCAAAAAGGGTTGGTTTCCTTGATGGACCTTCTATAAACTACTGCCTTGATCAAGAAAAGGGATAGGAGAATTGAAACTAAAAGATTGTTGATCCTAGAAGGTGATGCACCAAAAATTTGAGACTTATACCTATTGTTTCAACTCATAACTTTTCTCAAAAAAATAGCTTTACCCTATGCACAACTCATTTTACACAATCTCACACAACAATGTTTCATAAGAAGGTTATTTTCATGTTTTTGAAGGAGAACTGAAAAGTTTTCACAACTATAACTAATGAAAGAGATAACACAATCTATGACCTATATGATTTTTGCTTATTCTAGTATAAAATGTTTTGAAATGAGACAAATTCAAGGATTTTGAATTAATAATCACAAAAATTAGATCAAATCATCTATGAAAAAACACTCAACACACGAATTAGATAAGGAAATTATATTGATTTTTATTAAAAATAGAAGCTTCTACTAACACAAATTTGAAAATACTACTTGAGAATACATAAAATACTACTCTACATCTCTCAAAAGGTGTTACAATCTCTTCTCTTGCATAAGGCAAAAAAGAAGAAAGAAAGCACTCACTCTAAAAAGATTTGAAAACTTGGCTTTATGAAAAGCCTCCTTAAGATAACTGAAGTCGATCCTCGTGGAGTATGTTGAGCTTGCATGAATGTGGAACTCCCTCTAAACAAGAATAAAATAATGCAAAGTTTGGTGAAGAAGAGTTGACTTGAGCAGTTGACCTCTTGACCTTTGCATGCCCCTTGAAGTGTGCTCCAAGTGAACTTGAACTAATCCTCTCAAATAAGCATGAAATTGATTAGAATTAATGTCTTCAATCAATTTGCATGAAACTATAGGTTGTTGGGTGTACAAGGAAATGCTTAATGGTTTTGACCACCTTTCACATATATTACCATTATCATTAATGTACCTAGGTCTGGCTTTTGGAACTAGCATGGTTGACTCCTTTTGGTGACCTCTATGCATGAATATATATCATAAAGTATACGACTATTACCCTTGACCGTCCATTTACTTAGCAAAGACTATCCTCCTTAACATTTTTCCTTGATTTCCTTATACTACTCTCCAAGGACTATCAACTTCATGCAAAGTTTATACTATTGCTATTTATTGGCATGAATGCCCCTTATTGAGGTTTGTTGTACTTGTAACCTAACCTTTATTGCTACTTATGATTGTTTTGACTTGGAGCTATGAATATGAAATTCCATATCTATCCTTCTCAATAATTTCATGACACATGGTGGAATATCATAGATGTATCCTCTTTTATAAGAATGTTTTCCTAATCTCTAAACTATTATGTCTTCAAAAAGTTATCCTAATATTCACTATTATTCTTGTGATTGTCATCATAAAAAGTGGTCTTATCTCTATGCTTTTAGAAGTTGTCATAAGGTCATAATCTTGACTGTCCATTGTTTGGAACTCTGTGTCACAATGTGTTCTTGTATTGTGGAATGTCATTGTTTCCTTTGAATATGATGACACTCCTTCCTCATTTATTGTGATTGTTTCCTTTATCATTATCCTTTACTGCCCTTTCACTGTCATGCTCTCAAACCTATCATTATTTGTTATATTTTCCACTTTCATGTTTACATTCCATGAGTACACTCTTTGAGGTATTCAATCAAACATTGCACATGCCTTATTACCATTTAATACTTATACCTATCTCCTTTATTGAATGCATTTGTCTCACTATCCATTAATTGATGAGGATGAAATTCATACACATAGTCATTTCAACTATAATTGTCTTATCCTCATGATCCACCCTATTTGATTCATCTTTTTCCTTTGAAATGTTATTGCCATGTTTGTCTATGATCCCATGTCTTTCTAGAGCATCTGAAGGGTCACTTAGCATTCATGTTAATGGGGGTCTCCCTAGCCATCAGGTACACAAATATCCCAATGGATTTCTCATACATATGGAAAACTAAGGCCACCCTCACATGTGGACCACTTTCTAGATATTGCAAATCATTTTATTCAAATTAACATCTTAAGAAATATCCTTTTCAAAAGCCTCGAGTACATCATAAACAATATATAACAAATATTAAAATAATAGAGATTTCAACTCATTATTATACATTGAATGGGTAATTCCTCCAATTAGGTTGCTATATTTTGTGTTACAAGAACCCCAAATAGCCCTCAGCTAAGCAACTCAATGAAGCCATGATCATACTAAAGATGACATGATACCCATTAACTGGCACCAAAAAGATTAAAATTTTGTTTACCATTAGATAGATCGATACTATTGGAAATACATCATTAGGTAGAGACTATTGCAAACCTCTGAATGATGCTCTAATGATTTCAAAATGATCAAAATTTGACATTTCATATCCATTTATTAAATGTATAGCAGAAAACTCAGATTCAACCATTTGACTTGAAAATGCCAGCTATTAGCAACTTGGTATCAATTGCAACATCAAATGTCCAATGTTTTCAAATTAAGGGTATACAAAGATCATGAACCAAATAAAATCTATATACAGGTAAGCAATTTCAGAGCCAAAAACAAAATAGTTACCAGTCTCAACTTAGTTTCATTTTTCAATATAATAAAGTTGACTTGGAAAAGCAGCTGATGGAAAGTAGCACACTCCAAAGGAAGTGCAAAATAGCATACACACAACCAACAATATATCTAGACCCTTCCCAAAAACAAAATCAATGTCACTTAAAAGAACCTAAGAGACATCCTCCTGGCTAGAAACTATTCTTCACATACATATTTGCTTCCTTTGTTATTGGCATAATAGAACAAGGCTATAGTTATACCATTTGCTTTGCACATTTGAACTACCTTGTCCAGACACCAATGGGACTCTAAAAACTTCTTAAAGAAAATAGGTATGAGAATGTCACTATTGAAAATTTCCTTATTAATGTTAGTTGCACAAGAAAATTAACGAAGGGTGAATTAGTTGTACATTAAAACATTCAATCCCTCATTAAATTTCAAATCCTTTCAAACTTTAAACCCTCGATAAGCATTAACAGAATGTAAACATATGAAATAACAATGCAAAGACAACCACACACAAGAGAACACCAGATTTACATAGAAAACCTTAAGTAGGGAAAAACTACAGTGGGATTAACTCACATATTGTTACAGGGGGTGGTGTCGAGTTAGGTAGGCACTCTATTAGACAGCTAGATCCAGAGGGTGATTTGTAGCTTGGTCTTTAGAGTCCTCCTCTTCCTATTGTGGAGTGTCATATTTTTACTTGATATTTATGATGTTTTTTTATTCAGAGACTTATATTGTAGACATGATTTTGTATATATATTCATCGGCCCATTCAAGGCCTCGTATATATGTATTATTTTGTATTATCCTATCACACTTCTTCCATTGATGATGTTGCACTATGACATTCTCCTTTTTTGATGATGATATATATGAGATATACATGCTTTGATTCAGCTCATTATATGTTTATGTGATGGATGATGATGATGATGATGTATGTTTATATATGTTTTTTGTACTTTTCTAATGTATGCATATGATGTGGATGGATAGATGATTGATATATCATGTTGATATATCATGTTACATTGATTTATATGATGAAGTTGATATATGATGTTTTATTGATGTATATGATGGATGTATGCCTTATACATGATACATGATGTTTTGATTGCTTTATTATCATCATGATATGTATTGAAAACATTGTGGATGTAGGATGGATATTAGTTAGAAGAAATATTTAATGATGGATAGAAATTTGATGTTGCTAGTTATTGATGTGTTGCTTTCGCTTTGCTTGGAGACTTTGCATTTTGAAAAATCATGTTTGATGTAGCAAATAGATACTATGCACCAGGGTATTAATAACCAAGGTGACTTTGTATCCATTGTGTGGAATTTGATTCGACAAAAAAAGAATATTCTTGCTTATACCAGACATACATAAACTTTGTTTAAAGTATATGGTTGGGCTGTGTTAAAAATTTTGAACCAGTTACACAGAGAGGTATTGAATACCTAACATGCACCTGCTACACAAATTGTTTGAAAATAACTTCCATACTCTCAATAAATAAAGTATTCACCATGGTAGTACCACAAAAACATCTTACAAACGTCAAACTGAAATGATACTCAATTGCCCCCATTCATTCTTCTCTAAATCCTTATGGACATCCCTGAGAGATCCTAGGAATGAGTCAATAAATCATAAAGATAAGACTATAAAAAGATAAAAACAAAGTTGCAATATCACTTGCCATATCTATTTTGAGGTTTTAGGCTATTATTTTTTGTTGATCATTTCTATCGTAGGAATGGGTCCGTTAAGGCATATCTCAGGATGTTGTTGGTGAATTGTCAAAAGATAGGTAGGTAACACTTTGGCATTGTTTATGTCTATTTTGCAATCAAATCTTTGTGATTTTTTTTCTTTGAAAGTTCTAGATTTTGATGTTTGCTTTGTTTGTTTGTTTGTTTTGTCAAAAGGTGAGTGTGATGATTTGCTTATTATGGGTGAAAAGTTTATTGCAGATTTTGATGGCGAGTTTAGGATCCTTTTGATTTTTTTAGTTTTTATTATGTTGTTTTTGTTGTTTTTAGAGGACTAACCTAGGGCCTCAGGGGCTCATCAAAGATAAGCCTTGCCTACATTGTACACATAGAGGCTCGTAGTTCGCTTGGTTTGAATGTTTTTGACATTTTATGTTTTTTGAATGTTTATGGATTTTGAATTCTTTGACTAAGTTGAAATAAAGCATGATAGAAACCTAAGGAGAATGACCTAAGGCCTCGAGGGGTTGATCAAAGATAAGCCTTTCCTGCATTATACACATAGAGAACATGTAGTTCAACTGGTTTGACTCAAAGCATACACTTTTTTTTTGGATTTCAAATAACATTGATAACTTCGATTGATATTTCACTTCTATTTCTAGAGGATGTGTTGTGGGAAATCTACTTGAACTAGCCATGAGGTTCAAGAAAATTTTGATATCTTAGACTATTGAGTGAAGGAATAACCTAATGTTGTTAATTTGTTATTGTTTTTTTCTAGATGTTTTTGAATTTTGATAGTTTTGACCATGATAGGAAGCTCAAAGATCTAATCCATGACCAACTTTGGGAAGTTTCCCCCAATTGGAGATAAAACTACTTTCCTAAATAAATAACAAGCCATGGTTGGATATGTGTTTTATTATGGAATGAATGGGTGGATGCTTTGGATAGTAACGATAGATAATGATGCAAGTCTTATTCAAACATAGCACATGTTTTCCAGGTTTTCACTATGGTACCTATTCTAAGAGTGTCACAAAGTGGTTTTCACTCAAAGAACGTTTTATTTCTCTTTACTGTTTTTCTTGCTTTTTTATGCTTTTTTATTTTATTTTTATCTTTTTTGACTTTTTTTGGATTTTTACCCTTTTTCCTGGGGTATAAGATGTTGAAAACTTGGATTAATATTTCACTTTTTTTTTATAGAGGATATGTTGTGGGAAATTTACTTGAACTAGCCTTGAGGTTCAAGCAAATGTTGAAATCTTAAAATTTTGTGTGAAGGAATAATCCACATTGTTTGTTATCTTTGAAGGTTACCTTGGTAGTGCATTGGTGGTACACCTTGTTGTTAGAACTGTTGATTAGGAAGGGTACCATGTGGCACATCTTGTTGTTGGGATGAACTATTTTTAAGGTTACCTTGATAGTGTGTTGGTGGTACACCTTGTTGTTGAAATCATTGATTGGGAAGGGTACCATGTGGCACACCTTGTTGTTGGGATGAATTGTTTTGAAGGTTACCCTGATAGTGCATTGGTGGTACACCTTGTTGTTGGAATTGTTGATTGGGAAGGGTGCCATGTGGAACACGTTGTTGTTGGGATGAACTATTTTGAAGGTTAGCCTGATAGTGCATTGGTGGTATACCTTTTTGTTGGGATAATGTCTAGATCACACCATGAGTTTAAAAGACATAGATCAAGTTTTTATTCTGAAGCAAGATGTAAGTACTTTCCCCTAGTGTCTAGCAATGTAAGCAATGGGTTATCTTGTGCTAATATAACATGTTTGGATAGATTATCCCCTTTTGGACAATTCCTCATGGCTCAGATAATATCAAGGTAAGTTGTATTTGGATAAAAATAGATTGGATTTATTATAGATAAGTTGAGATGCTTCCACCTAAAATGGTGCATGTAGATGCTTGATTCTACACATGACGCCTATTTTCCAGGTTTTCATCATGGTACCTGTCCAAAGTGTCACCATAGTGGTTTTCATTGGAGGACAATTTTTTTCTTGACTATTTTCTTTCCTTTTTTATTTTCTTGATTTTTTTGATGTCACACAAGACGCCTGTTTACCAGGTTTTCATCATGGTGACAATTTTTTGCTCATGTTGAACCACCTAGTGGTGTTGATGTAGATGCTACTGGTGCTGATATGGTTGTTGTTGTTGTCATGACGTGCCAACAATATCCTAATTGGAGGAGTTGTTTTGCTAAAATATGGGCACTTGAGTGTAACTCTTGATAATTCTTATCTTCCTTGTTGATACCAGAGTTAACCTTACCTTGATGCGCACATCTCAATAGAGTGCCCTTAGAATCCTTATGATAAAGAGTTGTTGCCAATGCATGGTTAATGTGAGATTTGGATATCCTAGATGGTGAAATGATTTGAGGGGTATGATATTTAGATAGATTGGTCAAAATTTGGAACCTTTTATTTTCCAAACATGGGATGATGAGCAATGATGGGTGGATATGGAGATTTGATTGGGACCAACGTCTTGATATGCCTTGTAGGTCACTCTTGAATCTTTCTTTTGCATTGTTGGAATTTTTTATGGATGAACTTCCCTTTTTTATTTTACCCATAGTTTCTTTGACTAATGGAGTTTGATAGGGATGATTTTCTTTCTTTTTCTTTTGTATCCATTTGAATATTTCTTCTCCATTTTGTTTTGTTGATTCTTTTGCTTCAATGACTTGTTTTGTTCTTGGGTATAGCTTTTTCTCTTTTTGTTGGGCCCAATGAGAGGGTGGAAAAATACATGGATGACGATTCATGATATGGCTAGTTGTAGCATTGGTAGAAATTTCATCATAAGGACTCTTCGTGCTCTCTATGTTGATGCTTACACTAGATAAAGCTGCCCCCAGTATTATAGAGGTATCATTGATATGTTTAGATCCTTTAATTCTTGAATAACTAAGACCTTGATGCTTAGGAGTGCCAATAATCTTCACTGGTTCTAGGATACCATGTCTATGTATGCCTAATCCTTTGTCTTGATAATGAATCCGTTGAGAAATTTTATTTGTAATAGGATATGTCTTACTTTGGAAACAAGGTGCTAATCCTTCTCTGCTCTATTGTGGATCTTCAAATGTGCTAGCTTCTTCACTAATAGGATCCTTCATATGTGGGATAACTTCTTGATTGATATTTTCAACTCGATCTTGTGAAATATCAGATTTTGATGGCCCTTCAAAATATATTGGTGCTTCTTTGATTGTTGTATACCCAATGCTCTACTGCTCAAATTTATCAATTATCTTTTCTAATTTTAAGATATTATGCTCCATATTTTCATACTTGATGTCTTCAATCTGCCTGGAGGATGTTTTTTATTTTAATGCTTCTTCTTGATCAATTTCTAATATGTCTATAGATTCTTCCATGCTTTGATCATGTGTAAAGATGTTAAGAGTAAGTGACTCTTGTTCCTTGGTAATGATATCGGGAGTATGAGACTCTTGTTTTGGATGAAGATCATCTATATGTCCATTAAGAGTAAGCATCTCATGAGTAGATGTATGTGTGCTTGGTATATGAATTTGTTCTTCTTTTGGAAAACCTTGGATGTCTTGGAATATATCTACCAAGTCATTATAGTATTTTTTATGATAGGGATTCTTGATCTTGACTTTGTGTGGTATTATCTTTGATATGCTTTGGATCACATTCTTGACATGGATCAATTTCAAAGAAGGGATTACTTGTAAAGGATCCTTGGATTTCCTCAAATTGTAGACATATGGGTGATAGCTCTTGGCTTAGATTTTCTACATTGGGTATAAGTGTGGGATTAAGAATCTCTTGATTACTAATATGCACTGCCATGAGGTTGGATGATGTCAATATATCTTGGATTGAATCATTGCTAGACTTAGGTGATTGAGTTTGATCATACTTGGGATTAAATTCTTGATGTATTTCCTCTTGCTCATTGGATGATGTAGAGATGTTTTCAATGCGATTAGTGATAGATAGCTCTTGATCATTGTTTTCAACTTTTGAGGTTGAGATATTGTCATTGTTGTCATTAGTGTTTGAACCTTGAATGTCATCTTCAATAGCTATTTTTCATTGATCAATAAGGTCTTGGATGAGTCTTTTGAGTGTAACACATTCTAATGTACATCATGTCTTTTTACTCCATGGTATTTACAATAGATCTTGTCATCATACCATGGGAATTTGATGCTAGGTTCACCACTTCATGGGAAGTGTGATAAGTTTGGCATTGACTAGTTGGTTTAACACACCCTCAATTGGCTCCTCTAAAGGAGTGTACTCATGTTTAGCAGTATGGTTTGATTGTAAGGATGGTTGTGGTGGGGATTTATTTTGAGATGGAATTTCCTAATTTGAAGGTTGATATTGTTGATGGGTTTGATTTTGATTTTGTGACCATTGTTGTTGTTGATTCACTTGATGTTGTGGTTGATGATTTTGTTGTTTATATGAATCAATGTTTTGATGATATTGGAAGTTTTATTGATGTAGATATTGAGGTGTTTGTCGAATGATGTTTGTTTGTTGTTGATATGAAATGTTTAGACATTGAACATGGTATTGGTGATACGTTGTATTTTAATTTCGTTCAAGTTCCTCAATCTTTTTCTTAAGTTCATTTAGTGAAATTTATTGTTCTAAACTTATTCCTTGATCATGATTTTGAAACCCTTGATGTTGTTGACCTACTTGACGTTGTGACCCTTGATAAGAGTGATTTATGTAATATATTGATGTTGATATGTTGTTGGGGATGTTATGATGCTCAATACCCTATCATAAGGTCACTTGGTTTAGATCCCTATGGGTCACTTCCATCATTTTTTGTGTTTTTTTGTGGTACGATAGTGCTGCTTTTGTTTGCTTCCATGTTCTTTCTATGTTGTGACCTTGTATTTGTCATAAAGAAATTCCAAGATTTTGTTTTGTGACTCCTAATTGTGGAAAAGAATGTGTTTGTTTTTATTCAAATTTTCCATTTTAAGGAAAATGAAATTGATTTTGTTTTTGGGATTTTCTATTTTTGAATGGTGGTGTTTATTGCAGTGTGGGAGGTGGAAATATGAGCTCAAATTTGATATACTAGTCTGGTTCTGAGTGTAATGATTTCTTACCAAGGTGTCCTAGTTGTGATAAATCTTCAAGGCACATCTCTTGATATACCTTGAGCTATAGTGCCTCTTTAAAAGGAAGAATATAGAGATCATGAAGGATGGATACCTATTGCCACATAGGAGGTGGTAACACAGGTCTTCTAGCTATGAGGTATGCTTTCTCTTCCTCTTTATCTAGGATTTTTGCTACGTTTCTCCATTGGTTGGATGTTTCTTTTATTTCGAATATAAAACTCCTCAAACTACTAACTATGTTTGTCCTCCTTCAATCAACTCAAAGTTTGGTTGTATGACAGTTGTAAGATTCAGTTGTTCAATTGGAGTAACTAGTCACCAAATGGTCATAAGGTGAAAGTGTTGGTGTTTTGATATGGTTATTATGAAGCTTGAGACCCTAAGGTCTGAGTTTTGCTTTGGGATGATGCTATTCTTGGATCTCAAAATGTTGAAAGACCTAGATCGATATTTCACTTCTTATTCTAGAGGATATGTTGTGGAAAAGCTTACTTGAACTAGCCTTGAGGTTCAAGCAACTGTTAATATCTTGGAAGTGTGGGTGAGGGAATAATCCAAGTTTGTTTGCTTTGATTTTGATTTCCAAAACTAGGATGGACTTTGAACATGGATGAAGGACTTATATGACCTATCTTTGGTTTCTAATTGTTTTGTTTTAAGAAGGATCTTGTAACCAGCTTCATACAGTTTTTTCTTATTTTTAGTAGGAAGGAGCAAGAGAGATAGTTTTTAGGAAAAAGCGGCTAGTTTTGAGTAGAAGCGACCAATTCTGTCAACTACGACCAAGATTGTGTCAAGAGAAATGAATCTTGAAAAGCAATTGCGACCAAAAATTTCAAGTGCATCCTTTGTATGTAGTTTTCTCAATGTTGTGATTCACACAGTCAAAAGCAAGCTATTTGGGTAAGTGCAACCAGTTTTTTAGCAAATGCGTTGAAAAATATGTGGCAAATGCAGTATAAAAAGATCAAGTGTGGCCAGTTCTACAAAAATTGTATTGGTTTCATCAAATGCAACAGATTTTTATCAATGGTTTTTATGGGACAGAGAGCAAAAGCGAGCTTTTCTCTGGAAAGTGCAACCAATTTTTGGTCAAGTGTGATAGAAACAGTAGCAGAAGTGGCCTATGTTCAATTTTTTTTCTAGTTTTAGTATTTGGCAGTAGCATTTGATGATTTTTGCAATTTTAGATGATTTTGTTTGATCTATTTCGAGATTTAGCAAGTGATATCATGCAAGAACACAATAAAAACTTGTGTGACCTAAATGTCTATACTTTAAACATGTTTCCCTCCATGAAATCTTGAAGTTCATAGAGGTAAAACTTGTGCAAAGGTTATAGTTTCCAATGTTCACTTTTTCCTTAATGCAACTTGAAATGTGAGCCTAGATATTTAGAAACCTCCAAAGATATTGTTTACAATATCTTTCAAGAGTGAAAATAGATGGCTCTTTTCAAAGAATTCACATAGATTTAAAAGGGTTTGCCATTTCATAATCATGTTAAGTGCTTTTTTGGATGTGTTAATTATTCAATTCAAGCATGAAGTTTGATGTTTTGCAAGTATTCGAATAGATCTTTGGAAATTTCGTGAAAACAAAGTATACCCTAGGGATAGACACTTCTTCCTAGGTGGGCTTACCTCATGCCCCAAAGGGATGATTTTACATGCAATGAATGGAGACGATTTTTACCCTCAACCATAAGTTGGACTTGGTAAGTAACTTCTCGAAAGTAAATTCTGATGCACCACTTAAGAGTATGTTTTGCATAAAAGGGGTAGCTTCTACAAACATTGGGTTCTTATTCATGTTTTGGGGAGATTATTTTCTGATTTCTATACATGTAGCGATTCACTCAATTATGAGGCCTCCCAGCCCTTGCGGGTTTCGATGTATCACACAGATACTAGGGGAGACATTCGTCGGTATAGAACAACACCAGGTGGGTGAGAACTTTCCTCACACCCACAATAATTTATATAGTGGACCAAAACAAAGTATTGCTTGGGTCACCTTTGAGTTCTCCAATGCGATGTCTCAAAAGGCAAGCCCTCTAAAGGTATTCTTTGAAGTAAAAAGTGAGAAACTCAAGATGATTTTCATCACCCAAGATTGCTGAAAAGGCGCGAGAGGAGAGGATAGTCAGCTAGTTTTCCAAGCACATGACACATGGAATACACTTCATTGCAAATGTTCTTTTTAATCCCCTCAAATGGTGCTATCCAAAAAAAGAGAAATAAGGTGTGTACAAGATAGAAATGGTTCCTTTTAAAGCACCCAATAGAAGTGTTATGGATATAATCAATGAGATAGTAAAGGTGCAAGACAAAAATTGTTTTTTTCATTTTAATCCCAAAACTGAGTGTTTTCTATATCCTTGTCTTATTTGGTCAACCAAATGAAATCAAGCGTTCGTCCAAAAAAAATGAAATTGCTTTGGTCAATAAAAAATCAAACATCCTTTTTAGAGCACTAAATTGAAAGCGATTGTTTGTAGGATTCTTTTTTATTGCACCAAATGAGAGCATTTTCTAACTATGAAAGCTTTGAAAAAGGTTCATTTTAGAGCACTAAATCAAAAGCACTTGTTTGTGGGATTCTTTTTAAGCACCAAATGAAAGCATTATCTAACTATGAAAGCTTTCAAAAAGGTTCATTTAGAGCACTAAATCTAAAGCATTTGTTTGTGGGATTCTTTTTAAGCACCAAATGAAATCATTTTCTAACTATGAAAGCTTTGAAAAAGGTTCATTTTTAGAGCACTAAATCAAAAGCATTTGTTTGTGGGATTCTTTTTAAGCACCAAATTAAAATTTCCTAACTTAAGAAAGCTTTGAAAAGGTTCATTTTAGAGCACTAAATTGAAATGTGTTGTTTGTGGGGTTCTTTTTATTGCACCAATTTGAAAGCATTTTCTAATCTAGAAAGCTTGGAAAACTTAGATTTCTTCAATTGTTCATCTTCCCTGTAAAAAATTTGTTGATTGTTTTCATTAAAATATGTGCCATAAATCCTACAAGATCTAAATAAGAGATGTTATAAACTTTCTAAATGCAACACACAATCAAACGTTAGGGTTAGACAATTGATTTAAGCATCGAAATCCTACAACCTAGACCAAATTGCAATGTAAGTTAACTTTAAGTGCACCAATGGAAAATTTAACAACATACAAAAATTGAAAACCAACTACACCATTGCAAAGATCATGAAATTTTACCCCATTTTAAAAAAAAAGTACTGAAAAATACTTCTGTATGACCAAGATATGGTCGTTTGAAGATAGGGTAAAGAAAAGTCTTGATTGCTAGTCAATAGCAACCCTGTTATGTCAAAAGCAACCAAAAAAAGTGCAAAAGAGGTTGAAAAAAGTGCAGATGTGATTGAAAAAGTGCAATATTATCCTATGTCATAATCTTCTAGCTTTCTATGTGAAAAAAGTGTCAACAACATTTCTGGAAAAGTGTAACCACGTTTCAGAACCTATAATTGCTCCAATGAACTCACAAAAATGTTAATGCTAAGGACCAAGGTCCCACCAGGCATTCCAAAATGTGTGAGGGGGAAATCTATGAGTATAAATAAGATAAAAATAATAATAGAGGCTAATCTAATCTAAGACAATGATCTAGATTTATGCCCATTACTTACAAAATGAACAATTAAGAACATTGAATTCAAGAAATGTAAATGAATTAAAACAAGAGAAAATGAATTCACTAAACTAAATCACTACCCATCCCATGTCATAGTGTATTCACAAACATGTGGGTTGTTCATATCAATGTGAAGCCTCCATTGTTGCGTGCAAGAGCTTTGAAGAGTGTGCATGCATTTGATCGAATATGTTGGTTGAATCCTTGTCAATGTTAATTATGATCTCTGTATTACTTCATTGTATAAATTATGTTGATTCTCTGATCCTTTTTGTGAGGAAAGATGTTTGTTATATAGAAATTATGATTTGAAATGGACAGTTAGGATTGCATAGTAGAATATCTTGATCAATGGTCAAAAGATGTTGAGAGGATTTAGATGGGCATAATGTGTGCAAATTGATTACGTAATTAGTGTGATTGAAGAATAGATTGATCAGTTAGGAAATAGATCAATATGTCAAGAAATAGATCAATCAGTCAAGAAATAGATTGAGCAATCATTGATTCATAATTTACTCAATCAGGAAAGTGGATGAGGATAATTAATTAATTGATTTAATTAATTAATCTTTTTAGAGTTGAAAGTGCAAATCAAGTTTGACTTTTCCAAACAAAGTTGTTTATTTGATTTGACCTTTTTGATGATGTTTTGAATAGTTTATTTAATTATTCAAATCTGAGGGAAGGTGATTGAATTAAACTATTATGTTTTAATAGTTTAAATCGACTTAGGGGAATAAAGTGAATTAGCGACATAATTAAATAATTTGGCATTATTTAATTAATCAGGATGAAAAAAGTTAGATTAGGACTTTATTAAATAAATATATCTATTTAATTGTTTGCATTTGATGAAAAAGTGAATTAATCAAATAACATAATAGTATTCAATTAATAGAGGAAATTGGGGTTTTTGATGTGTTTGATGTGAAATGCAATGATATTCGATAATAATGATGTCAATGATGCAAAAAATTAATTTAAGGTGTGTGATAGGTGTTAGGTCAATTTTACATGTCTACACATATATATGAATAACAACACTAAATACAATTAGGCTCACTATCAAGGGCTCGCTTAAAAAGAAAGAAGAAAGGATCACTATCAAGTGGCTCACTACTAAGAAGAAAGAAGAATAGAAGAAATTTTTATAGAGAGATTCACTATCTCAGAGCAGCATGAGAAACCCACCACTACAACTCTATTCCATCCACAACCTTTGGCTCATTTCCTCTAACAACTTCAAGCACACTGAAAATGTAAAAACCTTCTGCTCACTACATCCAGATTCATAGGAATTTAAGCTCATCCTCATATCACCACACTTGATTACATTCACATCATTCACACACCTTACAACATCTCCAAAAAATTACCTTACATAATTTATACTATCCACGACCTAAACAATCTTAATTAGGTCACCCTTAATGAAACGTATGCACCTCAAACGTGCATCACCAAGATAGGTCGACATCAAACACTTTTGTAGTATAAATAAGTGAAGTAAGACCATTCCAAGGGTTAACTAAGACCCAAATCTAAATCACAACACTACTCAACACATCCACAATCCACAAGGTATCTCTACAAATAGTGTTAGCACAACAAGTCATCCAAACCTGAACTAACACTATAAGCGACCACATACACACTTCTCCAAGTATGAAAACAATATGTAGACCACATAGAAACACCACACAACATCTAAGAATATTCCAACATCAAAATACTACACTGCAATACTACTGCAACCACCTAAAACAAAGATTATTTTCATTTTGTGCAACCAGACACACTACCATTGAACTTCAACATAAGAACTAAAATTGTAGAGAAAATCAACACCAGAAACTCCAAGGGAAGATAAATATGTACAATATAATTATGTTTCCAAATTTTCAAGACAAGAAACTGCACTATAGAGAAATGTGGAGCAATCTCATTTCTCCCAAACAACCTTCTACATAGGCAAATTGTCAAAGAAAACTTCCACAATAGAATGATCTAGAACCTGAAACTCTAGATATAACACCTTTGAACACCTCTAATCATCATATCTAAACCACACAATAATATCTTCAACCATGAATAAATGTGGAGCACAACACTGAACACACCGAGCTATCACACTATACACTCTTTTATTCAAATTTTCTCAAAAGCACTTGGAAACCCAATGAACTAATTGCAACTACAACACTTATCCATCACAACCATACAAGACATCAATGACAATACTGATGACATCACCACAACACCTTCTTATCAAACCACAACACATCCATGCTAGCACGAGTACTTGACAACACCAATAATCTCCATACTATTGACATCAATGACAACATTGATATCATGCATATCTGAACTAATAGCAGTTAAGTATAGTATTCCACCAATCATTGATCTATACTTTCTCTCATCAACTTTAGGAGATTCATCATTATATCTCAACTTACAAACAGTAACCATAGGGGTACACACTAGTTTAGAATCCTCCAGATTCCAAACTTCTTCAACATTTCCTTAACATACTTTGACTGTGAAATGAAAATACCTTTTTCTGATTGATTGATTTATAATCCAAGGAATAAATTCATCTCCCCACAAATTGACATCTCAAAATATTTCTACATCTCTAAAAACTTCTTGCACATACCTTCATTTCCTCCAAAGATAACGCCATCAACATACACTACCACAATCAGGATTTATTCTCCCTCAACCTTGAAGTAAAGGTTGTTATATGCAGTACCTTTTTTGAATCCTTTTTGCAAAAATTACTTATCTAACCTTGCATACCAAGCTCTGGTAGCCTCTTTTAGTGCATACAATTCCTTCTTCAACCTACTGACCATATCTGTAGACATCATCTAATAACTGAAAACTTCTAGTTGTTCAATGCACACCTCTTCTTCTATCTCACCATTCAAGAATGTGGACTTGAAATCCATCTAATAAACCTTGAAGTCTTTCTGTTGCAAAAGCCAAAAAAAATCTAATGGCTTACATCCTTTCCACTGAAGCAAAAATCTCTTCAAAATCTAATGTTGTGAGTAGTCCTTATACACAAGTCTAGCCTTATTTCTGACAAATTTTCCATCCTCATTCAACTTGTTCCTAAAAACCCATTAGTTCCTATCGCATTCTTGTTTGCAAGTCTTGGGACCAGTTCCTAAGTCTGATTCTTCTCAATTTGTTCCAACTCTTCTTTCATAGCTTTGATCCAATTCTCATCTTTGCATGCCTCAGTCACTATTTTAGGTTCCACCTCTGAAAGTAAACAAAATTTTACCTATTCCTCTGTCATAACAACATTTCTTCTTGTCAATAGACCTTTTCTCTTATCTCTAATGATTTGATCTTCAGAATGATTCTTCTGCACATACTTAGGAGTCTTAGGGATATTTTTTGGAGCTTCTCCAGGTCTTCAAATGTCATCTATTTTTCTTTCTCTTCTTTTTCTTCTTCACTGAAATGGGATTCATCATATTCATATCCATATATCAATACAAAACTCTAATGTGGTTCTTCATCCACTTTGACACTTGCACTTTCAACAATATTTTTCAACCTTTTTATTATACCACCGGTAAGATTTTCTCTTTGTAGAATATCCAAGGAAGATTCCTTCATCAAATCTTGCATCATACTTTCCTAAGTTTTTTGCATCTCTTCTGATATAGCATTTACTTCCAAACACTCTTAATTATTTCACAATAGGATATTTTCCATACCATAACTCATAGGGAGACTTTGAACTATTCACTCTTGCTTGACCTCTATTAAGAATGAAGATGATAGTATGAATAGCTTCTAGATCCAATAGACATCTGGTAGATTTTCTTCTTTCATCATAGCCCTTGTTGCTTCTTGAACTGTTCTATTCTTCCTCTCCACAACTCCATTCTATTAAGGAGTCATAGGAGCTAACAAATATCTCTTTATTCCATGATCTTCACAAAAATTGTTGAACTCATTGGAGGTAAACTCACCACCTCTATCAGACCTTAAGCACTTTATTTTCATATCCATTTCATTCTCAACCATAGAATTAAATGCTTTAAACTTATCTAGATATTTTGATATATTTTTCTTTGAGAAATATCACCCAAGTCATTCTAGAATAATCATCAATCAATAACATAAAATACATGTCACCTTGAGAGCTTCTTATTCTAGTAGGTCTACATGGGTTTGTATGCACCAAATCCAAAGGTCTTGCAATACAATATTCTTTAGTATTGAACCTCTTCTTTGTTTGCTTTCCAAACTAACATTCCTTGTAGATTGCATTGATGGGCTTTGTAATCTTTGGCAGATCTCTCACAACATTAGTAGAACTAATCTTTGCTAGGCTGTCAAAATCAATGTGACCCATTCTTCTATGCCATAACCAACTTTCATTGATTTGAGACATGAAGCATTTAGCACCACTACCTTTGAGCTGATAAACATTACCTTCTTTCCTTGTCCCTGTAGCAACCAAAGTTTCAGACCTTCCTTTTTCTGATTTCACAACCATCATCCTAAAACACCAAATTTTATCCTCTGATACACATCTATCCTACATTAAGAAGGTTATGTTGGAGACCCTTGACATAAATAATATCATTTTTTTTATGCTTTCCATCAAAACTAATTGAACCTTTTTCCACATATCCTAGCAGATGTATCATCACCAAACTTAACAAGACCACCATCATACTTTTGAAGTTTGGAAAACTTATTGTTATCACCTATCATATGATTTGAGCATCCATTATCAATTATCCAATAATTCCTCTCTTCCCTTGCATGAAAATTAGTCACCATAGTTCCTTCAAAGTTGTGACCTGTTATCAGAGCACTTTACTTCACACATCTTTCAAAATTAGTACAATTAGTTTCAACATTTAAAGCCATAAACAAGCATTCATCATTGTCATCATCAAGATAGTCTGATTCCTCCTCATCAGATACACCATTTTCTTTTTCAACATAATAACTCTTCTTGACAAATTTTACTTTATGATCCTTAGGTTTGTCATTTGAAACTTTGATTGGATATTTAGAAGCATAATGACCTATCTTTCCACAATTGAAACACTTAAAGGGTAACTTACCTATGTATTTTCCAGTGCCTTTTTTCAATCTCCTTACAAATTTTCTTCCACCTCATCAAAATCATTCAGATCTAATTCATCATTCTTCTATGCTTTGCTAACTTTAAAAGTATTTTCTTTCTTTGTAGCATCTTGAAAAAACTCTCTTAATTCATTAGAAATTAAATCACCAAACATCTGATCTTTAGAATAATTATTCAAATTTTGAGCTTCCTCAATAGCAGAAACTTTATAACTATAAGCTTTACGAAGAGTTCTTAATACCTTTTTCACAACTTCACTTTCTTTCAACTTAACACCAAGACCATTGATGACATTAACAACTTCATCCACTCTAAGCATGTAGGATGTAATGTCTTCATCTTCAAAAATCCTTAGGGTTTCAAATTTGGCTTTGTAGTTCTGTATCTTTTCTTTGTTGATTTTATCATCTCCTTCATAAATACTCTCCAACTTTGTCCATATCTCTTTTGCAGTTTTCAGACTCATCACCTTCCCAAGTTTTGAATTGGAAAGTCCACTCAATATAGCATTCCTTCATTTACCATTTTTCTTATATTCCTTGATCTCATCATCACTTATCGAACCATTAGCAGGCATAGTATATCATTTTTCAACTAATTGGCAAACACCAAATCCAAGAGAGACCAAAAAGGACTCCATCTTGGCTTTCCAATAAGTATAATTTATTCTATAAAACATAGGAGCTTTGATACCCTTCTTGTGTCCCATCTGGATCTACCTCAAGCGGTTAAGATTTCTCCAAGGAACCACAACTCTAATACCAATTGTTAGATGCATAGGACAACTAAGAGGGGGATTGAATTAGTTGTACATTAAAACATTCAATCTCTCCTTAACTTTCAAAACCTTATCAAACTTTAAACCTTCATTAAGCATTGGTAGAATGTAAACATTTGAAACATCAATGAAAACACAACCATACACATGAGAACACCAGATTTACATGGAAAATCCTGTAACGCCCTTCGTGCAAACCTCAAAGAACACACACATTGCAAATAATTTTTTTTTTTTTAAAACAATTTAATTAAACATACAAATATCATTAAACCATAATCACATAACACATTACATAGCATTAACACACTTAGTTCTCTGGGGCACGCGAGGTTACATTGCAACAATCTAAATGAAAGTAAAAGATAAAGATTACAACATAACCATTTATATTATAATAACCATGAATAAGGACACATCCATTAACCATGATGCGAGAATAATAATCCTCACATAATACATCCATAATAAATCTCTTAATAAAGATACAAATCATCTTAACTATTACATCATCGTTTTAATATTACATTACAAGCTTTTGATATAAGAATTACAATGAATTTCCCAAACATGTGGGATTGATACAAGAACAATGAAATCTAAAATACAAAGTGAATACTGGTACAACTCCAACTGCGGAAATGCTTAGAAGACAAGATGCTGATGGGGAACCCAACGGGTGCGGAGCACATTCCACCCAACCATGTGAATTATAAAAAACTCACCCCTCGTGCTCAGAGGTGACAAGGAAGTTAACTCGACCATGATTGCCAAACCGACTCCAAAAACAACATAGTACAAATACAACTCAAGGTATATAATGACATAAACAACCACGTTCACGAATCCACATAATAAGAACAAGCTATGAAACTCATCACAAATAAACAAGGCATTAACAATAGAACAAGTCACCAAAGAACATTCATAAAACATTTTCACAAGAATCTGAATCAACAATAAAAGTACAAAACTAGTAGAACCGAAACAACATCCAAAATACATTTCCAAATAAATTTGAAACAATAAAAAGAACATGATTCCATATAAATCTAAAACAACAATTCAGTACACAATTCCAGAGGCAACAAGAAACAAGGCAAGCGGGTGTCAAGTGGAGAGTGTCATCACATAGCTCTCATGGGATCCCCTGGCTCTTCCTCCAACTGAGGCGCCAGCACCCATCTATGGATCCCCTAGCCCTTCCTCCTACTTGAGGCGCTGACACCATAGGGTAGCTCATGCGGAGTCGATAACCTCTCATGAAGACGAGATTACAACTTTGCCAACCACGGCCTACTCAGTCTATCATTAGCCTATGATAGCCCTAATGCATAGACGAGGAATCCAATGTTTATTATCTTGTGTGTTTTACTACCCATCCCCATAAATTATATTTTTAGGTTATCACTTGTTTAACTACTCTTACGTGGGTTCCCCTGAGCTCTTCCTCCTTCCGAGGCACCGGCGCCCATAAAGAGCCACTCTCCCTATGACCCCTAACATAACACAAAACCAGGCAAGGGTTGAACTAGCACATATAAAACCAAAACTAGACACACGAGGCATTAACCCTCTTGCAATTACGCATAACCAAATGTCTTACAAAACCGTTCAACCCTTCCAAACATAAAACCAATAACTCCAAAAGCATAACCAAGCCGAGAACAACATTCTAAAACAACAAGCCTCTAGAACAAGGTTTCACTAACAACAATGGTTCCCACATCGACAAGTAAAGTTTACAATCATTAAAATGGAAAACAATAACGAGACCATACGATTTCATAATTTACGGAAAATGATTCACTCAATTACATAACACTTCAATTTTGAACCGATATAAAGAACACCACAAGTTTATAATCCTACAACAAAATATTTAATTCTTAACAAAGAACATCAGATAAATATCTAAATAATACATTAAATTTTATTATACTAAAAATCAATAATATTTTATTTCTAAAGAAAACTACATCTCTTTATTTCTATATATATTTTTTACTTATTACAAATTAATATACCATTATAGTTTTCACAACTCCAAATTAAAGAACCCAGTAAATTGAATTTATTAATTTTTTTTTTATCACAATTCATATATATATAAAACTATATTTATTTATTTTATTCTATTTTTCCAAAATAAAATATATTTAATAAAAAAAAATCTTTAAAAATAATAATAAATTATATATATATATATATATATATAATTTAAATTATATATATATAATTTAAATTATATAAAAAACAATAAATAAAAAAAAACATAACAAATAAAAAGGTAAAGCAACCCATGTTTGCCCTAATGATGGCTAAATTCCATAAGCGCCAGACGCTGATTGAGGAAGTTGTGGCCCCTAACAGAGGGCTGTACCCACCGCCCCCTTTTTTTTTTAGATAGAATCGGGTAGCACGACCCCCTATAAACTGCAGTGCGCCTGGTAAACTTTTTAACGTGACCAGCGCAGTCGTCCCCCCCTTAACCCTTAAAAAAAAAATTATTTATTTATTTTTTATTCCATAATGCGAAATTCAATTTCGCGATTTTTTTTTTTAAATATATTTAATATATTTTATCTCTTTTCTATCTAATATTTAATTTATAACCTCAAATTTTGTGTTGTGCACAGGTACGGCCATAGATTCGGCCTGAGCAAAATTTCGACCTTACCACAAAACAGGCTTGAAAATAAAAATAAATTGACATGTTTATACAAATATTATATATTAATATATACATATACTAATCTGTAAGAATATACCTAATAACTCCAACCAGACAGAGGTTTCTTTGTACCTAACTTATTATTCAACTAAAATTATATTTTTAATCAGAACATATATATATATATATTTTCAAATCAAATGTATTTATAAAAACAAACAATATTATCCATGATCAAATTATAAAAGAAACTACATAATGGTTTCTCAATGACAATAATCTTTTCCTATTGTTTGCTAACTAGGAATCATTAAATTTCTAATGAAGGTTTTCTTTTTCTTTCAAACAATCAATCATACATATTCATTTATTTATCTAATTTCTTTTTGAAACAGAAAGAAGAATGAGATGAAACATCTGGAACTTGGAGTCCTGCGCTTATTCAAAAATCTGATGATGCTCGTTGATTCTGATGGCCTCTCTGAAGAGCTCCTCATTCCTGCTTCAAAATCTCTTCTCCAGAATACTGTGCTCCAATCTCGAATCCAAATCCTTAATCCCAAGACTCTTCTCCAAAATATTACAACAAAAGAATGGAAAAATACTTTTCGAAAACTTTCGAAGATTCAAAAATGCATCCCCATTATTTTTCAACTTCTGTCTCCACAAACCTTTGTGTGTAAAAAACTTCCAAATTCTTAATTAAATAAAAGATATTCTCAATTTCTTCCAAAAGCTCACAAAAAAATCCACAATAAAAGAGATTAATTCTTTAAAAGCAAGCTTTTCATTCAGATCTGAGTTATCATTTGTTCTCACAACTTTTTTTTATTCTTTTATTTATTTATTTTTCTATTTTCAATACTTTTTGTTTTAATTTCCGTTTTTACAACTTTACTTGCAAAGCACATTATCTAATTAATTTAAATAATTTATTCTAACAATTATCCTCAACAAGATAATTAATTATAATAATAAAACACAATTTAATATTTTAATTATCATTTAATAAAACACATGACCTTATAAAATTAAATAAAACATTTAAATATTTTCATACAAATAAATCAACATAAAATAAACAATTATTATCAACATTTAATTAATTAATTCACAACTTATAAAATATCAACATAAATTAAATACAACAAAACACAAACATGACCCACAACGAACGACAACTACACGAACGTACAAAACCATTTAGACAAGACGGTCTGACATCATGGGATGAGATGACTTCGTTGTCACCTCTGTTTCAACTTATACCGTTGGGTTATTGGTGCTCACCCTGTCCTGTCGAAATAGGTGGAATCGAGACTTATACCTGCAAATCCTGCATACAAATGAAGTCGTGTACATGTGCATACATATATATAAAATCAAAGCATTGCATTGTGAGAAGGAATCGCAGCGTAACAGAGCACTCGCAAACAAGTGATGCTACACTGTCCATCACATCTATCCTAACAATTATAATATAACTGATAAAATAACATTTCTAAACTAACAATTCATCTCATGACATAATTTATTAAATCACTACATCATAATATAATTTTGAAAATCAACTAACATAACCAACCACAATGTCATATGAAATAATCATGTCCACTAAAGGAATAACAACATCATCAAACGTCTAACCAACCAAATCAAACAATAGTAGTATCATCATAGTATCAACATATCAAGTTAAAGCATAGAACTAATAAGTCTAAACAGTATGAGGGGTATTACAAATCCTAAGTAGGGAAAAACCACAGCGAGGATTAACTCACATATATATGAACAACAACACTAAATACAATTAAGCTCATTGCTCAGAAAAAGAAGAAAGGCTTACTATCAAGTGGTTCACTGCTAAGAAGGAAGAAGAATAGAAGAAACTGTTACAGAGAGATTCACTATCTCAGAGAAATAGGAGAAACCCACCACTGCAACTCTATTCCATCCACAACCTTTGTCTCACTGGCTCTAGCAACTTCAAGTACACTGAAAATGTAGACACCTTTTTCTCACTGCATCTGAATTCATAGGCATTTAAGCTCACCCTCAAATCACCACACTTGATTACATTTGCATCATTCACACACCTTACTACATCTCCAACAACTCACCTTACATTTATATCATCCATGACCTAAACAATCTTAATTAGATTGGCCTTAATGAAACGTATGCACCTCAAATGTGCATCACCAAGATAGGTTGGCACCAAACACTTCCATGGTGGAAAGAAGTGAAGGTAGACCATGCCAAGGGTTAACTAAGACCCAAATCTACATCACCACACTACTCAACACATCCATAATCCATGAGGTACCTCCGAAAATAACACTAGCACACTAGGTTGACCAAACCTGAACTAACACTACAACTGACCACATACACACTTCTCCAAGTCCAAAAATAATATGTGGACCACACAACATCTAGGAATATTCCAACATCAACATACTACTCTACAATATTACCGCAACCACCTGAAACAAAGATTAATTTTATTATGTGCAACCAAACACACTGCCACTGAACTTCAACACAAGAACTGAACTTGCAGAGCAACTCAACACTAGAAACTCCAAGGGAAGATAAAAATAGAAAATATAAGCATGTTCCCAAATCCACAAGACAAGAAACCGCACTAAGGAGAAATGTGGAGCAATCTCATTTCTCCTAGACAACCTTCTACACAAATAGGAAAACTGTCAAACACAATTTCCACAACAGAATGATCCAGAACATGAAATTCTAAGTATAAAACCTTTGAACACCTCTAATAATCATATCCAAACCGCACAAGAATATCTTCAACCATGAATAAATGTGAAGAACAACAATGAAAACACCTTTGTCACACTGTACACTCTTTTATTCAATTTTTCTCAAAAGCACTTGGAAACCTAGTGAACTTATTGCAACTACAACACTTATCCATCACAACCATACAAGACATCAATGACAATACTGATGACATCACCACAACACCTTCTTATCAAACCATAAGACATCCATACTAGTACCAACACTTGAAAACACCAACAATCTCCATACTGTTGACATCAATGACAACACTAGCAACATACTTGCAACAATTAATAGATGAACTGATCTCATCCCCTTTTTTAATCATATGGCTATCCAGGAATGCATTAAACCCTACATTTTTTAAGATGCATACAACTGGTCCACAAATGTTCTTCTTATGTCCTCACCTCTAAAACCTAAGAAAACATGGTGTCTCCTTGATGTAGAATAAATTATCCTATGTTAGGGATTGTATCTAGTCAGCTTGAAATAATCTATCAAATTAATTACAGATAGATTACCACTTGTTGCAAAGCTCTCTTAAGGTCTCCTCAGGATTTTTCTTTCTCATACTATCAAAGTGGATACAAAACTTAAAATGTTGTCAAGTCATACTTCATGACCGTTATAGAATCATGGCTCATTTCTTTCTTTTGTGCATTGGTATCTTGGCATTATGTAGGAGAATTGGCTTTTGGCTTCACTGAACTATGTACGTCATTCTACACCCCCGCTTTTTTTGTCTTTGATACATATAACTGTCATGGATTGTATGCCAAGGTTGTTGTCCATTTCATTATTTTGTGATCTTGCTCTTAAAAAAACATTTTCTTTGACATTCTATCAAACCCACAGACCGTGCAATACAAAACAAGACCATGAGCTCAAAGGGCAGCATACATACCTCCTTAATGAACCTTATATGGCACCTAATGAAGAATCTTGTCATTTGGAGACTCTACAACTTCTCATGAAACCCTAGCTACTCGATTCCCTGATGGTGAGATCATCTAAAACCTCTTCAAGTCTCTATGCAAGCTCCTTCAAACTGTAGTTCCCTCAGAAGATGAAAACCTAACTCCATGTCTTCTTTAGATTTTCTTTTCAGATTGGCCTTTTCTAAACTTGGCGCTCAAACATATAGTTTTCTCCTTTATTTTACCTTTTTCATGCAATCTATTTTTTTTCATAAGTTTGGAGTGGAGTCTTGAGATAAGCTTTATTAAAAGCTTTTACATTACCCAAACTTAATTAAAGGTAAGAATGATCAATCCCCTTTTTTCAAGGAATAATTTTTTAAGGCAAAAATATTAAAACAAAAAATATTTTAAAATAATTATCAACAAACAAAAAAATGGACTACAAGAACAACTCACTCACTCCACTTGAATGTGCATTTTAGTTGAGCTAGAACTTTGGATTTTCCTATAAAAATGTGATTAAAAGTAGTCAAAATTATATGAAAATGGTATGTTGACTATGAAAACTAGGTTTTAGATGATTGTTTTAGTCTTCAACATTTAACTATTGTATATCTAAGCAAATTAAGAAAATATTTTGATAAAACATCTGGGTGGAAATAGACAAGGTGAGTAGTTATACTAAAGCAAAATACACTGGGTAAGAAAGCATAATAGATGAGTTAGTTCTCCATCTTAGACCTCCTTATAATGGTGAACCTTTTTTAAATGCTTTTGTATGTTGATTTAGTGATAAAGCCTAATGCAAAAGCCTAAAAATGTTGAGCTAACAAGCTATAATGGAAAGTTAAAATAGCTAACAAAAGCCACTAAATATAGGTGAAATTATTTCGCTGGCATCAAAATCATAGTTAACATTTTAAACATTTTTGAAAAATTTGACAGCCAGCTACCAGTCCTTGCCAAGAAAAAGCCAATTATAGAAAATGGAAGACTTTTTCCACACATTGCTGCCAACATTTAAAAGTTAAAACCCTCGGTGGCTAATGCAGAGACGTTATACGTTGCATTGAAGAGGCGGCTAAAACAGAGGCATTACACTTGCATGAAAGACTGGCAGAGGCAGCTAAAATAGATGCGTTACACTTGCATGAAAGACTGGTAGACTATTTTGGTAGAGTAGTGGACGAGCGGGTTGGCTTGGCAATGGAATATAAATTAATCAAATCATGAGAATATTTTCAAGACAAAAAAGGTGATCTCTTGGAAATAAACTTTAAAAAGAGATGTGACATCCATTTTTCTCCCATATTAGAAATAATTTAAATATATAATTAAAAATTATTACTATTTTTTAATCAATTACAATTTTTTTAATCAATTTGTTACATATAAATAAATAATTATATAGATTTTTTACAATATATATTCATTTTAAAATAATTTAACAATTATTATAGATATAAAAGCAACCTTTCTTTTTTAATTTTTTTTTGTTTTGCATGCAAATCCTTTCACTTTCTAAAATTAAACTAAATTCTAATTTCATACCTTGTGCATATTTATTTTGTATGGGTTTTACAACATTCATTCCATCTCACCTATGTACATATAATGTATTGCAATAGATCAATTATTGGACATATTCATGTTTCAATTGATTTAGTGTGTTTAAGTTGATTGGATGGGCATATTAATTTGTTTATTTTGTTTCATGATTTAAGGTCCATCATTCATTTCATATTTTATCATTTATAAAAATATATTTATTTTTTTAAAATTATAATGTAAATTTTAGGAAAATTTAGATAGATTAATTAAATAATGAAAATTAAAAAAGAAAGATATTTATACAATCCAAGAAAATAAATTTAAATGTATTTAATAGAAAATTACATATCCATTTGTTTTTTCTTTTTTAGAATGAATTAAGACTATGATTTAAAATGTTTTAATTTGAAAATAACATAAATGATAAATTGAAGTGGGTAAAATTTGAATATTATTTTAAAAATTTGAGGCTTTCATATTTATATTTGTGAGATTGATAAATAATGAAAATTAAAAATTAAAGATATTTATACAATCCAAGAAAATAAGTTAAAATGTATTTAATAAAAAATTATATATCATTTTTTTTTCTTTTTTAGAATGAATCAAGAGTATGATTTAAAATATTTTAATTCAAATAACATAAATTGATAAATTGAAGAGGGTAAAACTTGAATATTATTTTAAAATTTTGAGGTTTCATATTTATATGTGTGAGATTGATCTAATATTCAAGTAGAAAATGAATGTTAAAATATCATGAAAAAAATAGACATATAATGAATGTAGAAGTAAAAGTATATTTGCATATATTCATAAAATAAGATCTAATAAACAAAAAGTATATTCAATTAAAGATAAAGGAAAAATAATTCAACCCAAATTTAGATAAGAGAGATAATCAAATTATATGATAACTTTAACCATATTAATAGGATTAGGGTTAGGGTTAGGGTTAGGGTTAGGTTAGGGTTAGGGTTAGGATTATGATTAGGATTTAATAAGGGTTACAATTCAATTAGAGTTATAAGATGAAGTTTGGAGTTAGGGTCAGGGTGATTGTGGTTAAATAAAGGTTACAATTAGGGTTAGGGTTAAATTAGGGATAGTGTTAGGGCTAGGGATCAATTAAGATTAGGATTCAATTAGGGTTAGGGTTTAATTAAGGTAGGGTTATAGAATAAAGCTTGGGGTAAAGGTTAGGGTTAGCGTTAGGGTTGGGACTATGGTTAGGAGTTAGTTAGGGTTAGGGTAAGGGTTCAAGTAGGGTTATATTTTAGTTAAGGTTAGGGTTCAATTCGTAATATAGTTATAATAAAAGTAGTTATTAGATTTAGGGTTAGTGTTAAAATTGGAATTATGAGTAAAGTGATAATTATGGTTAGGATTCAAATTACAATTAGGGTTATAGTTAGGGTTAGAATTAAGATAAAATTTAGGGTTATAATTCAATTAGGGTTAGGGTTAGAGTTGGGGATTTAATAAAGTTAGGGTTACGCTTTAATTAGGGTTAAGATTCAATTATTGTTAGGGTTCAATTGATGTTCAATTAGGGTTAAGGCTCTAAGATAAATTTTGGGGTTAGGGTTAGGGTTGGGGTTATAAATCAACTAAGATTAGTGTTACAACTATAATTATAATAAGGCGTAACACTCAATTACGATTTAATTACTAGAGTTATAATTAGGGTAGATTAGCATTTAATTAGGGTTAGAAATCAATTAGAATTGCGGTTAGGATTAGAGTTCAATTAGGGTTACAATTAGGATTAAGATTATGGTTCAATTAGATATAGGGTTAGGGTTAAGGTTAGATATAGAATTAGGATTAGGGTTAAAGTTCAATTACGATTATGATTAGGGTTAGGGTTGGGATTAAGGCTAGGGTTAAGATTCAATTAGGGTTAGGGTGAGGGTTTAATTAAGGTTAGGGTGAGGGTTCAATTAGGATTGGGATAAGCATTAGCATTAGGGTCCAATTAGGGTTAGGGTTAAGGTTAGATATAGAATTAGGATTAAGGTTAAGGTTCAATTATGATTATGATTAGGGTAGGGTTAGGATTAAGGCTGGGTTTAAGATTCAATTAGGGTTAGGGTGAGGGTTTAATTAAGGTTAGGGTGAGGGTTCAATTAGGATTGGGATAAGCATTAGCATTAGGGTCCAATTAGGGTTAGGGTTAAGGTTAGATATAGAATTAGGATTAGGATTAAGGTTCAATTATGATTATGATTAGGGTAGGGTTAGGATTAAGGCTAGGGTTAAGATTCAATTAGGGTTAGTGTGAGGGTTTAATTAAGGTTAGGGTGAGGGTTCAATTAGGATTGGGATAAGCATTAGTATTAGGGTCCAATTAGGGTTACAATTATAGTTAGGAATAGAGTTTTTACAATTATACTTAGGGCTAGGGTTAGGGTTGGAGTTATAGTTAGGGTTTAATTATGGATAAGATTACAATTATTATGACTTAGTTAGGGTTAGAGTTAGGGCTCAGTTAGGATAAGGGTAAGTCATAGGGTTTAATTAGGGTTGGGATTCAAAAAGGCTTTAGTTAGGGTTAGAGTTAGGGTTAGGGTATGACAAGAGTTAGCGTTCATTACCATTCAATTAGGGTTAGACATCAATTAGATTTCTAGTTAGGATTAACCCTAAACTTGACCCTAAACCTAAATGTAACCCTAATCCTAACCATATTACTAAACTATTATTCATGCTAACCCTAACCCTAATTTTGATGTAAACCCTAACCCTAATCCTAATTTTGATGCTAACCCTAATCCTAACTATGTATCTTAACCCTAACCCTAACCCTATTCTTAACTAAATCTCTAATCCTAAATCTAACTATATAATGACCCTAAACCTAATGATATTTCTAACTCAAAACCTAACCCTATCATGACCATAAGAATTATGCAACCCCTAATCCTAACCTTATTTATAACCCTAACCTTATTTATAACCCTAACCTTGACCTTAAACCTAATTGTAACCTTAATCTTGAGCAAATCTTGATGCTATCCCTAACCCTAATTTTGATGCAAACTCTATTCTTAACTATATATCTTAACCCTAACCCTAACCCTATTCTTAAATGTATCTCTTAACCCTAACCATAAGCTTAACTATATATTTAGCCCTAATCCTAACCTAAACCCTAAACCTAACTATATCTCTTAACCCCAACCTAACCATAATCCTAACCCTATACTTGATTGAGAACATAGCTATAACCCTAATCCTAATAACCTTAACCCCAATTATTACCCCAACCCTAAACTTGACTACAAACCTAATTGTAACCCTAATCCTAATACTATCCCTAACCCTAATTTTGATGCGAACCCTGACCCTCATCATAATGTTAACCATATTTCTAACCCTAACTATATCTCTTAACCCTAACCCTAACCCTAACTATATCTCTAGCCCTAATCCTAATCTAAACCCTAAGCCTAACTATATCTCTTAACCCCAACCTAACCATAATCCTAACCCTAAACTTGATCCAAAACATAACTATAAACCTAATCCTGATAACCTTAACCCCAATTATTACCCCAACCCTAACTATATCTATTAACCCTAAACCTAATTATAACCCTAATCCTCATGCTAACCCGAACCCTAATCCTAAGCTAATCTTGATGATAACCCTAACCCTAATTTTGATGCAAACCCTGTATCTCATCCTAATATTAACCCTAACCCCAATCCTAACTATATATTAACTCTAACCCTAACCCTAACTATATCTCTAGACCTAACCCTAACCTTAACTATATCTCTTAACCTTAACTCTAACCCTAATCCTAACTAAATATTTTTTTAATAATCCTAACTAAATATTGATCATATAATATTTTTTTATTATAATATTATAAATATACTAAAAATATATTTATAATGTTTTAACTTAACATTTAAATATTAAATTATACATATTATTTTTTGAAATTGAATTACAAATATTATACTATCATATTATAATATATTAATTATTGTAATAATTTAATATAAAATATATAAATATAAAAATAATTTATTTAAGATATTACATGTTGCGTCATGACTGCTACTAGGATCAATGTAAACCATTTAAATGTATGATATTTTTAGGTAGTTCATGCATGCAATAGTATTATAATCATAAAAATTTGAACTTCCTCTAAAATAGATTATAGATTATGGAATAAGTGACACGTGCAGAAATCATTATCATATACGTTATATTTGCAAGTGAAGAGTAAACGCTTTTTTTCTCAAGAATCTCGCACAAACAAATATATAACGTATTTGCATGAGGCAATTTAGCCTTAACATAAGCTTATTTACTTTTTTTAGGAGCATTATTTTCCTCATTTACTTTTTTAAGCTGATCGGCAAAGGCACCAAACATTTTTGTCAACATTTATTCCTTATTAATTGTGAATGTTAAAAGTATATTAAATACCCTTTTTATTAATATTTTTAAAAGAATTTACTTTCTTGAGAAAGAAGATTTAACTTTTAAAGTTGAGTTGGTTCATTTTGAAGTCTTTAGTTTTTTAATTTTTGTAATGATGAAATTTGTATATCATGTCATTTTTAAATTAGGGTCCGATTCATTTTGAAGAAATGTCTTGATATGTGTGAAATTGAATTTTTTTTATCTATCTTTTATTTGATTTATGTTTATAGGCTCTATCTTATCCTCATGTGTGCATATCCTTATATGTTTGGCCACTCTAATTACAAAATACATATATGCACTTATTTTTCCTTGCCTATTATCCACATTGATTTGACCTCTTATTTATATTGTGATAAGTTTGCAATTACAAGGTTATCCTTGTAGTTGTAAACTCATCGTACCCTAATTTAAAATTAGAAATCCTAATCTAGGCGATAGCCCCTTTACAATTCTCACTCAAAGCTAACCAACCACACATTTGGATGACTTGATAGCATGTGCTACTATTTGTAGAAATAGAAAATGTACTGATTAACATTGCACATTTGATCCCGACCACTAACACCGTTTCATCCTAAATCATCCCTCGGTCTAACGATTTAATCAAATTCTCTTGTTTAATTAAATTCATCAATTTTCCTCCCTTAATTAAATCATTTATTTGATTAAGTCATTTTATTCCATTGATTAAATCAATCAACCTGATCTAATTATCTCTATTTAATTAAATAATTCATTTTATTTGATTAAATCTCTAAAGTCATCTTATTGAATTAAATAAATTAACATTTGTTTGATTTAATCTAACTTTCACCTTCTTTAGTTAAATAAATCAAAATTACTTATTTAACTATCTCTAAATCAGATTCTTCTCATATTTGATTTAAATCAATCCATAAATCTAAGTCAAATTTGTCACATCAGCTAATCTCTCATTAAATTATTAAACCTTGATTAATTTAATCTCTTCTCATGTCACATCCTCTAGCTTTTGCAACTTGCACATGAAAATAGATTTAATTCATTTATTAAATCTCTATTTTCTCTCAAAAGGCCTAATAAAGGAATATTCCTCAAATTTGAATTCAAAATCCAAGTGGACTTTGTCCTTCCAACTAGGCATTTATTTCATCTTATAAGTCCTTTTGCATTGAGCCAAATGGCCATTACTCCATTTGACTCTCCCTCCACCTTGTCATTTCAACAATTTTGAATTTCAAATATATGCATTTATTGACACATTCTTCAAAACTTGCACATCCTCCATCCATTCTCATGTTGACAAGTGGCATCTTTCCATTGGTAGATTCTTAGTCCCACATTGCTCTCTTTTGGGCATTCTTCCAACTTGACATTCTATAAATAAAAGGTCTTATTTCTCATTTGATCATCCACAACTTGAGTAAACTTAATATACTCAAATTAATAGCAATCTTCATCCATCTCATTGAGTTTTATAGCTAGGTTATGTAGATTTCATCTTGGAGCACTCATCAATCATCAAAGCTAGCATTGGAGTTGGGAAAGGGCCAATTTTCACATCAAATTGGCACCAATTCCCTCAAGAGACTAAGAGTTTTCTTTGTATTAGAATAGGATTTGATATCTTTGTTTTAAGTTTGTTGTGTTCTTCATCTCATTCCTTTTCTTTTGCATTCAAATGGATTTCTTGAGGAGTCATGGTTCTAACCTTGCATTTGATCTAATATATTGATTGTTTGTTTTGTCCTTGCAGGTATAGAACATTGGTTCACATTTTGGCACTAGAAGGAGGGAAAACCAAAAGATCAAATCACGTTTTTTGAGAAATTTTTGTGTTTTTTTCTATTTTTTGTGTGTTTACAAAAAACTCCACCGCTAGAAGCTCAGTGTCGCTAGTTAGCACTGTTGAGAACTCAGTGTCACCATATCGCACTGCTGTAAATTATAGACTGTGATGCTCCATACTTCCCGCCAAGAATTCAAAATTTCAAACAACACTGCTGAATCTTTTCGGCTCGCTCGAATCTTTTCAAAATCCAAACTGCACTGCTGACCAGAATAGCGATGCCTTCATGTTCACTGGTTTGGCTACAGAGTGACGTTGACTAGTAAGAAGTGCTATACATCATTGTTGGTGATTTCAAACTGCGATGCCTTCGTGGATTACACCATTGGAGGGAAGTAGAAAGTGAAAATTTATTTCTAACACATGCTTTTGATCAAATTCTAGTTATTTGGTCTATTTTTTGCTTTCTTGACCTCTGTTTTTTTATAATCTAACTGATTTTCTTGTAGGTTGGATTGATCAAAGGTGAAGAGGAAAAGAAGCATGATGACCTCATTTCATGATACCAAGTGTTTTTAAACACTCTAAGTGTTTGTTCAACACTCTTAGAGGATTCACTATTCCTCTTAAGGAAAAAATTGTCATTTTTCATGCCTAGGGCTTACTAGTTTCATTTTGGGCTCTAAAAAGAACTTTTTAAATTCTTGTTACAGAAGGGGGCTTAAAATGAACTTTAGGACACAAACTCACTAGATTTTGTTTGGGGCTAATAATTGAACAAGGCAAGTTATCACACTTATTTTGGTGCTATAAAAAGGAGTCATTATTGCTTTGTTGGATTAAAAAGAACATGTGCTACTTTGTTTTTGTGATTGCTTACTCAAACTAACACCATTGAAAAGACATATGCACTTCTCTCACGCCTCACGGTGATCTTGATAATCAAAAGGATTTTTGATGGTCTTAGGTCGAGATAAAGTAATTACCTCCACACTTCATTTTGGGAACTAAAATTGAACAAAACATCTTGTGAGTGTGAGTAAACCTGTTGCATGTGTTCTCCCTTTGTTTCTAAATGAAGGTTGATCGAACTAATGAATATGTTTACACGCTATTGTTTATCTTAGATGGCGGGTGGGTGCACAAAGTTGGTCGCACTTTTGTGGCCAAATGGGAAAAAAATGGGGAAACACATAACGCACTTGAGTTATAATGCGAGCGCGTTATGTTCTTTTAAAAGAAAAAAGAAGTGAAATGTGTATCATTTGCTTTTCACTATTTCTCAGCTTTGCCCGCGGCCAAACACCCTCATTTTCGTGCTTGCATTCTAGGAGGAAGGACTTCTGCAAATTTCATCAAGAACAGTTGGATTTTGTCTGCAAATATGGCGCCATGACAATGAAGAGATGCAGGAGGTAAGTATTGTTTACTATTTGTTTTGAATTTGTTAGTTTGAAATTGAGTTTGTTTGTTTTAGGTTAGATTTGATTGTTTTTTTTAAATCTGTAGGAAATCCTGCAAATCCTCAACAAGAAGAGGAGGTAAATCCTCAACAGCAAAATCCTCAACAAAATCAACCTCCCCCACCATTCTCTCAATTCCCTTCTGGCACTCAAGAAAATTTGAGTGAAATTGAGAATAATAGAAAACAACTTGAGGATCTTATCAGTAGGTTGAGTGATCCAAATGCTTGAACCACAGAAAGAATGCTTCTAGCAAATTCATTGAAAGACATTTTAAAAATTGTAGATGCAATCACCCAACAAATATCTGGATGGCAAGATAGGAGGCAGACAGCTAGGGTATATTATGCAGACAAATTATCATATAAACAAGTAAACGATTTAAAAATTACTAAAGGTGATTTATGCTCTCTATTCACTGACCCTAAAACAAATCAAAATCTTACCCTCAATTCAAAGAGGCTTCCTATTCATTGGTGCCACCACCAAGAGATTAAGAACCGTTTTTATGAAAGATGGTATATGGTCTTTGATTACCCACCGTGCAATAATTGTGAAGTCCCCCAATATTTTCTTAGGAAACTATACAATGAGTTTGTATTGAACCAAATCCCAAATTATTTTTGATATGAGGAGTTCGAGGG
>VDFB02270651.1:282379120-282570195 GCA_007258455.2 Sequoia sempervirens | reverse complement strand
TATACCAAATTGTGAGGTAAAAATAGATAAAAATGGGTCTGGTTTTCTAATCACCGAGTTTTCACAAGGTGAGAGCATACTCACCTACCATTTTGCAAACACACTCAGACATAGTAGAAACACAAGTTCATTTTAATTGCACCAAAAAGAAATGTGTATTATACTAAGAAAAAGATAGGCACTTTGTTTTGATGTTCAATCTTCGATGATCGAACCTGCAAGACCACACATTAGTAGTTTGAATATTTTCCTTCGACCCTCAAAAAGTAACCACCAAATGATGCAAATCCTAATTAGTAACACCAAACCTATGCTAGGAAGAATGCAAGAAATAAACAGAATAAAGAGAACATAGAAAACAACAAAAAAAATGAAAGCAAATCAACAAAAAATGTTACTAGTCGAATGTGTCACGACAGAGCGATTGCGTCGCTTTGTGTATCAAATGCGGCTCGGGAATTCAACTGCGGCTTTCCTGAGCATGATTGCGGCACGATAGAGCGATTGTAGTGTTGGGGTGTGTGAATGCATCGCGACGCATCAGATGTGTCACGATTTAAAAAAAATAGTTGTGTCACTCTATACCTGTACTTGCAAAAATGATAGAAAACACACGAAAACTATACGAAAATAACAAAAAAAACAGTCGGCTTCACCAGTGTAACTAAGGGTTATTTTTAAGTTTAGTTTATCAAATGAATTTGAAGCATAAACCCAAAGAAATAATGAAGTGCAAAGGAACAATAAACAAAAACACATAAAATGGAACAATCTCACCCAATGTTTTCATTCTCCATGGCTGATCTCCATTACACCTTCTAGCTTGCTGATTTGTGTTGCCCTCAAATCGAACATGCGAGCAATCCTTGACGAAGTCCTACACAAGCTTTGAAGAATTTTCTTCTAAAATTCCTATGCCTATGACCATATGATTGAAATGTCTATGCCTAAATATGCCAAGACTAAGTGGAATAAGCTAATAAAATACTGCAATGTATGTAAAATCTCTAAGTATGTCAGTGCATAATCTAAAAATGAGAGGAAAATAGCATTTTATAGAAAATTCCATTTTGAATGGACAGACGAGATTGACTTTTGACAGAGACCTAAAATCAGAGGCCCAGATTAAATTTGATAATCCCTAATTAGGGTTAGGGAAAAATCATTAAGCGAGTGGTCGAGATTTCATCCGAGAGAATCAAATTGACGGTGGAGAATAAATGAAATAATTAACTTGAAAATAAAGATTTTTCGAAAATCAAGAAGATAAGAGTTGAACAAAAGATCAGATTTGGAAAATCAAGAATCTGCCTGATTACTTGATTTTTAGAGGAAAGTTACCAATTTGAATTAAATTAATTCAAAATATGGATTTTGTGAAATAATAAATAATCGATTTTCAGATTATTTACCAAAATGGACTGTTAGTTAAGAATGTGATGACATTTTAAATAATTTTATTTATTTAAAATGAGAGGAATAATAATTTTGACAATTAAATAATTAGAGATAATTATTTAATTTAGTAAATAAGATTAATTAATTAAATAAATTAACAAAATTTATTTTAATTATGAGATAGTGACATATTAAATATAAATGAAATTTATTTATTAATAATTAGGAAGAAATAAATCACGGATAGGTAATTAAATAGGTGAAATTTATTTAATTAAAGGAAGAAAGACAGACAGTGTGGCGTATTTAATAAATAAATAAAATTTATTTATTTAATAATCATGAAGAATAAAAGGACATGAATTAATTAAATAATTATGAATTATTTAATCAATGGTCGAATGTGGACTAAGGACATAATTAAATGCCATAATTATGCTAGGATGAAAGTGTGAGTACCTTTAAAAATCTGCAAACACTATACTCAAACAAGGGTTAGTATCAACAAATCCTTCAAGAATACCCCTATGAAATACATTGCAAATGTTCCAAAATGCCACAAAAGATAAAAGAAAACCAAATGCATAATGAAGACATTCAACAAACTACCTATTCCATAGTTGGATTGGTGTCACTTGTGCTAGTGACCCTTTCCCAATCCTTGATAAAAGCTCAAATTGAAAATGCTATGAAGATGGTGGAGTGACGATGAACAAGATTAAATCTCAAGTGAAGAGAGTAACCTTGCATGAAATTGTGAAGATTGTGAAGCCCTTTGCTTGAGGATGATGCACCTATTTAAAGATTTTCAAAATGTTGAATGTTGAAGAGGGACCAATGTGGGATCAAAAACAAGCCAATGAATTGAGAACACTTGTCATCATGTGATTAGGTGATGTGTGTGCAAGATTTGGGAAGAGTGCCCAAGAGGGGGAACTTTTGAATTCAAATTTGCAATAAATGCTGAGAGGGGGACAAGGAAAAAAACAGCAATAAATGCCTGTTTGACTTGTCATGGTTGAGGGAAAATGATTGTTTTAATAAATCAATAAAATTGTTGATTTATTGTGCAAGTAAGGATAGGATTAGCCTTAGGTGGGATTAAGATTAATTTAATGATGATTATGCTGATTTAATGCTGATTAACTGATTTGACTTTTTGGACTTTGGAAAATGATTTAAGATTTGATTTAAATGGCTTTTTTTATTTTAAATAACCTTAGGCAATGAGATTATTTAAATGGATGAAGGTGATGAATGGATCTAATGCAAATGTCTAGTTTAATTGATAAATGATCCTGATCGAATGCATAATGTAAATTTTGCATGTCTACATTTTGCCCCTCTTTGAAGCAATGTACTTGTTGCGTTGGTTCAAAGAATAAACTTGCCGCAATCGAAATTAAAAATTTTCTGATTTTTTAGGATGCTGGCCAGAAAAGAAATTACTTTAAGGTACAGCTACCCCTCGAGAATCGGCCAGAAAAAGATTCCACGATTTGAGAAATTAGATCTCTGATAAAGAGGTTTAAAATGGATAGTTATGGATGTGATGCAAATGAGATGATTTTAAGATGCTTAGAATAACAAATCCTATATTCTAAACAAATTAAATGATGATATGATATAGGAGCGGATGAGATGGATGATGTGATGGCACTGAGGCTATGGATCTATATATGATGAAAGTGATATACGAAAATGCATGTGAAATGATCAATGTTTCCTATGATGTATGATATGATTGATATGTGGTATGCAATATATTGATGGTTTGCAGATGCAGGATGGATGCATGATGGATGCATGACGGAAATGAGATGATGACAAGAGGATCCAACAAGTCCATGATTGGTCGAGACTTTATTAGAGATGATGATGATAATAAAAGATGATGATGATAAATGATGATGATAGATGGATGATTTGCTTATCAAGGATTGGGATTTTCAAAGGATCACTTACTTTATTTTTGATAACACACCTAAGTACGATGCATCAAGGTATAAAGGACCAGGATGGCGTTGTACTTAGTGTGATGGACTGACTCAGAATGAATAGATAGGAGTATTCTTTGTTTCACACTTGACATGGAAACCTTGCTAGGATGCACTTTAGAAGTCTCAAACATCTAGGACCAAAACAGGAAGGTATAACCAATCAATGCAATAGTCAAAGCAAGCTACTCCACAGAAACATCACTCCATACATATCTAACAAAGCAAGTATTCGCCAAGTTATTTTACAAGAACGTCCAACAAGCATAGCAGACAAAATAATAATGATCGTTGCCCCATTCCTATCTCTCTAAATCCTTCGTTCGGATATCATCGAGAGGTCCTTGGAATGAGTGCAATATGATAAATCAAAAGAAAAGATCAAGTATACAAACAAGCCAATGTTCTTCATACCTTCAGCCAGAGGGATGTGTTTCAAAAGATGGGAGCCAAAACTTATTGCCAAAAGATAATGTCCATTGTCGGAACGGATCCTAGGACATGTTAATGACACGTCGTTTTGTTTACCCAAAGTGGTTGATTTGATAAAAGTGCCCATTGTCGGAACGGATCCTAGGAAATGCTTTGTATCAAATGATGATGAAATTGATTTATGATTTACATGCCATTGATAAGAAAAGAGTTGACCAACTTGCTTACCGACAGACCTATACTTGAGATTTTGACAGTTTAGGTTTTCACGTTTGACTGCTAGACTTGTTTAAATTTGTTTACCAAAGGTTGAGGTGATGTGATTTATTATGGATGGGTGGGTGCTTCTTGAGTGTAGAGACAGTGAGTGGATTTTTCAAATATTTGGATGTTTTGGAATTTTTGAAAATGTTTTGAAATTTCATTTTTTGAAGTAATTTTTCGAGGTTTTACAAATGTTTTGATTTTTGATTTTTCAATGTTTTTGGGATTTTCCAAGATTTTGACCAAGAGACTAACCTAAAGACCTATCCTAGGGGCCTCGGGGGCTTATCGATAGATTAGCCTTGCCTACGTTATACACGCAGAGACCACGTAGTTCGACTAATGTCTTGACCGATTTACAGATGAAGATATACATGATGAAATGTCAGTTTATTATGACGGACTCCTATAGGACTGACCTAAATGTCTCGGGGGATGATCAAAGATCAACTTTGCCTACGTTCAAGCTCAGAGACGACGTAGTTCGACAAGACGACCTTGTTTTTTGGATTTTGAAATGTTTTGAATGTTTTTTTTTTTTGGATTTTCTGATTTTGAGGACTTTAAAGATCATACGAATCCGATCCGATGAAATGTGCCCCAGCGTGATGTGAACATGCAGGTGAAGCGGAGACAAAGCACCTTGAGAATGGGCCAAGTAATTTTCGGAGGATCATGATACGAACCTGAGGACCAAGCTATATGTAGATGCGAATGTGAGCGGATGAGTGATGGATGGAGATATGGATGAGATGGATGCGAAATGGATGGATGATGCAGATCGAGCCATAAAGGTCCTGGTGGATGGAAAGTGCTTATTTACACAAGGCGCCTGTTTGCCAGGTTTCACCGAGGTACTTGCCCAGTACCACGAAGTGGTGTAGTTTTTGCTAGAGGGCGATTTTTTTTTTTTTTTTTTTCTCTTTCTGTTTTCTTGATTTTTGGTTTTCTTGTCACCAAGGCGCTGTTTGCGGTTTTTCGCCCGGAAGTAACCATTTTTCAGGACTTTTTCTAATTTTTTTTTTTTGATTTTTTGGTTCTATACCTTGAAAGAATTAGGCATAAAACTTTTTGAGATGGGAGCTATTCATGGGCTCCTGTAGAGGTTCCCCTTCGGGTGTTGATAGCTGATATGCCCCTGATTTGTAGCTTGCTGTGACAATGAAAGGCCCTAACCAATTGGGTTCGAACTTTCCTTTGCTGCTGGGATTTGGGACATTCTTCTGATTTTCTTTTAAGACTAATTCTCCAACTTGGAAAGTTCTGCTTTTGATTTTCTTGTTGTAGCTCCTTTTCAGTCTATTCTGATACACTTGCAGATGGTTTAAAGCATCCAGATGTCACTCGTCCAATAGTTCCAGCTCATTCAGTCTTGAAACTCGATACTCCTCATCTGTGATGAGGTTTTGCAATGATACTCTGGCGAGGGATGGTAGCTTCGATCTCCAATGGGCAAGATGGCCTCACGATCCAGTAGACCAAGGAAAATGGTGTGGCACCCGATTGGGTGTCGCGGATCTTTGGGCGCCGAGTAAACCCAAAGGCGGATTAACTGCAAATGGGTTACGGCCTGCGTCGGTAGTATTTCTTAAGGTTTGAGGATGGTTTATTTGTAGCAGCAGCCCATTGCCTTGGGATAGTATGGGGTGGAAGCGATGTTGGATTTTGAATTTATCACATAGGTCACGGACTTCCTGATTTTTGAATGGTGTCCCATTATCTGAGATAATAGCCTGTGGAACACCATAGCGGCATATGAGATAGTTCAGGATGAACTTTGAGATCTGCTTTCCTGTTATGTAGGTCATAGGTATGGCTTCAACCCACTTGGTGAAGTACTCAGTTGCAGTTATAATGAATTTGTGGCCGTTGGATGAGGTGGGTGTGATTTTCCCAATGAGATCGAGTCCCCACTGTGAAAAGGGCCATGGTGTGATGATTGGATGAAGCTCTTGAGCTGGAGCATGGATGAGGTCCCCGTGTTGCTGACACTGTAGACACTTCTTGACGTATTCATGTGCCTCTCTGTCCATGGTAGGCCAGTAATACCCACTCCTCAACAATTTCTTAGACAAGGTCATGCCACTCGAATGAGAACCACAGATGCCGTTGTGCACCTCAGTTAGGGCAGCCGAAGCCTCCTCAGGGTTAAGACATCTTAGTAAGGTTCCTTCTATGCTTCTGCGATAAAAGGTTTCTCCTAAAATGACAAAACGAGATGCTTTCTTGATAAAGGTTCGTCTAAGGCTTGAACGCAAATCGGCGGGAATGATACCTATCCTAAGGTATGTGTAAATGTCTTGGTACCACTGATCATTTGGACCAACGATTTCGCCCACAAATTCTGACTCTGGTACCTTGAATGCTGGTACGAGAAGCTGCTCTACCAAGAAGTCGTATTTCGGAACATTTTGAGGGATCTCTAAGAGTGATCCAATAGTTGCCATTGCGTCTGCTGCTCTGTTGTTGGTTCTTGGTACTTGCTCAAATGTGATGTCAACAAAATATTCCTTGAGATTTTCCACCAGCCTTTTGTATGGAGTTAGCTTATCATCCTTTGTTTGGTACTCATTGTTCACTTGATTTATGATAAGCTGTGAATCTCCATATACCTTCAATGCCATAATGTTCCACTGTACTGCTATCCTGAGACCTATAGTTAAAGCCTCGTATTCTGCAATGTTGTTGGTACAAGGGAATGCTAGTTTGTATGATCTTGGTATACAATCCCCTTGTGGAGTGATGAAGAAGATACCAGCTCCTGACCCATGTTGTGTGTAGGAACCATCAAAGTATAGTTTCCAATGAGTAGCTATGTCAATGTTGAAAATGGATTCATCTGGAAATTCTGAAACAAGTGGGCTCTCCGCATAGATAGGTGCATCTGCCAGTTGGTCTGCAATGACCTGTCCCTTGATTGCCTTGCGCTCCACATACTCAATGTCATATTCTGATAATATCATTACCCACTTAGCCATTCTTCCTGTAAGCATTGCCTTTGAAAGAAGATACTTTAAGGGATCAATTTTAGCTATGAGTTTGATCTTGTGTGCCAACATGTAGTGTCTGAATTTTTGGGATGCAAACACCACTGCTAGGCAAGCTTTTTCAATGAATGTATAGTTTAACTCATGGCCCACCATTGTACGGCTGATGTAGTATATGGCTCTTTCTATTCCATTTTCATCATGTTGTGCTAGGAGAGCACCAAGGGCTGCTGCAGTTGCTGAGATATAAAGGATCAATGGTTTGTTCTGAATTGGAGGCCTTAGTACTGGAGGTGTTAACAGATATTCCTTGATTTTGTTGAAGGCTTGTTCACATTTGTCATCCCATTTGTACGTTACCCCCTTGTGGAGTAGGTGAGAGTAAGGGATTTGTTTGTCTGCTAATTGTGCTATGAACCTGCGAATTGACTGAAGCCTGCCTTGGAGACCTCTCAGTTGTTTCAATGTCCTAGGAGCTTCCATTTCAAGTATTGCTTTCACCTTTGCCGGATCAATCTCAATGCCTCTCATTGACACTATGTAACCCAACAACTTTCCTGATTGTACGCCAAAGACACACTTCTTGGGATTCAAACGAACCTTGTATTCTTCTAGTCTGTCAAAGATAGCACTCAAGACCGATATATGATCCTCCTTCTTTTTGGATTTTCCCAGGATGTCATCAACATAGTCCTCAACTGTTTTGTGGATCATGTCATGGAATATTAGTGTCATGGCCCTTTGGTATGTGGCCCCGGCGTTCTTTAAGCCGAATGGCATTACGTTCCAGCAGTATGTTCCCCATGGGCAAGTGAAAGCCGTCTTGTGTTGATCTTCTTTTGCTATCATAATCTGGTTGTATCCTGAAAATCTGTCCATAAGTGATAGCATCTCATGCCCTGCTGTCATGTCTACTATCATGTCGATGTTAGGCAACGGAAAATCATCCTTTGGGCAAGCCTTGTTCAAGTCCCTAAAGTCCGTACAGATTCTTATGGCTCCGTCAGGCTTTGATACGGGTACCAAGTTCGATACCCATTCTGGATAATCAATTGGTCGAATGAATCCCACATCTAATAGCTTTTTGAGCTCCATTTTGACTAACAAAGCAATTTGAGGATGCATTTTGTGAAGCTTATGTCTCACAGGTTTAGCTTTAGGATAGACTGCCAAGTGATGAACCACTACCTCTGGATCCAATCCTGGCATATCAGCATAGGTCCACGCAAAATTTATCTTCCTTTCCTTTAAGAAGGTAGCCAACTCCTCTTGTTCTTTGCATAATAATGACTCAGCGTAGAATGTAATATGAGGAGTTTCTTGTGTTCCCAGATTGATGGGGTTGCACTTTTCTGCTAGCATAGCTGACTTTTCTTGGTGTATAGCTGTAAGAGGAAGATTGAATCCCCCATCCTCAGGCGCCTCAGAGAGGTTTTCACCATTGGATGCATCCTTTCTTTTTACTTTTTTAGAGTCGGAGAGTGCCACAAGGTGGTTTTCACTCAAGGACTTGGAGATTATTCTCAATTTTTTATTTTTGCGACTGAGGGATTCAATCGTTTCTCCATAGTATGCATGTGTATCCAGCTCTATGATAAAACCTGCCTTATGATCCCCACATGGAATGTCATCCCTAAGTCCCATGAATTCTGAGAGCGCCTCATCGTTTTCAAACATGTCAAGAATTGGTGGTCCTCGTTGGTCGTAATCAATCAGTTGGGGATAGACTAATCGGATTTCATTGCTTTGGTTTTCAGACTCATAAGACAAGGTGCTAATCATAAGGACATTAGTATCCTCAAACAACAAAGGTAATCCTATTTCTGGTGACTCAGTTAAATCAGTGGGCATTCCTAAAGTCATGGAGGATTTTGGAGTAGCTACAGATTCCTGAGGAGGCGTTCGGTTCCGTCTATCCTGGGCACCTCGACCAAGTACAGTTACCTTAGGAGTAGGATGACCAATGCCAAGATTTTTTATTTGCTTCTCAGGTATAATGGGTATTACACGCCCGTTATTATCTTGGCCTAACCCTTGGTTCCGGTTATAGCCCATCAAGAGCATCAGCTTCATACCTTTGTTTCGTTCATCCATAGGCAATTCAACTGCCGGTATATCATCTCGATAAAGGAGATGAGATAGGTCCCCCTCTAATGTTTCCTGACCAAGATCTCCTGCACTTGTGAAGGTAGGGTTTCGTTCATAGGATCCTTGAGATGTTGAAGCTTCTTGTGATTGTGGTCGTCCTCTTGATCTAGGAGATTGTGGTAGCTCTCCTACTACAAAAGCATTCTTAGGCATTGAATAGTTTCCACAACCATCATCTTGTATTATAACTTTGATATCAGAAAAGGCGGGGATGGCGGGGGTGGAGGGTGTCTCTGTCACAGAAGTGAGAGTGGCGGGATCCACGTAAGGTGTTGATGGGCCTTCATCGTTCTTGGGTACTTGCGGGATCTTGTAGTATTTTGCCTCTAGATTTTTGCAGTAGGCAAATGGCTCAGGATCTCCATGGATAGTAACCTCTTGACCTTCATGTGTGAATTTCACACATTGATGAAAGGTTGAAGCTACAGCTTGCATTGCATGTATCCATGGTCGCCCTAGGAGAATGTTGTATGGTAAATCGAGGTCCAAGACCTGACAGTTGGTTTGCATGATGGCGGGTCCAACCTGGACAGGAAGCTGAATGGTGCCTTGGGATACCCTTTCCTGGTCATCGTATGCTCTTATTGTGATGCCTTTTCCTTTGTCAATTGAATCCTCTGAAATGTTCAAATTCTTTAGAAGCTTTAAGGAGCAAATATTTAAGCCTGCACCTCCATCCACCAAGACTCTCTTGACTTTCTTTTTATTTACGTACACCTCCAGATGAAGTGCACGGTTGTGAGATGGTTGTGTGGGGAAGTCTTGTTCAGAAAATGTAAGAATGTTAGGTGTGGTGATACTTGCGACCATAGCTTGGAATTGTTCTGCATCTAGATCTGCGGGGACAGTAGATGACGCCAAAGCTTCTTCTAGAATCTTTTTGTGTGCAGATGAGATTTTGAGTAACTCCATGATGGAGATATGTGCAGGGGTTCTTTTCAATTGATCCAAGACATTATAGCCACTAGGGTTAGACCTTGGATTGGATGTGGAATTTCTGCTTGGTTGGGATGGTGCTGCAATGGTAACCTTTCCACCTCTTGTGGTGACTCCACAATCGGCTTGGGCCCCTTTGATGGTGATGACTCCACAAAACTCGTCTAAACAAGCAACAACACCCTCGTATGTGTGGTTGACATTTTTATAAGCCCCTTTTCCTTTGTCTTGATCTTTGTTTCCTTTGTTACCATGATTCGGCATCGGATTCGTGTAAATCTTGAGATCTTTGTTTCCTGATGGTGCTTCCACATCTATGATTTTGTCATCTATGAGGTCTTGAATTAGATTTTTGAGCCTCATGCAGTTGTTTGTCGTGTGTCCCTTGAGTTTGTGGAAGTCACAAAGATAATTCTCATTATACCATGGTGGCTTGACCGATGGTTCTTGATAATTATTATGTGTAGGGACCGTTATCAATTTTTCATCTACCAATCTTTTCATGATTACTTCAGCAGGTTCCCCAAGGAGTGTGTATTTTCGTTTGGGGAAGAACTTGTTTCGCTGTGGTCTTCCCTGATTATCAATGTTGTTTGTGTTTTGGTTATGGGATGGTTGGACCACAGTATTGACTTGTCGATTGCTTTGATTGGTATTTTGGTGTTGTTGTTGTTGGGATGGTGGATTGTTCTTCCGTGGGGCACTAATGACAACTTTGGCGTCAACAACACCATCATTGGTTACATTACGATTCTTTGCCCATGTTCGTGGTTTGTCATGATAATTGGATGATGAGCGGCCTTCTTGATATGATGAAGTTTCTCCCTGCGTGGCAAGGGCTTGTTCGATATTGAGCGCCCTAGGTATCAATTGGTCGTAAGTGGTGATGTTTTGCATTTTGAGGTGGAAGGCCAAGGGCCCATCAAGATTCGCAATGATAGTTCCCACTTGTTGTTCTTCAGGCATGGACCACTTGCTTTGATTAGCTTTGGATCGCCATCGTTGTAAGAAAGCACCGAATGATTCATTTTTCCCTTGTTTGAGAGATGATAATTCCTGTAAGCTAACCTCCATGGGAGTGTTGAAGGAATAATTATGTATGAAGGCATCCACGATTTCCTGGAATTTTTTGATTCCAGAAAGTCGAGAAAACCAATCAATAGCGTTTCCAGCCAAGCTTCTTGGGAATAATCTCATCAAGTACGTTTCGTCGTGAGCCACCTCCATGCAATGTACTTGAAATTCCCTGATGTGATCTTCAGGGTTACCCGTTCCGCGATATTTGTCAAATTTAGGGATCTCAAACCCTTTTGGGAATGGTTTCATTTCTACGCTCCTATCAAATGGATAAGGGCATAGGTTTTTTTGTGGTTTTGGTGTCTTTCCTGATTGAAGGTCAAGCACTTGTTGTGACAGAAATTTTATTTGTGCGGTGACATCCAATTGTGGATCAGGAGGTGGAATGAAGGTGTTCTGGGGGGGTGGAGTGGGTGTTTGAATGGGTGGAATGTTTGCTTGTTGTGCCATGTATGCTTTCAACAACGCTTGTTGTTGATCTTGTTGTTGTTGCGCTAATAGAGCTTGTTGTTGTGCTTGATGTTGTTGGTCCAACAATGCTTGTTGTTGGTCAGCTAGGGCTTGTTGGGCTGCTTCTTGTTGCTCTTGGTATTGCTCTAACGCTTTCTGATATGCGAGTTGTTGGGCTGCTTGTTGTTGTGCAAAGTACTGCGCTTGTGCTTGCACTCGTGCTTGGGCATCTTGGGCATCTTTTGCAGCTTGAGCAGCTTGTGCGGCTTGTGCAGCTTGTGCAGCTTGTGCGGCTTGAGCAGCTTGTGCGGCTTGAGCAGCTTGTGCGGCTTGTGTGTAGCTCGTTGTTGTTGTTGCAACAAAGCTTGGGCTTGTGCTGCTTGTTGTGCTTGTTGTTGTTGCAGCGATGTTTGAGCTTGATTTTGTCGTGAAGCTTGAGAAGCGTGTGTGGCTATAGGTGCTTGCTGAATTGTTTGATATTGTTGGAGCAATTGTTGGTATGCTTTGAATGCAGCATTGTAATGGCTTACTTGGCTTGGTCGCAGTGGTGGTGGTGGTGGGATCGGAATTGTGTTGGAAGTTTGAGATGTGCTTAGAGCGATGGTGGGAGGTTGCGATGTAAGGGGTGTGATGGGGGTAGTGGAAGTTTGAGGTATAGTGGATGTAGTGGTTGGAGTGAATGTGGTGATAGGTGCATTTTGGATGGGTGAAGCGATAGGAATGGTGGGACTAGGTGAAGTGGTAGGAATGGTAGAGATGAGCGAAATAGTGGGTATTTGAGAGACCATATTTTGATTAGCTATCATGTGTTGGTTTGATGTGGATGGTGTGTTTGAAAGATGCGATGTACCCCCTTGGTTGGATGAATTGATTTGGATGGGGTGATTTATGTTAGGGAAAGGTGGAAATTTAGGTAAAGGGGGGATCCCTAAACCAAAATATGGTGTTGACGTGGTGGGAGGTGTGAATGATTTGAAGGGTGGAAAATTTTCTTGTGCAAATGAAGAGACAAATCCGTAGGGTCTCTCTATTTCGGATGAGCTTGCTTGTACCAAAGGTCTAGACACTTGCGTGTCAAGGGAAAATGATGAGGTGGTATGGTAAGGAACCTCAGATGTATCGATAAATCCAAGTGGGTTGTAAAGTGGGTTTTGATGCGTGTTGAAGAGGGTATCATCCTCATTGATAGTAGGTTCTATGGTGGTAATGGAAGTGGTTGATTGTGGAAGGGTGTTTTGGTCATTTGGTACAAGAAGCTCATCCTCAATAGTGTTGAGAATTGATGGATTTATTTTAGCCATTGCGCGAAGAAACTTTTGTAGTTTTGGTTGTTTGAGCATCTCAAGAACTTCTTCCTCACTTAGTTCTGTTGGTGTGATGTCTTCCACCAAGACCTCTTTTTGTGGATCGTGTGTAGTGATAGTGAGGTCTGGAAGTGGTGTGTTTTGGATTTCTGGAATGTTTTGGCTTAGATCACTTGTGGTTGATGTTTCTTGATTTAACTCCATGTTCCTCTTGTGTTGTGATCTTGTTTGAACCATAAAAGAGCAAACTAGGATGTGTAAAAGATCAAAGATGTGAAGATGAAAGGTGTATGATATATGGGTGAGAATGGAAGTTTTGAATTTGTATTGAAAATCTTGATGTGATGCTAGGTACTTTGGGTTTGCTTTGATTGATGTTTGTTTGATGTTTAGACTTTGAATTCTGTCTTTTGAATGTTGATGTTTGAGCAAGAGATATCCCCAAGATGTTTGAATGATGATCTAAAAAAGATAACTAATGCTCATAAAGGATAATTTGATCTAGAAGTGAGAATAGGATGTGTCTACTCACAAGCTAACCAAAAGATAATCCAAATTAGTGATGGGAGAAGGATGCATCTATCCACCATTAATTTGAACAAAGTGATAATTCAACTAAGCATGTGCAAAGGGATTCATTCACACACTTGAGTTGAACAAGTTTGATGTTTGATGTTTGAAGAATTCAAAGTCTCATGTTTGAAAGGTTTTGATGTCTACCAAAGGAGCCTAGCATAGTTGTGTCAAGATTTTCTCAAAATGTTGGTGAGATGTTTTATGGTTGATGATGTTTTTGATGGATGAATGTTTGTTTTGATCTTAGAATGACCCTAGTTTAGACTTTTGCTTAACAAGACCAAGGTATTGAAGAACGTGTTATGCCCTAAGCAAGGTATCCAATCCCTTGAAACAATCTTGGATTTTGTGTGTAGTAAAATGAATATAAAGTGGGGTTGTCTCTTGAAGCATGTCTATAGAAATTAGCCAACAACTTTTCTCTAAAATCATATAACCTTTTGAGTCTTTGTTGATGTTGTTTTGGGCTAAGTTTCCTTTTCTTGGGTTTTTGTATCTTGATCTTGTGAGAAATCATTGAAAAGACATGTGTGGGGCTCAATTGCTTATCTTTGCTTTTAATGACTTCTTTTTACCAAATACACTTTCTTGATTATGTTTCAAACTAAAGATGTCCTATGTCAAAATTCCTTTTCTTCCCACAAAGTGTTGTGTGGGAGTTCCAAGAAATTGAGGCAAAGGGATTTCCTAGGTTAACCCTAGTTAGAGCAAATGACGATATAAATTCAAGTGATGAGAAACCTCTAAGGACATAATCCCAAGGGAAGGCAACAACACTTAAATTCGTCAAAAGGTATTTGCTCTATCAAAAGGGGTTTGAAATTTGCATGATCATGTTTAAGTGTTTGTTTGCAAAATGTTTTCGAATACCCACTGTGTTTTCAAACAAAGAATACTTACAAGCCCTATGGATGTGATAGACAATGTTTGTTGAGTCCCCACTTGGACAAGTCCAGCTACGCCTACTTTTAGCGGATGGTTAGATGCTTGACCCCACTAGCTCCCTCCACGGCACTCACTTATACGGGGCAGCCAAGCATCAACACCCATGAAACTCCCATGGCATGCTTTCCATCTCTACTAAAAGCCGTAAATTGTGGGGCTGCAGCGACCGTTCTTGCACCAACAAACAGATTAAGGATTTTGGCAAATTCTAACACATAGGTTCTAGTAAGGACTTTCCGTTCGTAGGAGTTGACCCAACGTGGCAAGAGTCCCCTTTCGGATCCATCTTGTCGGAGCCAACCGCGTGATTATGGCGTTTAACCAAAATCCTCATTTATATCCCGGCTGGAAATACTCTTGGCTTTAGAGTGTTACCGGTTGAGTCGTCGCTTGGGTGAGTACTTTTCCCCAAGGCAGGCCCTCTAAGATAAACAAAAGCGAGCAAAGACACAATCCGTAACTCGATCGATCTTTGATGGCACAAAGAACGAGAATGTACGCGAAAATGCCCCTACTCACACTCGCACAAGATTGTTCAATTTTTAAGCCCCAAAATGAAGTGTTTCAAAGCAATAAAATGTGTTTTGAGTGTTTCTCTTGCACCCTAGATCGCACGAAGCGCAAGGGGAGAGGATACGCACTCAAAAGACAAAATAACACAATCAAGCACTTGTTCGTTTTAGCCTCAAAGCAATGATGACTTCATTTTAAGCACCAAAATCAAATGTGAAGTTTGCCTTGTTCAATTTTAAACCAAAACGAAATCTAGTAAGTGTGTTCTAAGGTTCGTTTTAAGCCCTTTGCAATGAAAATGAAATTGTTCGTTTTAGCCCCAATTGAAAACTAATGTTCTAAAACGAAAAGGAAAACAATTTCGTGAAGTGTTGATCAAACACTTAAAGTGTTAAAGAACACATTGTGTTTTCAAAAAAACATTTCCCTCCTTTCGTGAAGTTGTATTGATAAAAAAAATCAAAGTGTTAAAAAACACATTGTGTTTTCAAACAAAAATCCTCTTCCTTTCGTTTTCGTTTGATAGCCTTCTCTTTCGCCTTGCACCTTTTCGCCTTCGTTCGCTTTTGTACCTTCGCTTGAACCTATTAAAAGAAAAAACAATTATGTGAGGGTTAAAATATTGAGCTCATTTGGATTATTACCTTCACACAATGGCATGATCTTAAATGAAAGGGCCAAAAGAAATTGGATGATGAAAAGAATGGCTTATAAGTGGATCATGCTTTGACATTGACTTTATTGAAAATATATTTTCAATAAATCATAATCATATTCTCAACTACGATAATCATCTCAAATGTGGGTTATCAACTTCCTTAAAGCACTTTTTATGACTGTAATTCATGAGTTAAAAGATATCTTTGATGAAAAAGGTATGTTTCAAACTTTTTAACTCTACACCGAATCATCTTACCACACAAGATATAAATACATGCTTAATTAGAGAACAAATCAGGGCAAATTGCTCATGGTTGGACAATTAATCGGACATAATATAGACAATACGAGAAAGTCCCTCCACATGCACCAGCAATATTAATGATGGGAGATAGCAATATTAATGATAGACAAAACACATAACACTGTTATTATTTTGATCATATGGAGACACCTTGCCGCCTCTGTCATTAACTTTGCAATCAATGTTTGACTTTCACTTCTCTGATTTAACAAGCAAAGACAAAACTGTTAGATATTGTCTATCTAGGAAACATTTGAAATTTTCAAATCTGGTGAGTGATGTGTCCTTTCCAGCAAAGTACGTGACAAGTGAAAGAAAATACGAGCCCAAAGACTTTCAAAAGGATGCGAAGTGGCATGTGCGAAGCCAGTCCCTGAAATTGGAAAGTTTTCTCTTTTTTTTTAAAATTAAGTGCAACTGGCAGGTGAAAGACAAATTGCACCCACCCTGATTAATAGAAATTTCAGATGAATGCAATTGGCAGGTGTAAAATAAAATTCTATTGTTCTCTGTCAGCACGTATTGACTGTAATATCAAAGGTATATTAGATATAAAAGGCGTCGTATTCATTATCTTCAGCCGCTTGTCATTTCCCTTTCACTTAATTCCCTGCGCCTTAGTAATATCCATCAAATTTCTTCCAAAAAAGGACAGTTCTACGAAGAATAAAAGCTTATCCCAAGTCTGCAAATAATAAATACTCCAGCAAAAAGTTAGGCGAATGGATGCTTATCCCTGTGAATGACCATTGAAACGACTAAACAGATGAATATAAATAAGGGACATTTATAGCTGTCAGATCGATCTTACAAGAAATGGAATGGCGCGCGTTTGAAGGATAAGAGTCTAAGTGCAGAATTTAAATAGCCATATTCAATGTACAAAGACCAATTCATATAGGGATCTAAGAACCAAACTCACATGGGAATTCGAGGCGCACTAATTGAAATAAAAGAAAGGACTGCTATGAATACTTCTGCGCACAGTTTACCTACTATCTTTCACTTCTCCAATCTGGAATGCCGCTACTAGACCCTGCCTGTCAGATAACACAATCTCCTCAAGCGAACATATGTATTTCAGAAAAAAGAAAAAAAAAACACAGGAGAATACTGCCATTAACCATTCATTCCTAAGAATATCTGCAATCAATAATCCTGAAGCATAGACATTTGACAGATTGCTTCAGAGAAAGAGGCAAGGTACGCGCACTGTTTGACAGAATAGCCTGCAGAGAAAAACATTGTCTTATGGCCTATGATGATTGCTTAATAGGCACCGAATGGACTCCTTGAAAAGGCTTTAGATGCATTATCAGTAGCTTGTATCAATTTGATAGTAAATGCACCCCAATAACCATTAAAACAGAAGTGTAAACCCCTGTCATAAATGTTTAAAAAAAAACTTTAAAATACCATTGGCGTGTGTAAGCCGTATTTCCTAGTCTTTCACAGGTTGCATTCATTATTGTGGTGTTTGGGATGCACGTTCTTGGAATTATGGCGGGCAGTGTAGCGGCTCTAAATGTGTCAGCTAGTATGAAGTCGGCAGCGGGTCCTACATTCAAGCAGAAGGATGTGGTGTGGAGAATGACATTAATACTCAGAGCCATTCATTGTCTGCAGTTGTCTTCTACGACCAGTAGTTATAATTCTCCCTATAATTCTGTAAACTGGAAGCTTTACTGGAGAACATCGATTTTGGAGCAATGAATGGAGATTATAAATGGAGATATTTGCGAGGTGGAGAAAGAGAAATAGGTACGCACTGCAGCGTAAGACTGAGTTGAGCCAAATCGATATGTTCAATGCCAGGCTTTAGGAAAAGATACTCAATTAAAATGCTCTTGGCAGGTGTAAAACCAAATTCCTCAAGATAGTGCTACCAAACATCATTAATGCATATGAACGGAGCGAACAAGATAGTGCAGTAGCAGATATACAAAAGATATTTTATGATATGTCTGTATTATTGTTGTTTGTTGCTTACCTGCCACCGACTAACTACGGATGGATACAAAATTCAAATGCAAATAAGGAACTTCCCTGTCAAAGCAGTGTTTCCTTCAAGATTTTCATGTTGGACAGCAAAAATCATGTCCTCCCAGGTGAATGTAGACCTGAGCAGAAACAAATATTTTACCACCCCTATCTACCGTATCAATTGATAATTAAACATACACAACAAAAAAAAACTTTATATTTGTTAGAAATCAAAGTAAGATTAATAAAATGAAATGGACGTAGCCCTCCCTCTAGCGCCAATATGTGAGTACCTTTAAAAATCTGCAAACACTATGCTCAAACAAGGGTTAGTATCAACAAATCCTTCAAGAATACCCCTATGAAATACATTGCAAATGTTCCAAAATGCCACAAAAGATAAAAGAAAACCAAATGCATAATGAAAACATTCAACAAACTACCTATTCCATAGTTGGATTGGTGTCACTTGTGCTAGTGACCCTTTCCCAATCCTTGATAAAAGCTCAAATTGAAAATGCTATGAAGATGGTGGAGTAATGATGAACAAGATTAAATCTCAAGTGAAGAGAGTAACCTTGCATGAAATTGTGAAGATTGTGAAGGATTTGCTTGAGGATGATGCACCTATTTAAAGATTTTCAAAATGAATGTTGAAGAGGGACCAATGTGGGATCAAAATCAAGCCAATGAATTGAGGACACTTGTCAAGTGGTGATTAGTTGATGCATGTGCAAGATTTGGGAAGAGTGCCCAAGAGGGGGAAAATTTGAATTCAAATTTTGCCATAAATGCTGAGAGGGGGACAAGGAAAAACAGCAATAAATGCCCTGTTTGACTTGTCATGTTGAGGGAAAATGATTGTTTTAATAAATCAATAAAATTGATTTATTGTGCAAGTGGCTAGGTCTAGATAATGCAAGTGGGATGTGATTAGCATTAGATTAGGATTAGATGAAGATTATGTTGATTAATGCTGATTAGATGATTTGACATTTTGGATAAATTCTGATTTATTTAAATCATAAATGATGGAAATGCATTATGATGGATGTTTGATTTAAATAAAGTCCTGATTTATTTGATGAATGGAATATGATTATGCATGATGTAAATTTGACATGTCTACAGATCCAATGCTAAATTAAATATTTTCTATCACATAAAATTCATTTTAAGCCCAAATCCAAATATGTTTTGTGTTCATTTTACTAGCATAACAAAAATGATAAATTTAATAAGAAATTGCATTAATATTTGATACCAATGTTGAGATAACATACAAATAAAGATAACATCATTGCCACTTATGTGGGAGGATTACAGTCCATCCAATAGGAGGTTCCACAATAACACATTAAAATTATAAGAGAGGACTTAAATTCCTAAAAATGAGAAAATTGGAGCAAGGAGTAGAGAACCTCCATTTGCATGCTAACTAAAGCTCTTGCAAGATGAAACCTCCAAGAATTCTAGTCCCCAATAGTGGTTCCACACCACACAACCATATGAAACCCTTAGGTCCACCCCACCATGCTAAGATATGGTCACTTGAACATAAGAACAACATTCACAAAAAAAAAGGGAGCATGGCTCACTAACACATGAATCAATATGAACAACTATCATAAAATCCACATGGAATTGGTTAGGACTCAAATTTTAAATTTATATTTTTGTCTAAGTCCTTTCCCTTTTGTGTCTTAACCCTATTTTCCCAAGATTATAACCAATCTAAGAAATTGAGTCATGGGTAGGTTTTTTCCAATTTTTTTGTATAGTTGGGTAGAGCATAAAGAATTAGGCTGAATCACATTTTTAAGTTTTACAAACTATGTTAGGGATTGAAACTTATTCTCATATAAGTTTTGTCCCTCCATCCAATTTAGTTTGTTTGACCTGCAATGTCTCATCATGTTAGAATTCCCTACAAATGTGCAATTCCACTTGGTTTTCCTATAAAGGTCCTAAGTGCTAAAAAATTGACCAAGTGTTGACTTTGCAAAAATCCATCATCTATTTGAACTTCCCATTTTTCTCACTTTTTTGATTCACTTGGAATTTTTTCGCTACGTAGGAAAGCTCTCCCCATCATGTCTTGTGGGTATTTTTATGTGAACTAGTTTCCACATCCTGATGGGTTTCCCACAATTTCCACTTGCACATCATTTTCCTGCATTTATAGTTATTTTGAAATTAGCTAAGTAGTGGTTTTTCGAGTAGATGAAGCCCATCTTCCTACACCCATCCCTAGTAATGTCATATTCTTTTCTATGAACCTTTTCAAGTGAACATCTCATTTCATCTGCACTTATCTAGTTCACTTCATCTCCCCTGCATCTTCTTTGTAGATTTTCCACTTCCATTTTAACTTCACCTTTCAAAATTTCTTCATCTAGTTTAGGTGAGCTTTTCTAAAAACCCAATCCACCTCATTTATTTGCATTTATACCTGAATAACATCATGTTGATGTTATCCCACCTTGCTTACATCATGTTAATGTCAACATATTCAAAGCTCCCAATTTTATCTCACGACTCTTTGATGATGCCATTTTGATATCACCCCTTGTTGATGTCACTAGCGAGAATTCCTACCCAATCTAAATGTGTTGAACTTGGTATATGCACTTGGTTTTTCCACCCATTCCACTTGGAGTTTAGTTGTTCGTAGTGACCTAATCAAACGTTTTGACTCGCATGGAATTTTTGAAGATCAAACACTATGTAAATGGATTGTGTAGGTGTTTTTATGCCTACATTCTATATCTTCCAAGGTACAAATGCACTTACAGATGAAGTTCCTACACTACCTTCATAGGGTATAAATCCTACAAATGTCAAATTAAGCTTGATATCCCATGCAAAGGTCCTTATGGAGATTTTAAATTAATATAGATTGGGTCTAAATCACTGTGAAAGTTTTGTGTTCATTCAGATGGCCTCCTAAGGCCCACAATATGTTTTTTTAAGTTGTAGATGAGTTTTTGGTGCCCAATTGGTCTTAGTGCTATTTTTTTAGTCTATGAATACTTCTTAGGTGATTTTATAAGTAGATCAAGTGTTGTTTGTACTTTTATACCAACCAAGTATTAATGATGCAATATCTTCATGGTTTTTTGGTGCTTGAAGTGTCCACTTGTAGATTTAAAATTCAAATTCCATTATAGTTGGTGAAGCCATTTTCCACCTACCTGCATTAATGGTGTTGCACCCTCAACCACCCAAAAGTTATTACAAATTCCTTCCATCAATTTGGTGCATTCTTTTTGTGGGGAATCTTATTCATGTGCCAATTTGATAATGCTATAGTGATCCGTTTAAAGGTTTCTCCTATCACTTAGTCTTATTGGAAATTTTTCTATCTTTCTCATTCATTAGATGACACAAGAGAACATACAAATAATCAAAAGAAGTAGAAACTTGTAAAAATTTAGAGAAGAGTTGCAAGGGTGTATTGGTTTTGACATATTTTTATAAAGAATGTTTTGTATTAAATATCATTTGTCAACCATATTTTAAAAAATTACATGTATGCTACCAAATTATAACTTAATTGTATTAAACCATGTAGGGTCTGATCTACATAGTATATCTTATACATATTATTTTCCTATCTCTTACATATATTTTTGTTTACATGATTATAGCTTGTTGCCATAACTTATGAACAAAATCAATTCTTGTTAAGGATTATGTATATATTATCAAAAACTGTTAGAAAGCTACAAAATTTTAAATTAAATCGTTTGAAGTCATTCATTTTTATTTTTGCATCTTTGATCTTCCTTTGGTGTGTCCTAAATTATGTTGTTTTTTTTCCCTTTTTGTGTCTTTAACTAATTTTCCAAGTTTTCCACTTGGTATTTCTTGTTGTTTCTTTTTTGGAACTCAAGGTAGTTGTTCATGAATGGAATGTTGTCATCATTATTGAATGGAAAATGTCTCCCATACCTCACCTCTATCCTCATGATTTCCACCTTGCCTTCCTTTAGCGGCTTCACATATTTGTCCTTGGATATTTCAATTGTTAATGTCACCTAAACATAAATATTATGATGCACGAGTCTTCTAAAAGACTTGGTAAGTACTCTCCTATTACCCTGAAAAAAATCCTCATTTCTAGCCTTCCAAATTATTCATAATATATTAGATGACAATACAAGCCAAAACAAATTTATGAATTACTTAAATTTTCCACATAACCAAATAGTATTTCTTGCCATTTTATATTACCATTATCCCCCAACCCATCAAATTTGTTAGAAACATTTTCTAAAATTCTTTGGAAAATAAACATTAAAAAAAATATGCCTAATGCTCTCGGGCTATTTTTAAACTATATAAATGTTCAGCCCAAAATTAAGCAACTTAAAGGAATTTTTTTGCAACATGAATAACCATTTAAAACAAGAAAATTTTGGTTCAAGAATATTATACCATAACATCTTTAAAAAAAAATTCCACTATGTTTCTAGGAGGTTAAGATCCCAACATCGATTAAGGTAATTGATAAGGTCTTGGGTAGAGGCTAAGGTTTTGTATATATTTTTAGCTTTTAGGCTTAATATTTTTTCCCCATCTGCCCAAGTATCTTTTCAATCAATTCATTGTCCTTTATATTACAAACAGGAAGTTGCATTCTACTACATGCCTCCCTAAGGATAAAGTAGGTTCTCCATTGTGATGGAGGTACTTTATATTTTGTACTTAGATTTTTCCATGAATTGATTTGGTTATTATCCATTATATTCTTAAAGCATCTAATTCCTTTTAAATGCTAGGTTTTGGTTGAACAACCTTGCAATAGCACAATGGGTTTATCTTTTTTAATTATGTTCCACCATATTGACCTATTAGAGTATACCATACCCTTTTCCTGATCCATAAACTCACTATTCTTGATCTAACCTCTAATAATCTCCCAAGCTTTCCATAAAGACTTGAACACATTTGAACTAGTAGGCAACAATCAGAATCTTCCAAGGAGAATGTCATTTATAGGGATTTTTTTCTAACTTTTAGCTTGTTTTGGAATAGCTGAAGTAATACTATTCATGACCAACACCTTCCAAGGTTCATTACCCCTTAAGTCTTTCATGATCCATTTCCCAACTATGCTATACCTTGTTTCTTTAGGTCTTTCAGTCTTAATCTTCCTTTCAGTTTGCTTAAGCAACACCATTCCTATTTTACAACATTCTTATTTTTGTTTCCTTTCACATCTGACTAGATAAATTTCCTAATCTTATTTTGTATTTCATTTATCTGGTAAATACTGAAAAGCCAAACTGAAGAGTAATACAGATTATATGATAAGATTTTTTGACATACCTAGAATCTACCAACTTGAGATAGATATTGCTTGTTCCATTGGTACAATGTTTTATCTATCTTGTTTTTAACCCAATCCCACATATATTTCATGTAGGGGTTCACATAAAAAGGAATTCCAAGGTACCTAACATGTTGGTTAGGCCCTCCCTCTTGAAACTCATATTTATTGAACCAACTTGGGGGGTATTTATCTCAACTAAGAATTATTTATTTTGTCTTGGATATTTTGGCTCCTAATGCTTCACAAAATAAATTAAGATTTTGCATAAGGTAATCAACATTTCAATCCTCAAGTTTAACAAATATTACAACTTTATTTGAAGTTTGTATGTTTAAAAGATCTTCGCCAATGGGAAGATGTAACCATTTACTTTCTAGGGGATAAATTGCTATCCCTTAGAATGTAAAATATAGCCTCCAATGCAATCACAAATAAGGCAAGGGTGAGGGGAAAACCTTTCCTTTTTGATATTTGTAGAGATAATTATTCTAACAATGAGCCATTTATGTCAACTTGAGCTACAATGTCTCTTAAAAGGGTCTTCAACATCTAGTAAAAAATCCTTGGCAAATCAAAATACTTCAAGTTTCATCATGAGAAATGACCACTCAATTTTATCATAGGCTTTCTCAAAGTCTAGAAATAGAAAACATATGTTTTGGTTGGAGGCTTTATCCCAATCCATAGCTTCCCAACTAGTTATGAGATTATCCAATATGTATCTACTCTTAATAAAACTAGTTTGTGTAGAGATAATAAATATGGAAAAGATAACTACTAATCTAAGAGCTAAGATTTTTTCCAAAATTTTGTAAGAAACATTGAGTAGGGTAATGGGCCTCCATCTCTTCACTAAGTTCTTATCCCCATCCTTAGGTAACTATTTAATGATACCTTTTTTGATGTTGGACCCTACATAACCTTTAACTATGGCTTCAAAGTACAGCTACAATAGGTCCTCACTAACCTATTCTAAGTTATTCTTATAAGATTCAATTGGGAGCCCATATGCTCTAGAGGTTTTGTCAATTTTTAGGGTTTGTATAGCCTTTATAATTTCCTCCTTAGTAATTTCCTTTCCAATATTTTCTTTCATTTCTTTAGTGATTTTTTTGGAATTAACTCTTTTCACCTACTTCTAGCCTTGTGACAATGAGGGTTATTCCCTTCAGTAGAGAAAAGGTTCTTATAAATTTGAGGAAATTCCTTTTTATTTCCTCAAGGTCACTTAGAAACTTGTTATCATCCCATATACGATCAATTTGTTCTTTGGATATTTTATCTTGGATATACCTAAAGAAAAACTTGGAACCCTTATCTCCATTATTTATCCAATTCATTTTGGCTCTTATTTTTAACCCTTGGATCTTTCTAGCTTGTAGAATTCTCAATTTTATTTTAACCTTGGTTAACCTTTTGTTTAGTCTCGTGTTCTTGGAATCTAATTGAATTTCTTTTTCAATGTTAACTAGCTTATTTTGCAGGCCATTTTCTAGCTTCCTAGAGTCCAATGCCCTTTTTTCCAATAGTTTGGAATATTACAGCCTAGCTTTTAACATTATTTTCCCATCTTTCAATAGTAGACTTATCTTTTAGCATACATTTGTTTATTTCTTTAACTATAAAGATTGCATCATTATAGTCTTCATATTTTAGCAAGTTGGTGTTTAGTATAAATTTTCTTTGTTTATTAATTTCTTAATTACTTTCTCTCATTAGATACATGAATCTTGGAGGAGACATGATGCTAGTCAAAAAGGGAAGAGAGGGTGACATTGATTCTAGAGCCATCACAGATTTGGTCAAAAATGAAGAATTCCTTATTGGCATAAAACCTATCCAGACTATAGTAAATCATTCTATTTCCTTTAAATTGGTACTTACACCAAGTAAACCAAATGTTTTGATTTCCTCTTTATGTCATTCAAGAGGATCAAAGAGCTTAAGACTTTTTCATTTTGAACTAAAAATGTTTTTCATCACCTTTCCATTCAATTTCACTTACTCTAGATTTATCCTCTCTATTTTCAATCATATTAAAGTCACCTCCAACTATCCAAGGGAGATCTAGAAGTTCATACAACCATTTCCAAAGTTCAATTATCTCCCAATGGTCATTTGGAGCATAAATTGAACACAGTTTGAACTTCTTATTATCCTTTTCAATTACAATCTAAACTACCATGTTGCATGGGGAAGTTCCATGCTCAATCACATATGGTTTCCATTTGTTGGAAACTAAGATGGAAACTTCCCCCTGCCTTTTTGTGATCAATATGATATTGTTTTGCATCTTTCTAGATAAATCTTAAGTTAGTTTCTAGGGTAAAATTTATGGATTTTACTTCTTGTAAAAAAAAAATCTTTATTATGCATTAGATTTAGGTATCTTCTAACCACATATAAATCCTTTTTGGGGACTCTAGTACCCTAACATTCCAATTTATACAGTTAATATCTATTTGAGTTATGGATGATTAATAATTTTAGCATTCCTAAACCTTTCAAAACATTTAGGGATTCTTACCTCTTTATCCAGCTTTTTAAGGCCGATTTAGTTTCCTCCCTATTTCAACTTCTCTTTTTCTTTCTAATAATAATCCATAATTTTAATGAGGGATCAAACCCTACATTTAGATTTTCATTTTCAAGGCTCACCTAAAAAACATCAAGGTTGGATACTACAAACATATCACCAAATTCCATATTAGGTGAGCTTCCTATTTGTATTGAAGAGTATTCATTGTTCAAGTCATATGAGCAAGCTTATTTATCTTCCCTCCTTTCTAACACCCCTTCTTTCCTAACATGAATGAGTTCACAATTGCTATAAGAAAGTTGGAATTAGTGTAAGACTAACCAATGATGAGATAAAATCATCATGATGAACTTGAAAGGGAGCATAATGGCATTCAAACAATGACTAGGTACTAACCCATAGTCATGGTCTCTCATGAACACAACACAATGGTAGGATGAGGGAATCATAAAACTTGAATCCACACCAAAGGAAACCCAAAAAATGATAAAACAACTAGAAGCCATCACATATTGACTAAACACAACCACTGATTTTTCAAAAAAAGGATTACAATAAGAGTAACAACCACCTTCAATCCACTCAAAAATAAATTAAGCAACACTCAAACAAAAGGGAAAACCTTCAAAATGGGCTACTTTACTAGGAGTTGCAAGCCCTCTACCAACTAGAACAATGATAGGTTATTTTCAAGCAATGACACACTTCGCAATGCAAAGGGCGCCATAATTCTTAAGGGGTGATCCCACAATACTAGTTTACAATTTTTGGCTAAACTGGGTCCACTGAAGTGAATTTTTGTAACTAAATCTTCACTTTCGAGCACCTTGGCTAAACCGTGAGGAATTTGAAGATGATGCAAACTAGCGATTTGTGGCATTTTGTATGTATATTCTAAATATATTTTTTTCAAAATTTTTGGAATTATATTGCACTTATTTTCCCATCTTCTTTAAAAAATAGTTTTTTTCAGTAAACGCAATTTTTAAGGAGTGATGCTCACCGTATAACACAACTTTTTTTCATGAAGGATAAAATTCTATTTTTTTCAAATTTAGATTTGTAACTATGATATTTAGTGCTTCCAATTGGTTTCATAGTGTTTTATTGAATAGTTTTTCCTTAATCAGGTTTTGAATTCAAACCAATTACAATTCAGACATAGGTGGATTGTATAACACATAACTTTTTTTGTATGTATCAAAATTCAATTTTTTTTTTGGATCACGCACTTCAATATCTAGTGCACTCATATTTTTCAAAAAAAAAATGATAATCTTATATTTTTCCACATGTGCAGAACAAAGAGCTTGATTTTAGGTTAAAAACCTACATTCACAAGAAATAAAAAGTAAATATAATAATAAATTAAATTTATTTAAAATTATACTTTTTGGGAAGCTTATAATAAGGACTACATACTTACAAAAAATAAATTTTAAATGAATTCATTTGATCCCCCAAAAGGTAAATCAAAAGTGGTTTTTTATTAACATTTTGATAGGTGTAAAGGAGACTCTGTTATAGGTATGGTTTATGTGCGAACCGCAATCCTAATACCTGCAAAACAATGAGAACAAACACATTAGATGTTAGAAAGCAAGAAGAACAAGGATTCCCCATGAAATCCATTCACAAAACTCAAATTAGGAAAATAAATAATGAAGAACACAATGAAAACAACAAAATAGATTGAATCCTAATTTAAATTAGCAAACTCATGATCCTATGGGGGAATTGGTGCCAATTTGATGTAAAAATTGGCCCTTTCCCAATTCCTATGATGCAAGTTTGATGTGTTGATGATGATTGATCCACTTTGATGAAGGATGGTGAGTGCTCCAAGCTAAAAACTTGCATAACCTAGCTAATATTCAATGATGATGGATGAAATTTGATAGATATTTGAGCATGGTAACTTTGCATAATTTGTGGATGATCAAATGAGGAGTGAACATCTTTATTTATAGATGGGATTGAAAGATGAATGTCCAAAATTGAGCAATGTGGGACTAACATGCATCCAATGCAAAGATGCCACTTGTCAATCTATGAGTGGATGGAGGATGTGAAAGTTTTGAGGATTGTACCAATAAATGCCTATTTTTAAATTTTGAATTTTGTTGAAATGACTTGCAAAAGGGAAGGGAAAATGCATTAAATGCCACTTGGCTCTAGGAAAAGGACATGTAAGATGGAGTAAATGCCTTGTTGGGTGTACATGTCAACTTGGATTTTTGAATTCAAACTTGGAGAATATTCCAAAAAGATGCCTTGTTGAGGAAAATAGGGATTTAATAAATCAATTAAATCTATTTTCATGTGCAAGTGGTAAATGTTGGAGGATGGGACATGATAAGAGATTAAATTAATCAAGGTTAATTAATTTAATGAAGGGGATTAAATGATGTGACCTATTTGACTCAAATTTATGGATTTATTTAAATCAAATAATGGGAAGAATGTGATAAAAGATTTAATTAAATAAAGATTTTGATTTATTTAATTAAAAGAGATGATGTTAGATTAAACTAAACAAGGTTTTAATTTATTTAATTTAATAGATAGACTTTAGAAACTTAATTAAATAAAATTGATTATTTAATTAAATAAGATAATTAGATCAAGATGATTAATTTAATTATCGAGAAGAGGTGACTTAATTAAATAACTGGTTTATTTAATTAAGAGCGGAATATTGATGAATTTAATCAAATAGGGGGATTTGATTAAATGGTTAGACTGAGGGATGATTTAGGATGAAATAATGTTAGTATTCAGGATCAGATGCACAATGTCAATTGGTACATTTTACGTGTCTACGTTTTGCCCCTCTTTGAAGCAATGCACTTGTTGTGTTGGTTCAAAGAATAAACGATCTCGATCAAAGCCAAAAAAAATTTGTTATTTAAAATCTTCCCCCACTCCTGCCCGGCAAGAGAAAACATGCCAATATATTGCCCCCTTGAGAGATTGGACGAAAATTTCAATTTTTGGGTGATCTCGCAAAAAAAGAGGACAAGGTGCCCAACAGGTCCGAAAAGGCTCCAGGAGGCCAAAAACGTGTCTAAATGCAAAAAAAGATGTAAAATAGGCCTCAATTGGAAAAAAATAGGTTCAAGGGTCCAAAACCCTAGTAGGATAGTCAATTAGGGTGAAAAAACCCTAATTTTCAAGCTTAAAAGGGGTCTGAGGGTTCACTTTCAATTCATTTTCACACACATCCATTAGCAACCTTGAGATTTGAGCTCTGACCTCCTAATGATATGGCACAATGACAACTTCCAATGCACATTTCCGATCGAGTCTGGACGTACCAACAGCCATCCAACATTAGGGCACCGGTAAGTGACCCTTACCTGAGCTTCATTTTTTATTTTTAGCCTTCATTTAATGCATTCAAAGTTAGTCATTCTGCAGCGGCGCTATATGGTGCCACTCAGAAATCAAACTGTGCCACTCGGTGTCAAATTGCACGGTGGCGGTGGAGTTTGGAGTTTGAAAATAAAATCCAAACTTCGACGCTGAGCTTGTGGCCGGCGGGGTGATTTACAAACTGCAACACGGCGGTCCTGTTTCTTTTCAAAGTGCACCACTGGGAAGGAAAGTGCACCGCGGCGGTGCGCTTTCGGCCTTCTGTGCCCTAACATCGGAGTTTGATTAAAAATCAAACTGTGATGACTTCACGAATTGCGATGCTGGAGTGGTTTCTTGGACGCTTGGTGAAGAATTTTTCAAAATTTTTAACATGATGACCCTTCCTGATACAGGATGTGGCAAGGGAGCTCTACTCTCGAGAGCACAGGTCATGAGATTTGTTTGGTTATTTGTGGGAGCTGAGTGACAGGGATCAGGATCAACTTTGAGACATGGGGTTGTGGTACATTGCCTAAGCAGTGCTCGTTCACACTCATCTGGAGATGGTATCAGCGCTTGCCGAGAGATGGCACAGCGAGACCTCTTTGTTTCACCTTCCCACCGGTGAGGCCACCGTCACCTTAGAGGACATTTGGCACATTTTGAGATTGTTGATTCATGGTCGGTGGGTCATTTTTGATATGGATGAGGGGCAGGATGCCTACCATAGAGTGCTCACCATAGAAGACATCGTTATTTGTGAGGGGTAGATTGAGCTTGAGCGACGCAAGACCTTGGCACCTCCCTTCTAGTTGGTTGTTGCGGTTGTTATTTCGGGTCTTATTGCCCCAGATAGACGAATTCAATACTTCAGTCCTGGTTGGGGACTCTGCTAGAAGCGTATGGTTCATGATAGGCTAGTTCATTTTGCTTGGGGGCCTGTCCTTCTAGCCTCTCTTTATAGGGATCTCCATGAGTACGTCTACCTCGACGGCAGAGCACTCGGAGTGGGTGTGACACTTCTCCATGTGTGGGCGTGGAAGCACATTGTTGTTCTTCAGCCACAAATTGTTATAGTTCTAATGATGCTAGATGATCCCCTTGTATGGCATTATAGAGGTGGTGTGTCCTTTACACACATAGGCGAGCACGGGTTCCCCTATTGGAGGAGGGTCCTAGATGAGATGTAGGTATTCACATGGCATTCGTACCTTGGTTGGCCTGGATGGGCCGGTAATGAAGATTAGCTTTTCTTTGCCTGCCAGAACCGCTACATGTAGGGGTGAGAGCATACAATGATTGAGAGATACATGCCCAGGCACATGCAGCGTCAGTTTGGTGAGCCCCAGGATCGTCTCGATGATGATTATGTGTCCATCTTCACCCGCACCATGTCACAGGTTTCATGGGGGCGATACATTCCTACCTTAGAGGTCATCGAAAGTTTCAGACAGTTAGTGGCTCAGCCATGGGCCTATAATTAGGGGCCTATAGATCCAGGTGTGACATAGGCATATGGGGATTGGTTTTGGCCTCCCCTACGTTTGATGATTTTAGGAGCAGTCCCCAATCGACAGAGAGTGAGAGGCAGAGGGGGAGGATGAGGATAGAGGGATGGTGCACGTCATGAGCAGCTAGTCGGGCCTCCAATTCAGCCAGATGTACAGATGTAGGATCAAGAGCAGGTGCCACCAGGTGTACCACCATGGGCTAAGGATCAACCTCAGGTACAGCCTCCATGAGCACAGCTAGCAGTGCAGCCAACAGGGTAGGTGGATCCCTGAGATGCATTGATTGCACAGTTGCAGGCCCAGGTGTAGACTATGATAGCCAAGAGGGATTAGGCTAGGACTGAGAGAGATCAGCTCAGGGCTGAGAGGGATCAAGCCCTACAGCAGAGACATGCCACAGAGCTATAGGTAGCTATAGAGCTAGGCTGGAGACAGCAGTTGGAGAGCATGGCAGCCTCCTCCTCTCAGAGTACAGTGTCTTTTCGGTCCTACAGGGATGCCCTCCAAGAGGTCGAGTATTATCAGATGCATTATCATGAGGCTGTACCTAGAGTAGCACAAGTCCCAGAGTACTCACAGCGGACCAGCCACAGACCAGCAGAGGGTCGTGGTGACAGGGGCGAGGGCAACATACAGAGGGGTAGACCTTGATTGAGATGATACTGTTTGTGCCTTATGGGCTCATTTTTGATAGCCCGATGGGCCTTTTTGTACTGATTGACATAGATGTACAGTGATCCAACTATTTTTTACTATGACAGTTACATTATTGATGATTTATATATGAGCCGATGATGATTTTGATGTGATGTGATGCGTATCATTTATTTATGCATGGATGATTTTATTTCTATATGCTATGCAATGATGTTATGGTGTTACATGATGATTTTATGGATGTATTTATTTCTAATGATATATGCATTATGCAATGATTATGACTAAAAAATCTATATTATGTTGACTTATGATATGCAGATCTATTTATGTGATGTGTAATGATGCAAAATGATATGATATGTAATATGCAAAATAATATGGAAATGATCTATGGTGTACATGTGAAATGATATGTGAATTATGCTTATAAAATGAAATGATTATGGATGGATGTATGCTTTGTATGTGATGGATTCTTGTATGTTCATATTTATGCTTATAATGATGTGTAATGATTTATGCAATGAATGATTATAATGCTATTTATGAGATGAAATGGATGATTAATGGACAATATAATGCAATGTGAATTCAATAGTCATGTTTTATATGATATGATGCAAATGAGATGGTTTTCTAAGATGCTTAGAATAACAAATCTATATTATCCAAAACATGTTAAATGTATATGATGCATTTAATGCGATGTGATGTAATGATATGAAATGATATGTTAATATAAAGTGGTATGATGATGTTTAATGTAACATGAATGTAATATGTGAGATGACTTTATGATGTTATGCAAATATGTATGCAATGGACTATCTATAGTGCTTATGTACTTATTATGTATGATTATGCAGTATGTGGTAATGTGAAATGGTTATGAAATGTTTATGCAAATGAATGCTATGCAATGATTTATGTGATAAATGCAATGTGATGTAAAAAATGGATGCAATGTAATAAAATGGATGCGCTAATCTATGAAGAATGCTTATAATAACATGTGTATATGATGATGGAAATGTAATGCATATGTTTCTTATATGATATGCTTATGCAATATGCAAATGATTTGTGGATGCAGGATCGATGACGATGACGACGATGATGATGATGATGATGATGATCAATTGTCATGATACCTTGTTAGCGCGACGAGCAAGAAGGGATGAAAGAGAAGAAGTCATTTCAATAAGACACAAGATGATGAAAATGCAAATGATGATGATTACTTGCCAAGGATTTGGGATTTTCAAAGGGCCAATTTCATTATTGTTTGATAACACACATGATACAATGCATCAAGGTATAGAAAACCAAGATGGCATTGTACCTAGTGTGATGGACTTTGACTTGACAAACAAATAGGAGTATTCTTGTTCACACCTGACATACAGAAACCTTGCTAGGATACACTTCATAAGTTTCAAACACCTCGGACCAAAACATGGAAAGGTATAACCTATCAATGCAATAGTCAACAAGTTGCCCAAAACCTCCTCCATACACACCTAACAAAGCAAGTATTGACCGCGGTTATATTACAAGAACATCCAACAAGCACAACAAACAAAAGATAATGATCATTGCCCCATTCCTATTTCTCTAAATCCTCTGTTCGGATATCATCGAGAAGTCCTTGGAATGAGTGCAAATAAGATAAGTCAAAGATGAAGACAAAGTAAACAAACAAGTTGATGTTCTTCAATATTGCTAACCAAAAGGGGATGTACTTTTAAGGATAAGAATCAAAACTATTGCCAAAAGATAATGCCCATTGTAGGAAGGATGCATCCTAGGACATGTTAGTGGATGGTGGCACACCATTTAATTTATCCAAAGCGTTCTTTCAAATGATTGATATGGGACCAATTGGATGATAGGTTATCGACGTGAAGAGTTAACTAACTTGTTTACGTACTGCCTTACACCTAAGACTTGACATTTTGAGTTTTCACTTTTTAACCTGCTAGACTTGTTTCTAATTGTCTTATCAAAGATTGAGGATGACAATCATTTATTATGAGTGATGTTATTGTGGGTGCAAGCGAGATGAGATAGATGGATTTTTTCAAATATTTGGATGTTTTTGATCTTTTTGAGATGTTTTGAGGCTGTTTTTGGTATTTTTTTGAGATTTTCAAATGTTTTAATTTTTGATTTTCCAATGTTTTGGGGATTTTTGATATTTTGACCAAGAGACTAACCTAAAGACCTATCCTAGGGGCCTCATGGGTTGATCAACAAATTAGCCTTGCCTACGTTATACACGCAGAGACCATGTAGTTCGACTGACAAGTTGATTGATTTACAGATGATGATATACATGATGAGATGTTAGTTTATTATGATGAACGCTTAAAGGACTGACCTAAGTGTCTCGGGGGATGATCAAAGATCAACCTTTCCTACGTTCAAGGCTCAGAGACCCGTAGTTTGACAAGACGACTTTGTTTTTGAATTTTTGATTGACTTTTTGACCTATTTTGGGGTTTTGATATGTTTTGATGTTTTTGGATTTTCTAATATTTTGATGTTTTTGGATTTTTGGATTTTTTGATGTTTTTGAATTTTTTGATTTTTGATGTTTTTGGTTTTTTTGATTTTGGGACTTTAAGAACATACACAAATCCGATCCAATGAGAACATGCCCCTAGTGTGATGCAATAGACTACTCCGATAAAGGCAGGACAAACTAACCTTGAGGATGAGCCAAGTAGTACTAGGAAGGATCATGATACGAACACAGGACCAAGCTATGGTGTGAATGTGGGTGGATGAGTGATGGATGGAGATCTGAATGCAATGGATGATGGAAGCGTGATGGATGGATGATGCAGAACAAGTCGTAAAGATCCTGGTGGATGGAAAGTGCTTATTTACACAAGGTGCCTATTTTCTAGGTTTTCACCAAGGTACTTGCCCAAAGTGCCACCAAAGTGGTTTTCACTAGAGGACAATTTTTTTCTTTACTATTTTCAATCTTTTTTCTGATTTTTTTTGGATTTTTTTCTTTTTTTTCTTTTTTTGTTGTTACTAAGATGCCTGTTTGCCAAGTTTTCACCAAAGTAACCATTTTTTTAGGACATTTTCTAATTTTTTTGGATTTTTGGTTCTATACCTTAAAATATTTAGGCATAAAACTTTTTGAGATGAGATCTATTCATGGGCTCTTGTAGAGGTTCCCCTTTGGGTGTTGATAACTAATATGCCCCTGACTTGTAACTTGTTGTGATAATGAATGGTCCCAACCAATTGGGTTCAAACTTTCCTTTGCTACTTGGGTTTGGGACATTCTTCTGATTCTATTTTAATACTAGTTCTCTGACTTGGAAGGTCTTGCTTTTGATTTTCTTATTATAGCTCCTTTTGAGCCTATTCTGATAGAATTGCAAATGATTCAAAGCATTTATATGTCGCTCATCCATTAGCTCCAGCTCATTTAGTCTTGATACTCAATACTCTTCATCTGTGATGAAGTTTTGCAGTGATATCCTGAGTGACGGGATCTCGATCTCAATGGGGAGTACTGCTTCTGATTCGTAGACCAGGGAGAAAGGGGTGGCACCGGTAGGTGTGTGGATGCTTGTTCGATAGGCCCAAAGGGTGGGATTAAGCTGCAGATGCTAGCCACGACCTACGTCATTGATTGTTTTCTTGAGGATTTTCAGAATGGTTTTGTTTATAGCTTTTGCTTGGCCATTGCCTTGGGGATAGTATGGGGTGGAGAAGCAATGTTGGATTTTGAATTTATCCCATAAATCACGGACCTCCTGATTCTTAAATGGTGTCCCATTATCTAAGATAATGGCTTGTGGAACACCATAGCGGCAAATGAGATAGTTCAGGATGAACCTTGAAATCTGCTTCCCAGTTATATACATCATGGGTATGGCTTCCACCCACTTAGTAAAGTACTCTTTTGTGGTTATGATGAATTTGTGCCCATTAGATTAAGTGGGCATGATTTTTCCAACGAGATCGAGTCCCCATTGCGAAAAGGGCCATGGTGTGACAATGGGATGAAGCTCTTGAGTTGGAGCATGGATGAGGTCTCCATGTTGTTGACATTGTAGACACCTTTTGGCATAATCATGTACCTCTCTTTCCATTGTGGGCCAATAATACCCCATCCTCAACAGTTTCTTGGCTATGGTCATTCCACTAGAGTGTGACCCATAGATACCATTATATACTTCAGTTAGAGCAATAAATACCTCCTCACCATTTAAGTAACGCAGTAAGGTTCCTTCTATGCTTCTACGATATAGGTTATCTCCTAGGATGACAAATCTGGATGCCTTTTTTACAAAGGTTCATTTTAGGTTTGATGGTAAGTCGGCGGGTATGACTCCTATTCGAAGGTATGTGTAAATTTCGTGGTACCACAGATCACCGGGACCAACGATTTTGCACACGATTTCTTATTTTGGTACCTCAAATGTAGGCACGAGAAGTTGCTCTATCAGGAATTCATATTTTGGAATGTTGTGGGGGATGTCTAGTAAGGATCCAATTGTTGTCATGGCGTCTATTGCTCTATTATTGGTTCTAGGAATTTGCTCAAATGTAATTTCGATGAAGGATTATTTGAGAGTCTCAACCAATTTGTTGTATGGAGTGAGCTTGTCATCCTCATTCTGGTATTCATCACTCACTTGGTTTATTATCAATTGAGAATCTTCGTATACTTTGAGAGCTATAATGTTCCACTGTACTGCTATTCTGAGACCTATGGTTAAAGCCTCATATTCTGCAATGTTATTGGTGCAAGGAAATGCCAGTTTGTAGGACCTTGGTATGCAGTCCCCTTGTGGGGTGATGAAGAAGACACCGGCTCCTGATCCATGCTGCGTGTATGATCCATCAAAGTATAGTTTCCAGTGATCAGCTATGTTGAGATTGAAAATAGATTCATTTGGAAACTCTGAGATGAGAGGATTCTCTGAATAGATTGGTGCTTCTACAATTTGATCTGTGATGACTTGGCCTTTGATTTCTTTCCTCTCCACATTCGTTGTCGTATTCTGATAGTATCATCACTCATTTGACCATTCTTCCTATGAGCATTTCCTTTGACAATAAGTATTTGAGAGGGTTGATTTTGGTGATGAGTTTTATTTTGTGTGCCGACATGTAATGTCTAAATTTTTTGTGATGCAAACACTACTGCTAGGCATGCTTTCTCAATGAATGAATAGTTTAGCTCATGCCCAACCATTGTTCTGCTGATGTAATAGATAACCCTTTCTGTTCCATTTTTGTCAATGGTTTTCTTAGGATTGGTGGCATTAAGACTAGTGGTGTTAGGAGATATTCTTTGATTTTATTAAATTCCTCTTCACACTTGGTATCCCATTTGTACGCTACTCCCTTGTGGAGTAGGTGAGAGTATGGGTTTTGTTTGTCCGCCAGTTGTGCTATGAATCTTCGAATGGATTGGAGCCTTCCTTGGAGACCTCTTAATTTCTTTAATGTTTTTGGTGCCTCCATCTCGAGGATTGATTTTACCTTTGCTGGATCCACCTCGATACCTCTCATTGACACTATATATCCTAGCAATTTTCCTAATTATACATCGAAGATGCACTTCTTTGGGTTTAATCTAACCTTGTACTCTTCCATCTTGTCAAAGATGGCACTTAAGGTTGCTATGTGATCTTTTCTCTTTCTAGATTTAGCTAGAATGTCATCAATATAATCTTTGACCTTCTTATGGATCATGTCGTGGAATATCAATGTCATGGCTCTTTGATATGTTGCTCCTGGGTTCTTTAAGCCGAATGGCATCATATTCTAGCAATAGGTCCCCCATGGACAAGTGAAAGTTGTTTTATGTTGGTCCTTTTTAGCTATCATGATCTGATTTTACCCTAAGAATCTGTCCATTAGTGACAACATTTCATGTCCAGCTGTCATGTCTACTATCATGTCAATGTTGGGAAGTGGGAAGTCATCTTTTAGACATGCTTTATTCAAGTCTCTAAAGTTTGTAAAGATTCTGATGTTCCCATCAGGTTTTGAAATAGGCACCAGGTTTGACACCCATTCTGGATAATCTATCGGTCAGATGAATCCCGCATCTAATAGCCTTTTTAGCTCCATTTTGACTAATAAGGCGATCTGAGGGTGCATTTTTTGAAGATTTTGTTTAACAGGCTTTGCTTCTGGATATACTGCTAAGTGGTGAACCACGATCTCTAGATCAAGCCCTGGCATGTCAGCATAGCTCCATGTGAAGTTTATCTATCTTTCTCTTAGGAAGGCTGCTAGGAGCTCTTGTTCTTATGATAGTAATGATTCCACATAAAATGTGATATGTGGGGTTTCCTCTGTTCCTAGATTGACCAGATTGCATTTTTCTTCCAAGACTGCTGATTTTTCTTGATGAAGATCTATAAAAGGAAGATTGAATCCCCCATCCTCGGGTGCCTCAGAGAGGTTTTCTGCGTTGGATACGTCCTTTATTTTTACTTTTTTTTGGTCAGAGAGTGCCACAGTGTGGTTTTCACTCAAGGACTTGGATATTATTCTTAATTTTTCACTTTTGCGACTGAGGGATTCAATCGTTTCCCCATAATAGGCATGTGTATCTAACTCCATTATGAACCCTGCTTTGTGATCCCCACATGGAATGTTATCCCATAGTCCCATGAATTTCAAGAGTGCCTCATCATTTTCAAATGTATCAAGAACTGGTGGTCCTCATTGGTCGTAGTCAATGAGTTGGGGATATACTTGGTGGATTTCATGATTTTGGTGGTCTGTTTCAAAAGATAGGGTACTAATCATGCAAAGAGTGGTATCCTCAAATAGCCTAGGTAAGTTGGTCATTGTATCCTCGTCATCACTACTACTACAAATGTCGGTTATATCAAATGTAAAGTTATCTATGACTCTACCTATAGATACTGGTAAGCGTAGTTTTACTGCAGTTGGTTGAGGAGGATTATTAACCATTCTAACTGGAGAACTTTGGCCATGTATGGTTATACTTGGAGGGGTACATCCAAGGCCAATATTTGTTATTGCTTGTCTCTTTGGCATGATAGGTATTATAAGCCCATTGTCGTTTCTCCCAAGTCTTTGGTTTCTGCCATAGCCCATTGCGAGCATCATTTGTAGACCCTTGCTTTTGTCATCCATTGGTAAATTAGCTATTGGTCTTTCATTTTGATATAGCATATGAGATGGATCTATCTCAATAACTTCTCGGCCATGATCCCCCCAACTTGTAAAGTTGGGATAGTCTTCAAGAGATGTTTGGGATGTGAAGGCTTCATTTATTTGTGGACGTCCCTATGATCTAGGAGATTGTGGTAACTCTCCTACCACAAAAGCATTATTAGGGAGCTTGTAGTTTCCACAACCGTTATCTTGGATGATGACCTTAACATCAGAGATGGTGGGAATGGCGGGAGTGATGGGTGTCTTTGTCACAGAAGTGGATGCAAGAGTGGAAGGATCAATGTATGGTGTAGATGGGACCTCATCATTTTTTGGTACCTGGGGGATTTTATAGTACTTTGCTTCAAGGATTTTTCAATAGGAGAAGGGCTTGGGATCTCCATGGATGGTAATTTCTTGTCCTTCATGTGTAGATTTCACACATTGATGGAAATTTGATGCTACTGCTTTCATTGCATGAATCCATGGGTGTCCTAGGAGGATGTTATACGGAAAGTTGAGGTCCAAGACCTGACAAGTGGTTTCCATGATAGTAGGCCCTACTTGAATAGGGGGTTTGATTGTGCCCTGAGACACTCTTTCTTGATCATCATATGCTCTTATTGTGATACCCTTTCCTTTGTTGATAGAATCCTCTAAGATTTTCAATTGTTTGATGAGGTTGAGAGAACAAATGTTCAAGCCTGCACCTCCATCCACCAAGGCTCTTTTGAATTTTCTCTTCTGTACGATGGATTCTAAGTGGAGTGCATGGTTGTGAGATGGTTGAGTAGGGAAATCTTGGTTAGAGAATGTCAGGAGATTTGGAGTAATGATATTTCCAACCATAGCTTGGAATTGTTCCACATCAAGATATGCGGGGACAGTGGATGAAGCCAATGCCTCCTCAAGGATTTTCCTATGGGAAGATGAGATTTTTAGCAACTCCATGATGGAGATTTGCGTTGGTGTTCTTTTGAGCTGATCTAGGGAATTGTAGCCATTAGGGACAGATCTAGATGCAGGGACCATGTTTGGTTGGGATGATCTTGTGATGGTAACTTTTTTGCCTCTTGTGGTGACTCCGCAATCGGCATGGGTGCCTTTGATGGTGATGACTGTGCAATATTCATCTAGGGAGGCAACAACAATTTCATACACATGATTCACATTTGTGTGGGTTCCTTTCCCCTTATTAGTGTTATTATTATTCCCTTTATTGCCATGGTTAGGCATCAGATTCGTGTATATCTTAAGATCTTGGTTTCCTATAGGCTATTCCACATTTATAATCCTTTGATCGATGAGATATTGAATTATGTTTTTTAATCTCATGCAACTGTTTGTGGTATGGCCTTTGATTTTATGGAATTCACAGAGTTGATTCTCATTATACCAAGGAGGTTTCATATCTGGTTCTTGGTAATTCTCAAAGGTAGGAGCTTTGATGAGTTTTTCACTTATTAGCTTCTTCATGATGACTTCTAGTGGTTCCCCTAGAGCGGTGTACTTTCGCTTGGGGTAATTCTTGTTTCGTTGGGATGGTCCCTGTTAATCATTGAGATTGTTAATTTTTGGATTGTTGTTTGGTCATTGTGTTGCTTGATGATTGTTTGGTGTTGGATTTGGATTTGTGGTGTGGGTGTATTTTGGCATGGGGCACTAATGATCACCTTGGTGTCGACAATACCATCATTAGTAACATTTTTGTTCCTTGCCCACGTGTGAGGTTTATCATTGTAATTGGAGGGTGGGTGGTTGTTTTGTTGTTCGGGGTATGAAGTTGATCCCACAGGTTGAGTCATAAGGGCTCGTTCGATGTTGGTGGCTTGGAGATGTGATCCCTTGTACCTTGAGATGAAATTCCAAGAGGTCGTCAAGGTTGGATATAATGGTGCAAACTTGTTGTTCCTCGAGCATGGTCCACTTGCTCCAATTGGCCTTGGATCATCATCATTGTAGGAATGAAGCAAATGATTCACCCTTACCTTGTTTCAGAGCTGAGAGTTCTTCTAGACTAACATCCATTGCAATGTTGCATGCATAATTTTTAATGAATGTGTCTATAATTTCTTGGAATGTTCTAATGCTTGTAGGTAAGCGAGAGAACCATTCCATAGCATGGCCAGCTAGACTCCTAGGAAATATCTGCATCAGATAAGTGTCATCGTATGCAACTTCCATGCAATGAACCTCGAATTCCCTGATGTGATCTTCAGAGTTTCCTGTCCCACGATATTTGCCAAACTTGGGGATCTCAAATCCCTTGGGGAATGGTTTAATTACTAGGCTCCTATCAAATGGATAGGGACACAAGTTGCTTGGTGTTTTTGTGGTTCACCCTGATTGAAGATCGAGCACTTGTTGCGAGAGCAACCTGATTTGTGTCGTTGTCATTTTGTGGATCAGGGGGTGGGATGAAGGTGTTTTGGGGGATTTCGATTGTGGGATGGATGGGAAGGTTGCTTGGTGTGTTATTTGATGGTATTTTCACATTTTGTTGAGCTAGGTATGCTTGCATTTGGTGTTGTATGAATAGGGCTTGTTGTTGTTCTTGTTGTTGATGCACTAAGATTGCTTGTTGTTGTGGTTATTGTTGTGCTTGTTGTTGTTCCAACAACGCTTGTTGTTGTTCCAACAACACTTGTTGTTGGGCTGCCAATTAGGCTGCTTCTTGTTGTTCTTGATATTTTCTTATTGCTTGCTGATATGCTTGCAATTGTGCTACTTGTTTTTGTGCAAGAATTTGTGCTTGTGCTTGCGCTTGTTGTGCTTGATATTGGGCGTTTTCCTGAGCTTGAGCTTGTGCTTGCACTACTTGTGCTTGTGTTGCTTGTTGTTGCAATAGAATTTGGGCTTGAGCAACCTTTTGTGCTTGTAATGTGGCTTGGGCTGCTTGAGCAACTTGTGTAGCTTGAGCGGCTTGTTGTTGTTGTTGTTGCAATAAAGCTTGGGCTTGTGTAGCCTATTGCGCTTGTAATACATCTCGAGCGGCTTGTTGAGCAGCTAGTTGTGCGGATTTTTTTTTTTGTACTTGTAAGAATCCCATTTGAAAAGTGACTTGTTGAGCTGCTTGCAATGCTATGTTGTATTGGCTTGATATGTTAAAAGCTAGTGGTGGTGGGGGTGGTGGTGGATTTGGAATGGCATTTGTGGTGGTGGTGAATGGTGATGTCATGTTGGTGATTTGAGTGGTGGATGGTGTTGTTGATGTGATTGGTCCTTGAGAAACAATGCTTTGCGATGTTAAGGGGGTGGTTGATGATGTCGCGATTACTTGTGTAGTTGTCATCTGTTGTTGCGATATCGATGACAATTTTTGTGTGATGTTTTGATTGGTATTCAGGATGTTGGTTTGATTGATACTTGGTAAAGGGGGAAGCCCTAAGCCAAGGAGTGGTGTGGATGATGATGGAAATGGTGGAAGGGGTGAAAATGTGAGGGGTGTGAGTTCTTGTGAAAATGTTGTGGTGTCAAAGATGCCCCCAGGTCCGAACATGTCACCTTCCTCTTGCGGATTTGTGAGGAGAGAATTTTGAGGTGTTGCATGGATGATGATGGATCATTATGGACAATGAGAGGAACATACTTATGTAATGGATTTTGGGGTATTTTTTGTTCCAAGATGGTATTTGCATCCAATTCTTGATTGTTAACAAGGGGGTGTGTTTGAATAGCATTGAGAAATGCATTGCCCTTATTGACATTAGGCTGAGTTGGAGCAAAAGATGTTATGATTTGCGGAATGTTTTGAGTGATGCTTTGGGATGGGGGTGTAGATGAGATGGGAATGGTGGATGAGATTGGAGGTAAAGATGTCTCCACTATAGTACTCATGTTGAAATCAAAAGGTAATTTGGCCACTTGTTTTGCTAGCTCAAGCATGTATAGTGAAGGGTTAAGCCTCATCATGATGTTGATGATTTTATGATTTTCTAGATTTTGGAGCATTCCAGTTACTTCTTCATGCGACATCCCAAGGGTAAGATCTTCTCCTTGGTTTTCCTCTTGTTGGTTTTGTGATGATGAGATAGTCAAAGGATTTCTTGATTCGACTGGATTCATTTTGACGTTCGTTTGGCTTAGATCACTTGAAGCGGGTGTTTCTTTGTCGGCTTCCATGCTCTTCTTGTATTGAGATCTAGTTTGAACCATAAAACAAGGATCAATTTTCAAGAATATGGGAGATGAATCTATTGATTCTTTGGATTGATCTTTACTTTTTGCACAAAATAGAAAATTTTAGGATATCTTGATGATCAAAAGGTGATATGATGATGATGCAAGAGATGGATGATGTGGATGTTTTGATCTTTTGATAAATCTTGAGGAGGGTGCTAGACTTTTGGGACTTTTGGATATGTTTTGGATTTTGATTTTTTTTTATTTCCCCTTGGGATTGTCCTTGATTTGATTTATTTTGATTTGCTTTGATTTTGAACAAATAGACCCTAAGATGTTGGATGATTATCTAAGGGATATATTTTCTTAAAGGATGATAATTTGAATATGTGTAGGGAGAAGGATGCATCTACCCACACCTATTCAAACAAGATGATAGTTTAACCAAGCATATGAAGAAGGATGCATCTACATATACCTAGCTAAACAAGATGGTTTGATAACTTTGACTAAGCATATGAAAAAGGATGCATCTACACATACCTAGCCAAAGATGATTTGATAAATATTTCAAGGATTTTGTCTCAAGGATTTGATGATTTTTATTTTTGCCAAAAATCCTAGCATGGAGGATAATCTCAAGATTTCTCAAAAGGTGATGGTGAGATGATTTTTGTTTTGATGTTTGAAGGATGGAAAAAAGATTTTGATTTCTTTTGATCCTAAGATGAACCTAAAAAAGACACTTTGTTTACCTAAAACCTGGGTATTGAAGAACATGCAATGCTTCTATAGACCTTTATAACCAAGAAGTGATTCAATTTTTAGCATACATTACTGGATTTTGAACTAAGGACTTTTGTTTTGGGATTTTGACTTCTTGAGAAATCATGAGGTTTCAACACATGTGAGAGTTCATTTTGTTTATCTTTGCTTAGTGGCTTTATTTTACCAAAAACACTTCCTTTGATTAGGTTTTTCAAGCTAGATGTCCAATGTCTTAATTTCTTCGAATCCCACAAAGTATGTTATGTGGAAATTTGATGAATTCAAGGCAAGGGTTACCTAATGTTTAACTTTAGTAGAAAAATTGAGATGTAATCCAAATGTTTAGAAACCTCTAAGGATGTGAATCCCAAGGGAAAGAAATAACACATGAATTGAGTCAATTGTATTTGTCTCCTAAAGGGTCTAAAATTTTGATGATGATGTTTAAGTGTTTGTTTCCAAGATGTTTTTGAACAATCAAAGTATTTTGTAACCAAGAATAAGTACAACCCTATGGATGTGGAAGACAATATTTGTTGGATTCCCACATGGACAAGTCCAACTATGCTTATCTTTAGCGAATGGTTAGATGCTTGACCCCACTGGCTCCCCTCCACGGCTCATTAACATCAATCAAGGCAGCCAAGCATCAACATCCATGAAACTCTCATGGAATGTTTTCCATTTCTACTAAAAGACCGTAAAAGTGTGGGGCGGCTTCAGAACGACCATTCTTGCACTAGCAAATAGATCAAAATATTTTGGCAATTCTAAAACATGGGTTTTAATTAGGACTTTTCATTCGTGGAGATTGACCCATACGACGAGAGTCCCCTTTTGGATCCATCTCGTCGGAGCCAACTGTGTGATATTGGCATTTATTCCAACACCCAAATTTATATCCTAGTTGAAAATACTCTTGGCTTTAAAGTGTTACTGGTTGAGTTGTTCCCTTGGGTGAGTAATTTTTCTCCAAGGCAGGCCCTCTAAGATAACAAAAGCGAGTAAAGACAATATCCGTAACTCGATCAATCTTTGTTTGCAACACAAAGAAAGAGAATGTACACAATAATGCTCTACTCACACTCGCACAATGTTTTGTTTAATTTTAAACCCAAAATGAAGTGTGGAGGTGATTGTTTTATCTCAACCTAAAATCACAAAAAAGACCTTTTGATTCTCAAGATCGCAATAAAGCGCGAGAGAAGCGCATACGTCCTTTTTCAATGAAGTTAGTTTAAGTAAGCCCTCACAAATACAAAGTTGCACAAGTTCATTTTAGATCCACAAAGAAATTATGAGTTATTTTTAAAGCACCAAAGGACAAATAAGAGTTGTTTTGTTCAATTGTCAACCAAAAAGCAAACTCTAATAAGTTGTAGCCCTAATGTTCGTTTTAAGCTTTTGCAAAAAATTGAAAAGGTTCTTTTTTTAAACCCAAATGAAATTAATGTCCTAAGCAAAAAGGAATAACAGTTTCCTAAGAGTGTTAAAAAAACACTAAATTGTTTTAAAACACTTTGATTTTGTGAGATGTCATCATCATGCTTCTCCTTCTTTTATTTTCAATTGATCCAACCTACAAGAGAGAAAACTAGTCAGATTATGCAAAAAATAGAGGTCAAAAAGCAGAAAACAAAAGATAAATTGATCATATGACAAAATGCACATGCTAAAATAGAATTTCAACTTTTTACTCCCTGTCAGCGGCGCAACCCATGACTGCGTCATAGTTTGATTTCTCAATGGTGTTGTACAACGTTGCTTACCAGTCAACGACACTCTGTGTCTGGACCAGTGAGCTCAACTGCGTCACACTTTTGCCCAGTGTCGCTGTTTGATTTTTTTGAAAAATCTCGTGGGTCAGATTGGTCAAGTGGCATGGTTTGAAATTCAAATTCTTGGGTGGGAAGACTTCAACATCGCAGTTTGAGTTTCCAGCAGTGCTATATGGTGACACTAGAGAGTCAGCGGTGTTGTATGCCGATGTTGAGCTTCCAGCGTTGGAATTTTTCTGTGCACAAACAAAAATGCAAAATTTTTAGGAAAATGTGATTAAAAATGAGATGTTGCCCTCCTTCTAGCGCCAAATGTGCGAACCCCAATCCTAATACTTGCAAAACAATGAGAACAAACACATTAGATGTTAGAAAGAAAGTAAGAACAAGGATTCCCTATGAAATCCATTCACAAAACTCAAATTAGGAAAATAAATAATGAAGAACACAATGAAAACAACAAAATAGATTGAATCCTAATTTAAATTAGCAAACTCATGATCCCATGGGGGAATTGGTGCCAATTTGATGTGAAAATTGGCCCTTTCCCAGTTCTTATGATGCAAGTTTGATGTGTTAATGATGATTGATCCACTTTGATGAAGGATGGTGAGTGGTCCAAGCTAAAAACCTGCATAACCTAGCTAAGATTCAATGATGATGGATGAAATTTGATAGATATTTGAGCATGGTAACTTTGCATAATTTGTGGATGATCAAATGAGGAGTGAACATCTTTATTTATAGATGAGATTGAAAGATTAATGTCCAATATTGAGAAATGTGGGACTAACATGCATCCAATGGCAAGATGCCACTTGTCAATCTATGAGTGCATGGAGGATGTGAAAGTTTTGAGGATTGTGCCAATAAATGCCTATTTTTAAATTTTGAATTTTGTTGAAATGACTTGCAAGAGGGAAGGGAAAATGCATTAAATGCCACTTGGCTCTAGGCAAAGGACATGTAAGATGGAGTAAATGCCTTGTTGGGTGTACATGTCAACTTGGATTTTTGAATTCAAACTTGGAGAATATTCCAAAAAGATGCCTTGTTGAGGAAAATAGGGATTTAATAAATCAATTAAATCTATTTTCATGTGCAAATGGTAAATGTTGGAGGATGGGACATGATAAGAGATTAAATTAATCAAGGTTAATTAATTTAATGAAGGGGATTAAATGATGTGACCTATTTGACTCAAATTTATGGATTTATTTAAATAAAATAATGAGAAGAGTGTGATAAGAGATTTAATTAAATAAAGATTTTGATTTATTTAATTAAAAGAGATGATGTTAGATTAAACTAAATAAGGTTTTAATTTATTTAATTTAATAGATATACTTTAGAGACTTAATTAAATAAAATTGATTATTTAATTAAATAGGATAATTAGATCAAGATGATTAATTTAATTATCGAGAAGAGGTGACTTAATTAAATAATTGGTTTATTTAATTAAGAGTGGACTATTGATGAATTTAATCAAATAGGGGGATTTGATTAAATGGTTAGACCAAGGGATGATTTAGGATGAAACGATGTTAGTAATCAGGATCAGATGCACAATGTTAATCGGTACATTTTACGTGTCTACAATTTCAAACTAGCGGGGTTCTATCCAAGGGGGTTTGATCTAAGGTAGTTTAATCAAACCCTCTTCAATTGGAATTCTTTAAATGAAACTTTTTAAGGCTTAAATCATTATATTTTCTAAAAATATGTTATTTTAGAAAAAAATAAAATCTCCCAAAAATTGTAAACCAACTTTGTGGGATCACCCTAAGGTATGAAACATATTAAAATTTAAGAGACAACATGGGAAGACTCACCAAGACAATGGGAACAACTTTCATATACCAAGTTTCCCTAAGAAATTTCCAAAAGAACCCATTATTTAATGAAATAGGGAACACTACATTAGAGGACTACAACACCTAAAAAAGACACTAGAATTCCAAGAGGATACTATCACACTAGGAGGACACTAGCACCCTAGAAGGACACTAGTGTACCACTCAATAGGTGCCAAAAATTCACTAGTATTCTCAAACTATGTAGGTGCCCCAAAAAAGTGTTGGAGTCTTGAATTTATGTTGTAGTCTTGTTTTAATGCTAAAGGCCTTGACCATGAATTTTAGTCCTAGCTAGAGACTAAATGGATGACCATTTTTAGGTCTCACACCTAGCGATAACATTGACTCACAAAAATATTATTACAACACAAACAAACTCCAAAATGGTTAAAATAATGAAGAGACTAAGCGTGATAACTTAGTCCAATCTCTAGCACACTAACCAACAAAGAAGTTCCTCCCCACAAGATGGGAGGATTATAAGGGACTCCCAAATGATCCCATGAACACAAGGGATTGTGATAAATGTTCCTAACACACACAACTTGGTTTTCACCCAAGTGGAGAACCAAAATGACACCACCTTGTGGCATGTTCTCACCTTGATACACAACCCCAAACTTGATAGATAAACCATGAAAGACCACACATGATCTAATGCCAAAATTAAATATTTTATCACATTAAATTTAGTTTAATCCCAAATCCAAATATGTTTTGTGTTCATTTTACCAACATAACCAAAATGATAAATTTAATAAGAAATGTCATTAATATTTACCAATGTTGAGATACCATACAAATAAAGATAATATCATCCCCACTTGTGTGGTTGGATTATAATCCATCCAATAGGAGGTTCAACAATAACACATTAAAATGATAAGAGAGGACTTAAATTCCTAAAATATATATTTTACACTAATATCAATAAAATAAAAAAATTGAGGTGAGTAAAGAACCTATATTTTGTATGCTAACGAAAGTGCTTACAAGATGACGCCTCTAAGAATTGCAGTCCCCAATAGTGGTTCCAAATCACCCAATCATATGTAACCCTTAGGTCGACCCTACCATGCTAAGAGATAGTCACTTGAACACAAACACAACATTCACACAAAATAAGGGAGCATGGAACACTAACACACCAATCAATATGAACAACCATCATAAAAGCCACATGGAATTTGTTAGGACTCAAATTTGCAATTCCTTTTTGCCTAATTCCTTTCCCTTTTGTGTCTTAGTCTTATTTTCCCAGTATTATAACTGATCTAAGAAATTCAGTCATGGGTAGGCTTTTTCCAAATTTCTTTGTATAGTTGGGTAGAGAAAAAATATTTAGTCCCAATCACTTTTTAATTTTTACAAACTATGCTAAGGATTGAATTTTATGCTCATGCAGGTTTTGTCCCTCCATCCAATTCAGTCTATCCAACCTACAATGTCTCATCTTGTTGGAATTTCTTGCAAATGTACAATTCCATTTGGTTTTCCTACAAAGGTCCTAAGTGCTAAAAAATTGACCAAGTGTTGAATTTACAAAAACCTATCATCTATTTGAACTTCCAATTTTCCCACTTGTCTGATTCACTTGGAATTTTTTTGATTTTTGGAAAGCTCTCCCCATCATATCTTGTGAGTATTTTTATGTGAACTAACTTGTTTCCACATCCTAATGGTTTTCCCACAATTTCCACTTGCACATCATTTTCCTATATTTGCAATTATTTTTAAATTGGCTAAGTAGTGGTTTTGCAAGCAGATGAAGCCCATCTTCCTACACTCATCACTAGTAACATCATATTCTTTTTTTGTAGGCCTTTTCAAATGAAGATTTCATTTCATGTGTTCTTATCTAGTTCACTTCATTTCCCCTGCATCTTCTTCTTTACAAATTTTCCACTTTCATTTGAACTTCACCTTTCAAAATTTCTTTATCTAGGGGAGACATACCAGTAGCTGCCAGGGCTAACTTCGCACATTCGTGCAGAGTGCAAAATAGGTTCAATTTCAATTTTTTTTTGGCTTCTTCGTAAGTGAGTTAGGACCTTAAAAAGAAAAATTTGGCTTCTACGTATTTAAAACGTGCCTTGTGGAACTCATAAAGCAAAAGGTGCTCAAAAAGGGTGTTTTTAAACCTCCATCCCCTACATCTTTACCACTTCGCCACTACCCATTCATTAGACAACCAATAAAAACCCACAAAAATTTAAGGTGTTTTCAATAGTTTTCAATGTGTTTTATAATTTTGGTCAACTACACATTCAGTAGAACATATATTGGTGTAATTTGTAAATTTTTATTGGCATAATTAAAACAATGTAATGACTAAAATGTAAACGGTTATTGGGGGGTCAGGTGAACAAGGAGTAAACAACAATTGGATCATGGGAGGCAATTGGAACATTTCCCCTAGTTTAGGTGACCTTTTTTGCAGACCTAATCCACCTCATTTCATTGCATTTGTATTCAGATGAAATCATGATGATGTTATCCCACCTTGCTTACATTTTGTTGATGCCAACATATTCGAAGCTCCCAATTCTATCTCACCCCTCTTTGATGATGTCATTTTGACATCACTCCTTGTTGATGCCACGTGCAAGAATTCCTATCCAATCCGAATGTATTAAACTTGGTATATGCACTTGGCTTTTCCACCCATTGCACTTGGAGTTTAGTTGTCCACAGTGACCTGATCAAACCTTTTGACTCACATGGACCTCTTGAAGATCGATACACTATGTAAATGGATTGTGCAAGTGTTTTCATGTGAACAATCTATATCTTCCAAGGTATAGATGTGCTTGCAAATGAAGTTCTTGCACTACCCTGATAGGGCATAAATCCTACATATGTCAAATTGGGCTTGATATTCCATGAAAAGATTCTTATGGAGATTTGATATTAATATAGATTGGGTCCAAATCCTTGTGAAATTTTTATGTTCATGTTCAGATTGCCTCCTAAGGCCCACAATATGTTGTTTTTAGTTGTAGATGATTTTTTGGTGCCCACTTGGTCTCAATGCTATGTTTCTAGTGTGTGATTGCTTCATAGGTGATTTTCTAAGTATATCAAAGTGTTTTTGGTACTTTTCTTCCAACCAATTATTAATGATGCAATGTTGTGATGGTTTTTTAGTTCTTGAAGTTTTCACTTGTAGATTTAAAATTCAGCAAATTCCATTATAGTTGGTCAAGCCATTTTCCACCTACCTACATTAATGGTGTTTCAACCTCAACCACCCAAAATTTATCATAAATTCCTTCCATCAATTTGGTGCATCCATTTTATGAGGAATCTTCTTCACACACTAATTTGATAATGCTATAGTGATCTATTTAAGGGTTTATCCTATAGCTTAGTCTTATTAGAAATTTTTCTTTCTCATTCATTAAATGAGACGAGAGAACATACGAATAATCAAAAGAAGTAAAAAATTGTAAAAAATCAGAGAAGAGTTACATGGGTGTATTGGTTCTAACATTTTTTTATAAAGAATGCTATAATATCATTTGTTGTTTTGTGTCTTCATTATTGTGTATGCAAACTTAGTATATTAAAACTATCATGTTTTCTTCAACACATTTACTACTATGAATGTAATCAATACTAGAAGAATTTGACAAGATTCTAGTTCTATTTCATGACTTATGATGGCTCTTTTATGTGATTGCATATGAATTTTGGTAGTTCAATGATGGATAACTAAGTAGATAACATTGTGAATGCTATTTATTGATGCTTTAGATAAGTAGATCACTAGTAGGAATAATTTTTCCACAATCCATGAAGAATAGAATGTATGTTTATGGATTAAACTATGTATGTTTTTTTGAATCACACTTAGTGATCTACCATTAGGAAAAGGACATTGAGGAATAGGATTGCAAAATTGGACTTGAGAAGAGTTAAGAGTGGGGGGGAAAATAGACTAGAAAATGGAGCAAGATCTAGAGGGTTGGCTTAAGAATAAAGAATAGACAAAAGAAACAACAATAAAATTAGTTTAAAATGTTAATTACAATTATATATAATTCCATTGATTAATCAAATTAAAAAACATAAGATAATTAATAATAAATATATGTAAATTTATAAGTTATAAAAAATGTAAAAATAAATATATATTGAATAAATGTATATTATATAATATAAACTAACTCAATGATTAGTACTAATAATTATATTATATATAATTATAATGAAATAAATCTAAAATAAATAAATAATAAAATTATAGTGTATGTAGTGAAATAAGAAAAATAAGAAAATAAAAGACTCAAAAACACAAAATAAAAATCAAATGTAAATTATATTTTATAGATCCCATTGCAAACCTCAAAAACAAATTATGTTGCTTTGCCTTTGGATGTGGATGTTAAGTCTTAACAACATAACAATAGACTTGATTCATGATTGATTGATTTTGACTAATGATATATTTCAATAGAATTGATTTGCATAAGATGTGAGATCTGGATTTGGAATAATGGATTTGCATAAAGATGTAAGATATTGTAGTACTCCTCCATTTATGCTTATGTTTTCTATTGCATGTTTTTATACTGTTAGACTATGGTACTTTGATTGGATATTTTGGATCGCTGGTTTTGAGCGATAGTGGATTTACTCTATGACATGATGATACATTGTATGGTGATATTTGATTTCTGATATGCTTTGAGATAGCGTAGATGTTTTCCTTCAGATGATTATTGCTATATGTATGTTTATGATGGACTAACTGTTATTTAATTCATCAGTCCGATGTGACGTGTATTGGTGTGGAGAACAGAATCGAATCACTCGCTTGCTAGTGCCCTATGATGTCCGTGATTTTCTCCGCACGGTGTGCCTGTACAATGGTTTATATATATATATCCATGTTATTGCTTGGTTGTAGGATTACAGGTACATGACACCGACTCCACCTGGTTACTCAGGTCTGAGCGTGTCAAGACTCAACGGAAATGTTGATTGGGAGGTAGTAGTTTGGTTCATCCTAGTCTAGTCTTTAACCCGGTCATAGTACATCATCAGTTTAGTTTGGAGTCATAGATTGTCTTGTCTTTTTTTGTTTGGTTTATTTCCTTGAAAAGGAAAATTTTGTTAATTTTTATAATAGTTTATTATTTCTTAATTTACTGTTATTCAAATTAATTTTTAAATGTTAAAGAAATTAATTTTGCATGTTATTTAATAAATTAATTAGTTTGTTTGGTTAAATAATTTGATCTTAAAGATTAAATTTATTTAATTAAATAAATTAACTAATTAAATTCAAATTGTTTAAATGAGTGAATAGATTTTATTAAATTAAAATTATTTTTTTAAAAAAAAAAGGTTTGAATAGATTTTATTTGAAATTAAAATTTAAATGCTATTTGTGGAAATGGCATTTTAAATTGTAAATAAAATTTTGTATTTCAAATTTTAAATGAATTAAATACATGCAATCTTGAAAGGCAAAATTGCCGAGAAGTGGTTAAAAGATATTTTGTTCTTCTCGACATGTGTGCAAGTGGCATTTATTATTTTTGGTTGAGGAAATTGCCAGAGGTTATTTTGGATCTGGGAAAAACACAGAGGCTATTCAATTTTCTTCACAGGAAAAATATTTGAGCTCTGTAAAATTTATGTTTATGCTATTTTGGTGATATTGTATACTTGTGGAAGATCCCTTTGGTGGGAAGTTCATTGTGTTGGTTATAGCTTTCTTTGGATTTGGTGCTTTGAAGAAGATTTGGAGGTTTGCATTCTACAGGCAGAAGATTCTCTCCAACAACTAGATCTTCAAAGCACAGGAAACAGGTATTTCCCTGGTGTTTTTATTTTGTTTTCTTTTGAAAAGAAATATTTGTTAAAACCTTGTTCTTCTCGGGAAATTGTTTGTTGGAAATCTTTTTGTAAGCTCTGTAGTTTTTTTTAAAAAAATAGTTCTTTGATATTTGGAGAAAAGAAACTTCTGAAGGATTTTGCCGGAAAAGAATTTTTGGATTATATGAGTATTTTAAATGATGGAGGAAATTGTTTATTATTTTAATGGAATTGAAAACCCAATTGAGGATAAATTGGAAATTGTGAAGAAAATAATCCTGTACAATGTTAATTTTCTCAATTTCCTGTAGCAAATTTTGTAGAAATTAGTTGTCTGTCTGATGGATTTTAATTACTAAATAAATTACATATATATATATGTAAATATATATATATTAATGTATGTATATGTATATTTGATAGATATACACATATACATAAATCAATATATATATATATATATAATCTAATTGAAGAAATTCTCTATTATCAAAATTTTTCGTACGCGAATTTTCATTCAAATCGTGGAAGGAATTCTGAATTTTTATTGAATAAAATTTATAAAACTTTTGTTTTACTGTGAGAGGCCGGGGCTATCCCCATGGCCGACCCCCATAGGGGAGCCGGCTATGAGGGCAGCGCCCAACGTTGCCTTCACAGGCAGTGACGGGGCTGCCTGCATAGCCGTGGCTGTGCCCTCCCATGGAGGGTTCGGCTATGTAGACAGCCAACCCTGCCCAAATCTTAATATAAGATTCTTTCTTTTTATTTTGTTTAAAGTTTTAAAAAAACTTACTTTAACTTGTAAGTTATAATATATGTATATAATATATTTCATATATATAATATATGTAATTAAATGTATATATATTATATATATGTTATAATATATAAGTTATAATGTGTATTTTGTTGTGGGAATATAAGTTAAATTTAATGATGGAGAATATTTGTTTAATAATAATAGATATTTAATTATAATATTTAATTGCATGTTTATTTAAATGTAATAAATATTGATAATTCGTAAAGAAAACTAAGATTAGTTATTATTTTTATAATGATATGCATTAAGAAGGGAGATTTTAAAATGCATGTATGTGGAATTGGAGTTTAATGTTAGATCTAATTTTCATGATGATTGAAGAACGGAATTATGTTTTAGTGGATTAATTTTGTGCATATATTATTGTTTGATTGGATTTAGTAAATCTGAAAACTAGACATTTATAATTCCTGATTTGCTATTTCAAAATTGTGTTTTCTTTTATTGGGCAAATGGGGATTTTTATGTGTTATTAAGTCTTCCAGTTGTAGTCTTTTCAAGGGAATTAAATTTTACAATTGTTTTGTATGTTTGAACTATCTAGGGTAGTGCAGTAGGTTTGTTTGAAAAATAAATACCTAAATTTTATGAACACGATGTGATGTCCATTGTGGTATATTTGGTAATATTGTTGATTTTTGTGCACTCCATCTACCCTAGTTAGAAAACTTAGAATTTTCATGTTATGTTTAAAGGGGAGTGGCTCTGTGTAAGGGCCGACACACAAAGTGGTGTCAGGGTAACTTACAAAGAGTTAGTAAGTCAGTGATAACTAAATAACATAGTAGTTAGAATTAAAATCTTTAACAAGAAGTTTATGCCTCACTTAATGACTCTTGAGCTAGTTCAGTCTTGAGTATAAGATGAGAAGGCCTGGAATGGCAAATCGATGTCTTGTTTCTTCAAAAGACATTCGATTCCGCAATAGTATGCAATAGGGGTCAGGTTTCGTAAGAGGTTACCAAGGTAACCCAAGTTGGGGGGGCGGAACCTAGGAAGAAACACCAAGGTAACCTTTGTAATATTGTGATGACACTCCACTTAAAATAACAGTTAACCTTGTGTATGTAGTACATTTGATTGTCTTAAATCTGGAAGCAATGTAACTATCAGTCAGTTTTGTACTTGTGTCTAGGGTTAGTAGATTATGTCTAGGTAACCATATTACTATCTCCTAGCATGAGGGGTGGACCTATGAGTACAACATGGTTGGGTGGAACGTGCACCTTACTCCATTGGGTCCCCAGTTTATGATCATGGCAACGAGAGCTTCATGGATGGAGAGCTCGCACTTGGATACAGATGTACTTTCTTTATTGCATTATTGTTAAACTTGTATTGTTAAACATCCCTTAATTGTATATGAGGTGAACTTATGTAAATGTAAATTGTAACTATTATTTGATCTACCTCATCAGATGAATGAGTATTGTATTATCTTATCAAATGCAATGTAAGAAACATGTTTGTATTTTATACTATCTTGAATGGAATTTTCAAATAATATGCAATATTTATTTTTAAGTTTATGATTAATTAAATATATGTGCAATGCGAAATACTAAAGTCATCTATGGAAACTCAAAGTAGTGTAACATCGCATAACTTAGTGAATGTATGCAACTAATTAACTTAATATTATTACTTTAAAAAAAAATATTTCACTATTATACACAATTGTAACATTCCTTAGGTTATTAAGACGAGGTATTACAGATTGGTATCAGAGCCAAGGTTACAAACATTGGATGCTCTGGGTAATCGTGAGCCCATTAGTTTGACCTAGTACATAGTGTCGCTATCCGTTAGCCTTGGTTGATTAGTATCTAAGACTAGTTATTGTTATGTGTAGGAACATGCCTAGGCGAGGTGGAAGAGGTCATGGTAGAGGTCGAGGTGGAGGCCGAGGGCCAATCCCTTAGGTTACTCTCCCTCTGAGCCCTCATCAAAGTGATCAGGCATAGCAGTTTGATCAGAGGAATGAGGGACAAAATTCTGAACAGTCAGGAGTAGAGGGTTCACAGATACGTCATTTATTAGAGGAGGTCCTAGCTTGACTTGGACTATAGTGACCCTCCAGTTTAGACATACTGTTTAGTTTGAGTCTGCTTGTTAGATTACTTTGATACTATGTTGTTTCATTTCAGAGCTGATTCTGGATACTATGTTGTTTTGTTTTTTGCGGATGATACATTGACATCCTGGTTATTTGGTTATGTTGGTTCAATGATACTGTGATAGATTCATTCATGATATGGCTTATTGGTTATAATTATTGCTTATGTTATCATGTTGATATGATTGTATATGATTGATCTTGCTCGTTTGTGTCGGTGGATAAGATAGTGTAGCATTACTCATTCGTGAGTACCCTACTACATTGCAATTCTTATTCACGGTGTGTTTTCTAACATGAGTTTATATATACATGTTTTAACCTTGATGTTTTCCTACAGACACAGGTACCGGGTAACAGCTCCACCTGCTTGTCAGGTCTGAGTGTACCCTAATTCATTATAAATATGTTGTCGGAGGTATTGACAGGTCCTTTTAAACCATCGTTTGTTTTCGAACGAGTATCTTTGTGTTATCCCGTGTAGCCCAGTTTGTCTTGTCGTGTTCAAATATATTTTGTGGTATTTGTGAATATAATATTTAATTTTATTAAATGTTTATAAATGTTTAAACCAATGTTTGTAATTTAATTTATTAAATTAAATTAAATATATTGTTGAATTATAAATGAGAAAGTTATTCCTTTGCGATGTTTTAATTAAAATAATATTATTGTTGTTTTAATTGTGCAAATTGAATTGTGTGAAATAGATATTTTTAAAGCAAGATATTTTCGACGAGATAAGAATCTCTGATTGTCAGTTAAAGGTCTGTTATGATATTTTGAAGAATGAGTTGAACTGAAAGAGTTATTTACAATGCGAATTGAACTATCAGTTAAAATTGAATGATTAAAATCTTTATTGCATGAATATCTTTTGGGGGATTGCAATTTTAGATTCACGAGAAGAAATTGGAGAGAATTTTCATGGTAGCAAATTTTTGCAGATCTTGCATGGCTATTGTTTAAAAAATAATAATAATAATTTAGATTCGCTGTGTAAGCATAATTGAGGTTGAATTGCTTTGGATTTTGTAATCAAATAGCTGGTGTATTGAGTGGATTTGACAAAATCTTCAGAATTTGTTCCAGATCGGTTTTCAGCATTTATCACAGGTTCTTTTCTTGTTTTGTAATGTTTGAATCTGTAATTTTCTAAAAACCTTTCTCTGAAAGGAATGACTCTATTAAACCTGCAATATGATAAGAGGCAATTAGAAATATTTTATTAAGTTAGAAAGAAAAGCAAGTAAATTTTTAAAACTTAGCTTATCAGAAAATAAGGGTAAAGAAAAAAATCATGAGCTTTGTATTTATATAGCTGAGAAATTACTAATTCATTTAGGAGATCCTCTGGAAGTCTTAGAGTTCGAAACTTTGTATTGCAAATAGCAAGCAAACTGTGTTCAGTCTTATTTTATATCCTATATTTCTTTCCAATCTTTGACATTTGTGAATTGGATTTTTGGTGTCCGATTGTTAAGATCTAGGTTATTCTATTTCTATTGACCATTTTATCAACAGTAGCATATTTCATGCATATTTCATAAATGTAAGCAGATTTTGTATTTCTTTTTTTTTTTTAAAAGAAGACTGCATGATCTAGCGCCACTTCTACCCTGGAATCCTATGTAAGACAATATCCTTATGCGTCTTTATTAGTAGAAGATTCCCCTGAATATTAATTGCTGCGTAGACTCCCTAGTTAATCAATGTCACTATCGTATTATGTTCGATATGCCTGAAGAGGAAATAGCATGTATCTTTAACAATTTCATTCGCCATATTCCTTGTAGACTCAAAACATTCTTCTTAATAAAATTCTATCTTCTGAAGTGAGCGAATTTTTATAGCTAACCTTGGCGTAACCCTTGTTGGTGATAGCCAGTACTGTTATTGATATGGTGGCTGAATTTTGGTTTATACTAGAGTGTTTTGAATTATATAGATCTGTCCTGATCTATTGCCATCTATTCTTGTTGTTACAATAGAACGAAGAAGGACGTGATAGTTAAATTAAGGTTCTTGATCCGTTGGAAATCTATCATACCAAGTAGCACTTGTATTTATTTATGTATTTCTGTAAATAGAGATAGTCATTAGATTAATGACAAACTGTAATTTTTTAGTGAGAGATGGCGCTAATATTCTAAATCATCCTCCATTCATTAAATTGTGGAAAAACCTTTTACATCTAAATCTCTCCCGGTAAATAATACTTTGGATTCTTGTCTATTCTCCATGCATCCACTGAAATTTTGGAGTTACTATTTATTTTAAATAGATCTCTTTAATCTGAAACTCAACGCCTTGATGTAGTATCTTGATCTAAGTATATCGCTTGGATGTCACCGCCCTTGCCCTATACTGCTATCGAAGGAGTTAAAATAAATCATGCAATAGATTTGCTTCATGCATGTAACTATTTGTTACTGTTAGAGTTCTTTATTGCATCGTGGTTAAATTCAACATTGTTATCTTGGGCGAGATCTTCATAATATTTATAGGCACATAAATATGTAGATATTGTTTTTCTTTTAAAATTTCTTTTTGATGACTCAAGTTTAACATGCCGTAACATGGCGTTTAAAATTGTTATTGTTAACTGTAAGATCTGAGGTTTACGTAGACAAAATAGAATCTTAAGTTTGTTATTTGAAAATTAGAATCTTCTTGAATTGTATATTTCAATCGGCTTTAAAGTCGTTAAATTTATATTTAAATATATTAGTGTGTAATAAAAGTAATTAGCTCTTCCATGGTTGATTTACTAGTATAAAGATTTTATATTATACTTAAAGGATAATAATAATAGTTATAATAATAAAATGTAGGACATTTTATAATGTCAATAGACTGTTGTTTTGAACATTTATTTCATGAAGGTTAAATAAATATACTTGATGAGATATGTATATATTATAAGAACGAAAATGTAATGTTATTGAGTTTTTAAGTATTTCTTCTTTAAAGTCAAGAGAAGGAAAATGGTATTGTTAAGTGTAACATGTTTTATTCATATTGCTCATTTACAAGTACTTTTGCTTGGGGTTATAGCTTTTCACTTTTCGTCATTGCTTATTGAAGCATCTTTGAGATTTTGGTCAGTCTATAGCGAAGAACGTAAACCTTTGTGGTTTTGAACTTTACGCTTGATAGCTACCCCTAGATTTTTTTATGTCGAGTCATGTTATAGAAAGAGTGGCTTGCGGTAGGGGCCGAAATCCGGAAGTGATTGTCTAGGTAACCTATCGTAGGTGTGATAATTTAGTGAAAACCTAACTAATGTATTAGGGGTTGGGTAGTTGTAAACACTAATTCAGATAATGGTATGCCTCGCCTACTTCTTAACGCTCGTTTAGGTTGAGAAAAGGCTGAGAAGGCCTGGAATGGCAAGTCATCATCTTGTCCTCTTGAAAGATGAAGTGACTCCACATTGGTCTACATAGGGGCCAGGAATCGGTAGAGGCTACCAGGGTAACTCTTGGAGAGGGCCAGTAGTCTAGGAAGATTCACCAGGGTAACCTATCCCGACAGTGTGATGACACTCTTAGTCTATATCATGACGATGTTTCCTTTTGTTGAGATTTCAATTTAATGTAACTTGATACTGAGATTTTATCTGTTTTGATTTGTAAATGTTATTTTGTATTGTGAATTGTAAACCCCATAAACGTGATGTTCTGTCTGCTTTGTTTGTGGACCTATCAGTATCTCCTAGCACGGAGGGAGTGGACCTTTGGGTTCCACGTGGTTGGGAGGAAACCATGCTCTATCTTCCTTATATTTTCATGCAGATGATCCTATGCTTGCAGCAGGTTCCAGTTACTACTTTGTTCGTGATTGTTGATGTAGAGCTTGTTCATGGATATTGTATCAGATGTCAAATGAACACTATCTGTTTTGTAAATTTATCTCTTGTATAAGAGTGTACTGATTGTACCACCTTTGATGTATGGAGATTCCTTGAAATCTCACCTTTTGTAAAATGGTCACTTGGATATTTGTTATTTATTAAGTTTTATAAACTGGATCTTACATGAAATTAAATTTGTTCTTATATTTATGATAATGTGTTAAGTTTATATGTTATGATAATGTAACAATGTCTTGGGAACTTTATTGCAATTGTGTAATTTAATTATCTTAAAAAAAATTATTCGCTTAACTTTACTCTTTACACTTTGTTTTTTTTCGGTAACCAAGGCGGGGCATTACATGGACCTAGACAGGAAGTTGAGCAGGAGGTAGTTAGAGAGTGTGATAGATCTCCAAGGAGATGAGATGATACAGTGCATCAAGATGCTATCACTGTAGGACACATGTGAGATCTACTGAGGGCATGCCCTACTACTTTTGATGGTACAGGAGGTGGATTAGAGGCTGAGACCTGGCTACTGGATTTGGGTAGATGCTTCGCCATGCACCCTTACAGTAGCAATACCCGTGCGAGATGCGCTATTATGCATCTGAGAGGATTCGCCTCTACTTGGTGGCGCCTGGAGGAGCAGAAGCTCCACTTAGATATTGGGTTAGTGTCTTGGGAGATGTTTTTGGAGAGGTTTAGAGCACGGTTCCTATCAGAACATTGGAGGCAACAACGGGCTGATGAGTTCCATGATCTACGTCAGTTGGCTCTATTTGTTGAGCAATATGAACGTAGATTCTATGAACTTAAGCAGTATGCAGGTATGGGCGATGATGAGCCTATGCTAGTACAACACTTCATTAGGGGTTTAAATGCCCGCATTAGTGGTGGAGTCAGAGTCTTTGAGCCAAAGACTATGGAAGTTACGGTGGAGAAGGCTCGCATAGTGGAAGAGAACCTTGTTATGGTGTTAGGTGGTCACATAGGAGTACTTATTGGTAGTGCTCTTGCAGCAAGTTTTAGTTCACGGGGTGGACAGGCACATACAGGGGGTTCCTCTAGGAACCAACAGACACCCTCAAAGGGTGGGCAGCAGCAACAACGAACACCTCAAAAGAATATTAATCCACAACCACAACAAGGTAATAGCCCTCAGAGTGTGTAGTCTACTGTCAGTAGAGGTAGTTTCCAGCAATCCAATGCACCTTCAGGTGGCAGAGGATTCCATAGAGGCATAGGTTGTTACTCGTGTGGACAATAGGGACACATAGCTAGGCAGTGTTTGATGAGAGGTTCTACTGGTTTTGGGCCTTGACCTACAGTTTCAGAGCCTACAGTGGGAGATGCAGGCAGGTCACATAGGGTGTTTACCATGGTGGGTAACCACTAGGATGAGCACCAAGGTGTAGTTGGAGGGGTTGCTGATGGAGGACCCGCATCGTTCTTTAGGAACTGTGCACGTTCTTCTACATCGGGAGTTGATCCTCAAGGGTCAAGACGTTGACTGAGTACTGATCCAGAGGGATCTTAGTGGCTAGTCTTCCATTTCTTGGAATGATCTATTTTAGATGTGTATGTGTTATTTGTCTGCTACTAGTAGGCTTCCATGAGTAAGCCTGATCCTAGGGGGGAGGATGTAGTACCCCTCCATTTATGCTTATGTTTTCTATTGCATGTTTTTATACTGTTAGACTATGGTACTTTGATTGGATATTTTGGATCGCTGGTTTTGAGCGACAGTGGATTTACTCTGTGACATGATGATACATTGTATGGTGATATTTGATTTCTGATATGGTTTGAGATAGCGTAGATGTTTTCCTTTAGATGATTATTGCTATATGTATGTTTATGATGGACTAACTGTTATTTAATTTGTCAGTCTGATGTGACGTGTATTGGTGTGGAGAACGGAATCGCATCACTCACTTGCGAGTGCCCTGTGATGTCTGTGATTTTCTCCGCATGGTGTGCCTGTACAATGGTTTATATATATATATGCATGTTATTGCTTGGTTGCAGGATTGCAGGTACATGACACCGACTCCACCTAGTTACTCAAGTTTGAGCGTGTCAAGACTCAATGAAAATGTTGATTGGGAGGTAGTAGTTTGGTTCATCCTAGTCTAGTCTTTAACCTGGTCATAGTACATCGTCAGTTTAGTTTGGAGTCATAGATTGTCTTGTCTTTTTCTGTTTGGTTTATTTGCTTGAAAAGGAAAATTTTGTTAATTTTTATAATAGTTTATTATTTCTTAATTTACTGTTATTCAAATTAATTTTTAAATGTTAAAGAAATTAGTTTTGCATGTTATTTAATAAATTAATTAGTTTGTTTGGTTAAATAATTTGATCTTAATGATTAAATTTATTTAATTAAATAAATTAACTAATTAAATCAAAATTGTTTAAATGAGTGAATAGATTTTATTAAATTAAAATTGTTTTTAAAAAAAAGAAAAAAGGTTTGAATAGATTTTATTTGAAATTAAAATTTAAATGTTATTTGTGGAAATGGCGTTTTAAATTGTAAATAAAATTTTGTATTTCGAATTTTAAATGAATTAAATACATGCAATCTTGAAAGGAAAAATTGCCGAGAAGTGGTTAAAAGATATTTTGTTCTTCTCGACATGTGTGCAAGTGGCATTTATTATTTTTGGTTGAGGAAATTACCGGAGGTTATTTTGGATCTGGGAAAAACACAGAGGCTATTCAATTTTCTTCACGGGAAAAATATTTGAGCTCTGTAAAATTTATGTTTATGCTATTTTGGTGATATTGTATACTTGTGGAAGATCCCTTTGGTGGGAAGTTCGTTGTGTTGGTTATAGCTTTCTTTGGATTTGGTGCTTTGAAAAAGATTTGGAGGTTTGCATTCTATAGGCAGAAGATTCTCTCCAACAACTAGATCTTCAAAACACAAGAAACAGGTATTTCCCTAGTGTTTTTATTTTGTTTGCTTTTGAAAAGAAATATTTGTTAAAACCTTGTTCTTCTTGGGAAATTTTTTGCTAGAAATCTTTTTGTAAGCTCTGTAGTTTTTTTTTAAAAAATAGTTCTTTGATATTTGGAGAAAAGAAACTTCTGAAGGATTTTTTCGGAAAGGAATTTTTGGATTATATGAGTATTTTAAATGATGGAGGAAATTGTTTATTATTTTAATGGAATTGAAAACCCAATTGAGGATAAATTGGAAATTGTGAAGAAAATAATCCTATACAATGTTAATTTTCTCAATTTCCTGTAGCAAATTTTGTAGAAATTAGTTGTCTGTCTGATGGATTTTAATTACTAAATAAATTACATATATATATTAATGTATGTATATGTATATTTGATAGATATACACATATACATAAATCAATATATGTATATATAATCTTATTGAAGAAATTCTCTATTATTGAAATTTTTCGTACGCGAATTTTTGTTCAAATCACGGAAGGAATTTCGAGTTTTTATTGAATAAAATTTATAAAACTTTTGTTTTACTGTGAGGGGCCGGGGCTATCCCCACGGCCGACCCCCATAGCAAAGCCGGCTATGAGGGCAGCGCCGACGCTGCCTGCACAGCCGTGCCCTCCCATGTAGGGTTCGACTGTGTAGAAATCAAATATCACCATACAATGTATCATCATGTCAGAGAGTAAATCCACTGTCGCTCAAAACCAGTGATCCAAAATATCCAATCAAAGTACCATAGTCTAACAGTATAAAAACATGCAACAGAAAACATAAGCATAAATGGAGGGGTACTACAGATATAAAAAATGATGAATAAAAGAATTTATAGACTTTTTGAGGAAAAAATGGAAGATGAGGACAAGAATAAAGATTTTGGTTAACTTAAATCACAATGGAGTTACCTCAACTGCAAATTGGAAAATTTCCATCTCAATACCAAGAGGATAATATTGAATTACTTAATTTGATAATTGAATAAATGTTAGGAATAAGTTTTCATTTGAAGACTAAGTTGACTAACGAATAAAAAAGAAGATTCTAAAATCAGATGTAGTTAACTTGTGAGAGAAGATTGATATGCTAAATGAAGACTGAGTTAAATAATGATGGAAGAAAGAGTTGACTGATGAGGAGATTATTTTTAAAAAAGGGAAGTTAGATCACATTTAATTAAATAATAAAATATTATTTAATTAAATGGATAAAAGGGAATTATTAATTAATAAATGATTTTTTATGAGATAAATGATTATTAATGGATAATTGATGTGATGATTAATAAATGGTTAATTAATAGATGTAATTAATTATTTAAGGAATGATATGATGATAATTAAGGTCGATTATTAGGAGTGTTTTAGGTGTCTATATGTTTTCCCTCTTTGAAGAAATGTTCAAAGTAACATTGTTTCAAAGAAAAGAAAAGTAGCCAAGACAAAAATTAGAAAAGATAAAGAATATGATGATATGCCCCAATCAAGTGAGAAATCAAATGATTGAGTCTATTTAGTAAATTATATGATAATTAGAAAGGATGAGATGATAGATACCCCCTCGAGAGATTATATGTGCATAAAATGCATGGGTGATCAATCTCTCAAAAGAAGAGAAGAAAAATGTTAGATGAAAGAGGAAAAATGATGGAAGAAAAAGAATAAAATATGGATGCAAGAAAAATGATTATGAATGAAATGATGATGAAGTTTTATGTTGAATTTGATATTAGCAACCTTTATTTGATATAGAAATGGATGTTATGCACTAGGGTACATCAGAGTAAGGTGATAATGTATCCAATACATGGACTAACTCTGAAGAAAATAAGTAATAGAAAATAGGACGCCCCAACACTCACAAGGCATATTATGCTCTTGGTAGATGTGTGATGAGACAACCATCAAACATGACACAAAAAAAAGACCTTGTCCTAGTTTATGCCATATAAAAGCACACCATGATATGAAATGATCATGGTGACCTTGAGTAGGCATAGTATGGTTCAAAAGATAAATCAAAATAAAGATTAAAATATCAAAAGATAAACCAAAGAAAAATAAAAGTGATGATCAATAGATACACAACAATACTATCTTTTGCCAAGGAGTGGAAGGACTAAATGATGGATGTGGATCATGTTTGGTTTCATGAAGTAAAAATCTTGTATAAGACAAATTTCTGATTTTGAGAAGGAAACGTCCTATAGAAGACAAGTGATAAGTAATTTTTCACAATGCCAAAGGATTTTTTTATTATATGTTATTGAATCTAATGCCAATCTCTAAGATTTTACATTTAAAGTGAATATTTCAAGTGTGTTGTTTGATGGTTTGTAGCACATATTTATGTTTGGATGTTTGTTTTTTTATTGATGGGTTGTATGTTGGGCATGGTATACTATAAGGACCATGACAACAAGTGATCCCATAATAGTGGTTTACACTTTTTGAGAGATTCTATTTTTTGTTGAAATCACATATTTTTAGAAAATATAATGATTTAAGCTTTGAAAAGTTCCATTTAAAAGATTTCAATTGAAAAGGGTTTGATCAAACCCCCTTGGATAAAACCCCGCTAGTTTTAAACCATACCTACAATGGAGTCACCTTTATGCCTATCAAAATACTGATGAAAAGCTACTTTTGATTTACCTTTTGGGGATCAAATGAATTCATTTAAAATTTATTTTTTGTAAGTATGTATTCCTTATTATAAGCTTCCCAAAAAGTATAATTTTAAATAAATTTAATTTGATTATTATATTTAGTTTTTATTTCTTGTGAATGTAGGTTTTTCACTGAAAATCAAGCTCTATATTCTTCACATGTGGAAAAATAGAAAATTGTCAAAAAAAAATCTAACAAATATCTATGCACTAGATATTGATGTCCTTGATCCAGCAAAAAAATAAAATTGAATTTCGATACATACAAAAAAAGTTATGTTTTAGCTAGTAAATCATGTCTAAATTATAACTAGTTTGAATTTGAAACTTAATTAAGAAAAAAATATTCAATGAAATGTTATGAAACCAATCCCATACACTAGATATCATAGTTATGAATCTAAATTCAAAAAAAAAGAATTTTATCCTTCATAGAAAAAATTTATGTGTTAGCCAATAACACCACTTTTTTAAAATGGTGTTTACTGTTAAAAAACTAATTTTTGAAGGAGATGGAAAAAGAAGTGTATTCTGATTCCAAAAAAATTGAAAAAATATCACAAATCACTAGTTTTCATCATCTTCAAATTCCTCATGGTTTAGCCGCTATAGGTGCTTGGAAGTGAATATTTAGTTAAAAAAATTCAGTTCAATGTCCAGTTTGGCCAAAAATTGTAAACCAGTATTGTGGGATCACCCCAACTGCATATTAGTAAAATATAAACACAAGCAAGAAAGCAAGCGTGAACAAGGATATAAAGACAAAAATGATCTTGCCCCTAGTCTAGCTGAAAAACCAATTGATTGATGGATGATGATTATGATGACAGTTTTGTTGATATGGGAAGGACACATCTTGATAACAATATGATGACTGGGAAAGATACGTCCTAATGATGATAATATGACTACAAGATCAAGGTTTTCAACAAGGCTAGGAATTAAACCAAGGGTTATTTTGGATAATGTGCTAGATTGCATATCAATATTGTATAGATTAGGATTGTTGGATTTGGAGTGACTAATTTTGAGATTGGATAGGATAGTGAATGGATGTTGGATAGGTGAATTAGAAGCTCAAAACCAATGACAAGGGAAAACCATGTATTGTGATAAGTATGAAAGGATAAGGGATTTATTTGGTAGATAATTGGAGACATGAGAATTATTGAATGGAGGATTTAGGATATGATCTCCAAGGACTATGTTGCATAGGAATAAATTTTTTTCTCCAAGATATAAGGTTTAATAACGCTATATAGGAAATTGCATGATGTTTTATGGTGCATGGACAAATGATGGACATGCCAAAAAATTTCCAAAGCATGCTTTAATTTTGTGCCCCAGTCCTTATCAAGATCAAGGTAGATAGGGGAGATGGGTGGAAATAATATGGATTGGATGGATGGATGGAAATCACATGAAAAAAGTATGGAAGATGAGATAACTTGCCCCCAAGTGTAATGGTCCATATAGATAATTGGTTTTACTCATGACACTTTTTTGTCAGGTTTTTATCATAGTACTTATCTAAAGCACCATAAAAATGGTTTTCAATATTGGATGAATTATTTCTCTTTACTATTCTTTTTGCATTTTTGAATTATTCATTTTTTTGATATTTTCTAGATGGCCTTGATATTTTAGGTGATCATTTATTATTTTGAATCCTTTGATGGTGTTGATTTAGATGTTGGTGTCATGATATGCCAATAGTGACCTTTATGGAGGAGTTACATTGTCAGGACCGTGGCACTTGTATATAATTGATGGATGTCATTATGATTTTTTTAATACTAGGGTTGGCCTTATCTGAATAAGCACATTGAAATAGAGTTCCATGAGAGTCCTTATGATAAAGTGTTTCTTCCAAAATGCAATGAATTTATGATTTGAGATGTTTATATTTTAGGTGAGATGTTACATTATGATGGATGATGGTAGATGTGTATGGATTATTTGGTATTTTTAAAAGGACTTTTTTATTTTCTAAACTTGGGATGTGGTGTAGGGGCACCTTCAAGCCATATGGTCAAATTCAATAAAATTTTAGTTTTATGTTTTGTTTTGATGTGTTGGTCTAATAAGGTCATTTATGACCATTTGGAATCATTTTGGATCCATTTTGGAAAGTTATAGAGTCATGGGTTAAAATTTGTAAAAGTTGTCAATGTTGCTCAAAAAGTTGTCAAACAACTTTTGCAAAAAGTGTCAATTTTGTGTTTTGTTAGTAAACTAATCAAAAATTGGTTGAAAGTAGTTGGTTTTGGTTGGTAATGTATAAGAACACCCTTCAAACTTGAATGGGGAGTTGGAGGCATTGATTTTGAAGTTTGGGTGAATGTAAACAATCATTTTATGTGTATTTCTAACATTGCAGGCATGTTCCGTTGTATTGTACAAATTATTAATTGTTTATACGAACCTAAAAGTTGTTTGAAAAGTGGAAGAAGGTTGTCATCTTTCTAATACTTTTTGTTTGGTTTATTTTCATCATGTTTTGTGAAAGTTATGATCAAATTGGTGACTACCACTTCTAGATTTTTTTTGTAACCGGCCTATTGCAGTACATGGTACGGATTTGATATTCCATATCTTAATCTTAGAACAATTTGGATTGGAAGATAATTGAATCTACTTTCTATTTATTTTTATTTCACTCAATTTTATTGAGTTTTAATGGATTTATTCCCATTTTACTGCAAATAGGTTTGAAACCCTCATTAGGGTAATAGTGAGCAAATAAGTCAATTTTGAAGGCTTTCATATAAAATAACCTACCTTGATTTCAAGATATGTTGTATAAAGACCAAATGGGTGTCTGAAAATATATTTACATTCTTGATATCATGTCTACATTGAAATTTATGGCCGAAAAACCTCAAAGTGTTGCTACCAAGTTTGTTAAACAATTAGGCATTAAAACCACATAAGACTTAGGGTTTGGAGAAGGACACTTGGGAAGTTGTTTGAATTGCTTGGAAATGTTAAGGCAGAACATTTTTTTGTCAAACAATTAGGCATTAAAACCACATAAGACTTAGGGTTTGGAGAAGGACACTTGGGAAGTTGTTTGAATTGCTTGAAAATGTTAAGGCAGAACATTTTGACATGTCTAAGACATTTTTATGAAGGTTTGAGGTTTGGATTTTAAAAACCTTATTGTGAGCCAACAAAACAAGTATAATTAGGCCTAGTTCAAAGTGTAGCAACAAATTTTTGGCCTTGTTATTCCAAAACAACAACCCATAAATTTTGAGTATGTTTTATAACTTTCAAATGGGTATCCAAAAAAACTTTTTATTTTGTGGGTATGAAGTCTGGTTTGAAAATTATGTTGGAAAAATAGTTTATGGAATGTTACAAGTAAGATTGAAGGAATTGTGAATAAGACACCAAGTTAGGGTTTTAAAATTGAAAAATTGGTAGAATTGTGATTGATTTAAAAACCTCCACCCTATGCTATATCAAATTAGTATCAGAACTAGAAGATCTTTGAGAAATGATCTATTATTTTGGTTAATGTGGTTTAGTGAGATTTGATATTTTAGAATGACTCTTAATAAGAAGAAAGATAAAAAAAAGAGCATCATCATTATTAAATAGATTGTTCAAAGAGGCAAAGAAGCTATAGGAGGAAGAAATGGAAAAGATGATACAAGAAGAAGAAATGAAATCCAAGAAAACAAGTAAGATGGAAAAGAAAAGCTTATTTCGGACTACCTGCAAGTCTAAAGGTAAATGTTGTCAAGTTGTGATCTCAAATATCTGCATGAATAATATTGTTTATGGATATATGGTAGATAAATTGGGTTTGAAAAGAATACAACACCCCACATCCTATTCAATGACTTGACTTCAAATAGGTGATCATGTAATCGTACATGAGCAATGGAAAGTTGAGTTTCATATAGATAGTTATAAGGATGAAATAGTTTGTGATATTGTGCATTTGGATGTATGCCACATTGTGTTTAGAAGGTTGTGGCATTATAATAGGGTAGCAGAGTATAACAACAAAAAAACACATATGAGTTGTGAAACGATGGGATGAAATATGTATTAACAACCTTGAAGGATGAGTGTATAAGAATTGAAAACTTGTTGTTAAGTGAGAAGAAGAAAGTACAACAGTATGAGGCAAAAAAAATGAGGTAATGGATGAGGTAACACATTTTGAAAGAAACATGTTTGAAAAAGAAATGGATTTTTTTTAATTTTCTTAAACTAGTGAAAGTAATGGTGACATTGATGTTGAAGTGGGTGATGTTCATGAAGAGAAAGAAGAGACGGAAAAAGTTGTAGAGAACTCAAAGATAGTCCAAAGAGAGGAGAGAGTCATGGAGGATAAGGAGATGGAATGGTTCTCAAGAAAAGAACCGAGAGTTGAGAATATTGGTGTCAAGGAGAATGAAAGAATGAATAAACAATTCAAAAATGAAAATTAATAGCTACGTAAAGTTTAGGTGAAGCCAAATATTTTGGAGAATCATGAAAAGAAAAGAATGTGTGGAAAACAATATGAGGTGGATGAAGAAGTGAAGTATGAAGAAGAAGAATATGATTTATTTAATATATTTTTTTCTTGTGCAATTAAAGAAGACAAAGTGGATGACAACAAAAACAAATTTACGATTACAGTCCAAGGTCAAGCTAGAACAATAACCAAAACAAAAGCACATGGATACATTGTACCAGGTTGGCTTTGACTCAAGAAGCATGTTGATGGACCAAAACACACAAGTGCACCATTTGATACAAATGTATTTGAGATACAAGAAAAAAGAAATAATGTATGTATGCAAAGGTACTGGAAGACAAGAAAAAAGATTTCTATTTGAGGTGGACTTCAAATTTTCTTTTCCCTAGGAGTATGGTGCAAGGGCACCTTCAGTCCATATGGTCAAATTCAGTCAAAATTTGATTTTATGTTTTGTTTTGATGTGTTTGGTATAATAAGGTCATTTATGACCATTTGGGATTATTTTGAATCCATTTTGGAAAGCTATAGAGTCATGGGTTAAAAATTGTAAAAGTTGTCAATATTGCTCAAAAGGTTGTCAAACATTTTTTGCAAAAAGTGTCAATTTTGTGTTTTGTTAGTAAACTAATCCAAAATTGGTTGAAGGTAGTTGGTTTTGGTTGGGAATGTATAAGAACACCCTTCAAACTCGAATGGGGAGTTGGAGACATTGATTTTGGAGTTTGGGTGAATGTAAACAATTATTTTTTGTGCATTTCTAACATTGCAAGTATGTTCCTTTATATTGTATAGATTATTAATTGCATGTATGAACTTGAAAGTTGTTGGAAAAGTGGTAGAATTTTTTCATCTTTCTACTATTTTTTTTTTGTTGATTTTCATCATTTTTTGTGAAAGTTATGATGAAATTGGTGACTGCCACTTCCAGATTTTTTCTATAACTGGCATGTTGTAGCACATGGTATGAATTTGATATTCCATATATTGATCTCAGACCAATTGAGATTGAAATATAATTGAATCTAATTTCTATTTATTTTTGTTTCACTCAATTTCATTGAGTTTTGATGGAGTTATTCTCATTTTACTGCAAATAGGTTTGAAACCCTCGTTAAGATAATAGTGAACAAACAAGTCAATTTTGAAGGCTTCCGTACAAAATAGTCTATCTTGATTTCAAGATATGTTTTATAAGTCCCAAATGGGTGTCTGAAAATATATTTACATTCTTGATATCATTTCTTTATTAAAATTTATGGCCAAAAAATCTCAAATTGCTACTACCAAGTTTGTCAAGCAATTAGGCATTAGAACCACATAGGACTTAGAATTTGGAGAAAAACACTTGGAAAGTTGTTTGAATTTCTTGCAGATGTTAAGGAAGACCATTTTTTGCATTTCTAAGCCATTTTTTTATGAAAGTTTGAGGTTTGGATTTTAAAAACCTTGTTGTGAGTCATCTAAACAAGCCTAATTAGGTCTAGTTCAAAATGTAGCAATAGATTTTTGGCTTTGTTGTTCCAAAACAACCACCTCTAAATTTTTAGTATGTTTTAAAACTTCCAAATGGGTATCTAAAAAATATTTTTTTTCGTGGGTATGAATTCTAGTTTGAAAATTATGTTAGAAAAATAATTTATGGAATGCTATAAGCAAGATTGAAGGAATTGTGAATAAGACACCAAGTTAGGGTTTCCAAATTGAAAAGTTGGTAGAATTGTGATTGATTTGAAAACCTCCACCCTGCTCTGCATTAGGATGATTGATGGTGGACTTTAAACTTTGGATTGTGATTGTGTTGACACCAACACTTTTATACACCTTACATGGTGGGATTGACAACCATTTTGAAGGAGGTGGACAATTTTTATATGTAGAAGACCTATTTTTTTGTGGCTCCACATTTTGATTGGATTTTGGAATTGGAATCTTCTATTTATTTGATCTAATTTTCTTTGGGATCCATTTTAACTTCATTTGTCCACTTAATGTTTTGTTTGATTTAATGGCTTTTAAAATTTGATTTTAGACTTTAAAATTGTAAGAATTTTGTTTTTGTTGGTTCCAATTGATGGGTTTAGTGATTTTGGAATGATGGTTTGTGGTGTGCATGGAAGGAGTGTTGGTAACAACCTTATGGGAAGGACTATACATGACCCCTAGTTTTATGTTTGTATTGGATAAATTTGGCCCTAATACTAAGGAGTTATCACTAACATCATTTGATTTGTTTATTGATAAATAACCAAGACTTTGATGTCTAGGATTTTCATGAAATTATATTGGTTCTAAAATCCCTCATTCATGTAGGCCCAATCTTCTTCCTCAATACTACGTACTCTAGCATATTTTATTTGTGATGGAGTATTTTTTGTTTTGGAAGAAAGATGTTAACCCATCATTTTGTAGTTGAAAACCATTAATAATTTATATTTTCCCATCAATGAGAAATCTCACTTTGACAAAAGTAGATGATCCTAGTTTATACTAGAGCTTTATCCTTCATCATGCTTGTTGTGTCTTGATCATTTGAGATGTCAATGTGATCTATGGTAGCTTTTGTATCTTCTTGTTTGATATGATTCATGTCATTTTTTTATTATCTATGTGTCCAAGTTAGGAAAGTGTCTCATCTTGGGAATGAAGGTATTTGGACTATTAATATGAATAGCTTTAAGCTTTGATCATGAATGAGATAAAGATGGATGAGGGGATTATCTTGGATTTCTTCATCATAGGTAGGATCTTGATCAAATATTGGATCATCTTGGATGACATGATTAGAGATGTTATTTTGATCAACGATTGAATTAACTTGGATATCATGATCATGTAGAGGGGGTTTTTGGATAGAAAGGAATAGGATCATGGTCGAGGACTAGATAATCATGAATGCTATAAATAGGATTTTGATCAAGGATCAAATTAGCTTGTATATCATGACCATCTATAGGGATTTTAAGGATAATTTTTTCTTGATTTATCTTGGAGTTTACTTCATCATGCTTTGGGTTTTGATTTTGACATATATCTAACATGGTTTAGACAAAGGTGGGTGCAAAAAGATGGGGGGCTAAAAAGTTGCCACCCCTTTCAAAAAAATTTAAAAATTCATAATGTGAGCATGTTATAGCATGCTCACATTATGGATTGGAGTGACTGAGCCTTAGGCTCAATCACTCCCAAGCTATAATTCACTTGTGTTATAATGTGAGTGTGTTATAATACGAGTGTGTTATAATATGAGCACGTTATATCAATTAAAAAAAAAAACTTCATTTTGTGTTTTTAACAAGTTTATGTTATCTCTATGGATTGAAACCCCTACATAATGCACTCACACTTTGGAAGGCCAAAACTACTTCAATTCTTCATTAAATCTTCATCAAAATGTCACCATGACATCAGGGAGGTTGAAGAAGTAAGTAATTTCTATTTTTGTGTGTATTTGACATCACATAGGTAGATTTAATATGTTTTTGGATGTAAATTGATTTAATTTTTAGGAAATGATAATGCACCTCCAAACCCTCCTCAAATTCCTCTTCAAAATCTTGATTCAACTCATGCCCAAATCCCTACCAAGGAACAACCCCAACAAACACCTCCAACAATTCCTCAACATGCTCCAAGAACTAAAGAAAATTTAATGGGGAAAATTGAAAATGACAAAAAACAAATTGAGGATATAATTGCAAGGTTGAAAGATCGTGCAAGCTCAGCCTCGCATAGAACCATACTTGCTCAATCACTCGAATTGATAGTATCACATGTAGATTCAATTAGCAAGAAAATAAGTAGTTGGTCAGAGAAGAGACAAGAGTTTAGATAATTTTATGTAGATAAATTATCCTATAAACAAGTGAAAGCTGGAAAAATTACAAAATTTGACTTGTGTGCCCTATTCAAAAACCCTTGAATGAATCAACCTTTACATCCTTCAAGCAAGAGGCTCCCTATCCATTGGTACAACCACCAAGGGATAAAGAACTATTTTTGGAGGAGGTGGTGGATGGTTTTTTACCATCCTCCATGCAACAACAATGAGGTGCTATAATATTTTTTGAGGAAATTCTACTATGAGCTTTTACTCAATAAAATCCTAAACTATTTTGACATGTGGAACTTCCAGAGTAGAGGTTGGGTCTCCACATAGGACAAAGTGGGGGCACGTATCGATGCACGATGGCTAGTGAGATGAGCACTTGCTAGACCAACATATGAGAATGGGACTATCCCTTACATTGTGAAGGAGAGTGTTGAGGTTGATACATTGCAGTCAGTTAGTTCCTTGACCCAGAGCCTCATACAACATACCAATCCTCTAGCATAGGGTGAACCAGGTGAGTCTCCAGGGAGTAGAGTTCAACCTCATTATTATCAAGCTTGTGGATCACCCTATGGTTATGACCCCACACATAGTCAAGATGCAGGTGCCTAGGGTACATCTACAGTTGATCATATGGTGATGATAGATGCCCTCCTTCATGAGGCATTCAGCCCTAATAGTCAAGTAAATGTTAACAAGTTCATTTAATTTAATTTATTAAATTTTATTTTTTAAATGCAAGATTAACTAAATTAGTTGAATGATTATAATAAAATTTTAGGGTCATAGCATTCATTTTTTTTTAGCAGTCCTCCACCTCCCTATTATGCGACCACATGTATTGTGGAGGTATGTAACTAGTAAAGAATTATAAATATTACATGTGAATAGCTAAACATTATATAAATGGTATTCTTATATCTCATTTTGGATGTTGAATAGGTTAATCTTGGAGCTTCGATGGTAACACCTGCCAATGGAGGTGGTCATTGAAGTTTCACTCAGGTAATACAAACTATTTATAATTTTAAAATTAAAAAAAATGTATTTTTGTAAAACCCCGTCCTGCAACCTAGAGGACGATGCAATACTGCGGAAGCACAACTAATTTTTTTTTTCTTAATGATAAAACAAGACGAGTAAAGTAACCTAATCTAGCCACATACATCCTCTACGCTACGCAACGTGTCTACATGTGAACACCATTACTTATAAAATTTAACCAACCATAGCATATGAATATTAAACTCAAGATACAACTTTCAACAAAGCATTAAACCATTTCAAGATAAATCTAACACATAGAAATGTATTAAACATATTTCCACATATACAACACCATTAAATCCAATAATGAATAGATCATAAATACTATTACAATTACATCACAAAGGTTCACCTCGATACAAATGAGGTATTACAATTATACACATAGATCCACAATTACAATGAAGAAGGAGAAGAACAACTCTAGAGAACCACACGAGCTCCTCAAATAAGAAGATCCCGCCATCACGAATAGGAAGAGAAACTCAACAATGTAAGATGCACGCCACCCAACCATCTGGTACCCGTAGGCCCAGGCCCTGTGCTAGGAGATAGTAACAGGTAACCAAGACAAACCTATTACCTCTAGACACAAGTAATATACAAGACCACACTGTACCAGTAAATGCAAAACAACAATGTACCAGTAAACACAAAACATAAGGTTACATTGCTTCCAGAACCACTGAATAATACAAATCGACCGTTGTCATAGGAGGAGTGTCATCACAAAGGTTGCATTGGTTATCCAAAGGAAATCTTCCTAGGTCCCAGCCCCCCTCTAGGGTTATCCTGGTAACCTCTCATGATTCTGGCCCCACATGCACACCAGTGCGGAATCAGTTATCTTTCGAGAAGACAAGATAACGATCTTGCCATTCCAGGCCTTCCCGACTCATCTCAAGTCTCATACTAGCCCTTGAGCCAATGAGCAAGGCTAAATTATCTGATTAAATATTAAGCTACTCCATCTGTAATAAAGGTTATTTAATTTTCACTGATTAAACTGACTTTCACACAAGTTATCCTGGGACCCCTTTGTGTCTCGACCCCCGTTGAAAGCCACTCCCCTATCGACAACACAATAACATATTCCACAACCCAAGGGTAGACAGTGCACAAAATACGATAACAAATACCAACTGTTTTGTAAATAATAACACATCTCGTTCGTAATAACCAGGTGCTCAAATCAAATCACACAACCCGTTCATAGTAATCGGGTGTTCAAACTAATTCACACATCTCTACGAATGTTAAATACTGAAACCCAAAAAAACGTGCACTACCCAAGGAAAATCTCAAAAAGGGCGAACAAAAGATATAATAACCCTCTCACAATTTTACAATCTCTGGAAGACTTATAATTTTCTCGACAACAAATATCCCCAATGCCCAATACACAATTACAAAAGAATACACAACAATAAGAAGCCACTCAATTAATTAAATAAATGACAATTAGGATTTCCTAAATCCAATAAATCCACAACGAATTAAACCAACTGCTTAACTTCGAGTTTGACAATTACTCATAATATTTAATTCAAATTGCCTGTAAATGTGAACAGAAAATAATACAACTTAAAATAATTCAGGCACTTAAATAATCTAATATTCGGATTTCCTAAATCCAAATTGAATCATTATCTATTTAAATACAAATCAACTTTCACTCATAAGTCATTTTATTTTAACATTTTATTAACCCATGCATTTACATGCTTTTATTAATATATAAATACTTCTATTTACAAATCATAAGGAAATTAAAACTAATTGTTAACTCAAATTTCTCAAACAAATATAAATAGAAATTTTAATCCTTCTAATAATATCATCTTATTATAAAACACCTACTTGTGCATTGTATGCATTAATTAACGATATGATATTTCTTTTAAATAAATATATATATTCTAATTACATAATCTAATTATTATTTTCCAACGTTTATTTAAAAATATCAAATTGTGCATGTGCATGCACCTATTGAAAAATACATTTAAATATATTTTAAATACTCTAAAATTATATGCAATATTTATAATATATATTTTTAAACAAATAAATAAATATATAAATATAAATTAGCAATTTTCAGACAACCCTAATCATAAATCCTGTATGTTGTGACTTTAATAACTAGGGTAAAGGTATGACTAGGTAACCTGTTACTATCTCCCAATATTACTGTTGAGTAGTGGACACGCTCAGACCTGTGAAATCAGGTGAAGCTAATGTATGGTACCTGCAATCCTGCAAACAAGCAAATGTCGCACATGTATATATATAATAAATTATTCACACCGTGAATAGAGAATCGCGGAAATCACAGGGCACTCGCGAGCGAGTGATGCAATACCATTCTCTTCACCAATACAGTCACATCAAGACTGACAAAGCTTACATCATTAACATAATCAAAATACAAGGCATCATTAATTCAAGTACATACTATGCTAATCTAAAACATGCCATAATGATAACCTCATAATAAAATACAATCACATCAAATTATAATATTCACGTCACTTAATAGAGAGCGATCAAACAATAAACAAACACCTTAATTCAAGAGTTATTAGAAACAAAGCATAACATGGGGAAAACATTGTCTATTCAACATAGCACAAAATGGAGGGGTGTTACAATTTTGTAATTGAGTAGTGTTTAATGACTTGAAGGTTTTAGATAGTTTGTAAGTATGCTTTTTACTTTTTAATTAATTTGATTTTAGGTTGTTGCACTTCATAATCCATAAATTTTATTTTTTCATGTTGACCTCCAAAAATATAGGCTAGTGGCATCACTATCTTGTAGCATACCATTTCACTTTTATCCTCCTAAGTGTCATCACTAGCTTGTAGCATACCATCTCTCCGCTCATTGTTGGGTTCATGAATGTTTATCGAGATATTGATCTTACCTTGTCCTATGTTGACTATACCTATCATGATGACTATGTTCTTGCATTCATACATTATGGTTGTATAATTTCGTTTATACCTTTGAAATGCTTGAAATCGTAGAGGACTGCTCTCCTGCTTTCTTGGTTGTATAATGTAATCTTCTATCAATTATCTTCAATGGTATCTACTCCACATACACGATATTGTCCAATCATCATTTATAAATACATGCCCTCTTTATATCCCTTCACAAGGGCTATCCTCTATGAATATGATTATTAAATGGGAATTGCCACTCTAAACTATCCTTTAATAATAAACCAATGCATGCTCCTCTTATACCATTGTACTAAATTTGTTGCTTCTCCTATGAGGCTATCTTGTGGCATTGGATTTCATGTGATTACCACCACATTCATGACTATTATGCACACTTTACCTTGAGGTATCTTGGTTGAAAACATATAAAGTATCTCCTCATAAAAATAATATTCCACAATTATCCCTTAAAGCATTCTTTGGTATTGAAATACATGTGACTATCCTATTACATCTTAAGTGGACATAAACTATCATATTAAGTCTTATATAACTATCCTATTATAGTTCTTTATTTATGCTATATTCTCTATTATTCATTTGTTTTCCTTTATTCATCATTTCTTCATATTGTGATTATTACTCTAGGTCTATGTGAATATTACACTGTCCACTATAATTAAAGATATCACTCCATTTCTTAGCTATCTATTCTTTGTGATTCACCCATGAATATGAATAGAATGTTGAGGTTTTATGAAAATCATGGAGTTTCTTTATAGGTATGAATTTTTATCAAGATCTTAGGACCACAGTCCCCCCATTGCTCACTATCACTACATCATTTTGTTCTTAGTTGATAGTTCTCATTAAATTGCATCTTTTCATGCATCACACTATCATGGTTTATATTATTTCTATAAATCTTATCCCCACTTCAAAAATTATCCACACTTCACATCAACAAAGGTTTGCATGAATTCTTTATATAATCATGATATTGTCCCATGCTTGCATGATATGATCATCCTAAGGACTGCCATCATGTGAATATCCTTTACTTTGAATTTTTCCATATAAAAAATTAAAACCCTTGAAGCAATATATAGTTAAATAATCACTCAATTTTTTTTTGACTATCTCATACATTATAAACCATAACCTGCATCACTCTTCTAGTTTTCATAATTGAATAATGTTGTTTTATTTTCTAATGATGCAAGCAGAGACTCCTCTCGATGTTGATAGGGTAATGGAGCATGGTGTCTCTACTGCAATAGAAATCTCAATGCCTTTGACTAGGGTATGAGGCAGATTAGTAAATTTTAAATCGCATTTGTTGTTATAGCTTTTTATTATTGAAAAATCAAATGATTATTGATTTGTGATTTAATTTCTATCTAGGTTATTTCTATAGGACTTTGGAATGCCATAGCCTGAGCATGCCACTATTGCAAATGAGGAGAGAGATCATTTGGTGGTGGTAAGTGATTATTTTGTTAAATATTTCATTTTTTATAATGCAATTTCTAGATACTAATGTCTATACTTTTTATTGTAATAAATAAAGCTCGATGAAGAATTAAATAGGAGGAGAAACCCACAAGTTTGAAGTAGACCACAGTCATACACATCCATCCCCTTGATGATCAAAGGTCGCTCATGATCCTTTTTCTTCGCTTGGAGGGGAATGATTTTTTATTGGGGTCCTTTGTTGTATGCTTATATGGATTGGACATATATTTTGTATTGCATATACATGAAATTTTATGCATGTATGGCATTCTTGTAATCCTATATGGCTATTTTGTATATATATTATACTTATATCAACATATATTGATGTATGCCTATATGGCTATTTGGTTAATTCACATCTTTTTAATTGATAGTGTCCATATATACATTATAAATACACTCTTCAATAGATGTGTGTAGATGGTTTACTTCAAATATTTAAAATCCAAGAGTATTCCATGCTTCATAACTTATTTCACATTAATTTCACCTTTATTTTTTGGTTAATTATCAACTTTCCAACAACAGTATGTGTTTGTGGTCTTCGACGACATATTTTTTGGCATATAGTTATGGAATCAAGTTTTATTCAAGACAAATTATAAACAATTTACACTGTGTTTCCAATAATTTTATTCAAGTATATTCAAGTACCCATCCATTCAAGAACCCATCCTCTAGTTGGTTGATCACTACTTCAAATTTAGAGATGTATTCTTCATGATCATACTTTCCTTCATCTCAAAAAAAAATTCTTATATTGACCAAAATGTTTATGACTATATTGAGTTCAAGAAACAAAGAAGACTAGTTCTTTGGTGTAGATTATTCAATCATAAGATTATAAAGACACCTACATTGAACAAAAATCATAAAGTTGACTTATTCTATAGCCACCCCAATGTGTTTGAATCATCGATTTACCCCAGGAGATGAAGAATGTAAACAATGCCTCTCAAAAATTTTTTACTATATGCAACTGACACTTTTTGGAACATCTGTAATATTGTTGACATAGTGGAATGAATTGGATATATGAAAAATTGAGGGAGTTTGTTGTAGAGAGACCTGACATGACATTATACCTTTATACGAAGTGTTTCTAAGAGCCACAGTTTCTAAGTAATAGGTCATCAAAGTTTTTTTCCCTTTCGTACTCTGGTCTCTTAAGAGAAATCATCAGTACAATGTAGTCTGAAATGTTTCAGAATGTTGGGGTGCAAAACATGACCTTTCCTAGCATAAACCTATCAACCTTGATGTTTTGGAACTATCGATTTGGTCGCATGACAAACATAACAAAAATTACACCACCTTGAAACTTTACACTACATGCATCTGATGCTTTTTCCATCGATTGAAAACTTGTCACCATGGGGAAATGGATTGGAGATATGAAAAATTGAGAGAGGTTATTGTAGAGGGGCCCTACGTGATCCTTTACATTAAAAAAAAATGTTTCTAAGTGCCATGGTTTTTGAGTAACAACTTGTCATATTTGTTTTCCCTTTTTCACTTTGGTCTCTTAAGAGATTAGCTCATAATGTTATGACATGTTGGGGTGAAAAATAGGACCTTTCCTAGTGTAAAACTACCCATTCAGACATGTTGGAACTATCAATTTGTTTGCACAATGAACATAATTGTAACGCCCCCACCGAGAACCCTAGAGGACAAAACCTAAACAACTAAAAACGGACAATTTTTATTTTTAAAGTGAATTGTTACACATTAGTAATTGTACATAAACTTAATTGCTACCCTACATTCTCTAGGGTGCATGATTGCATTACTTATTTCCCATTATCCAAATTAACAAAACCATATAACTTAGTAATTATCAAATTCTAATCATCATTAAGCATCACAATTAATCAAATGAATCATGAGATACAATCATACTATATCATGAAAGAATAACTGATTATATATCATTTCAATTAACTTGCACAAAATCACATAATACATCATTCATCACATATATGAGATACATCATTTCAGTTTCACAATTACAATTGTACAGTAATACTTCCTCAATACAAGTGAGGAGAGTTCAACATATGATACATGATACATGATACATGATAAAGATACAATACACTTACAAGTACAATGATCAAACTCCCAAGAGTAGATGTAGTACAAAAGTCAATGGATCAGATGAAGTTTCCACATCACGTACAAGAAGGGAACCCAATGGACAGCGTAACATGTTCCACCCAACCACATGAACCCAAAGGTTTACCCCCCATGCTAGGAGGTAACAAAGGGCCTCATCATAACTGATAGACAATGACTAGACACCATAAGACTGACATAACTCACAAACATAAGATGTACAACAATGACTATACTTCCAAAGGCACATAAATACTCAAGGTAATACAATAAGCAATGGAACTCATGGTTGTCGTAGGGGAAGTGTCATCACATAGTCGGTCATAGGTTATCTAGGTAGATCTTCCTAGGCCCCAGCCCCCATCCTAGGTTATCTTGGTGGCCTCTATCGATCTTCGGCCCCTCATGCCAACTATGCAAAATTGACCTACCTCTTGAGGAGACGAAGTAGTCGATTATGCCATACTAGGCCTTCCCATCTCACCTCAAGCCTACATGAGTGCTTGATCCTGAACGAGGTATAAAATTATCTTGTTAATGTTTAAGCTACCCATTCCCCCTAATTTGTTTTATGTTATCACTTGTTAATTAAACTTCCACATGGGTTATCCAGGCACCCCTTTATGCATCGTCCCCCATTGTAATCCACTCCCCTACCGACCACCAAAAACCATAGAAGTTGAAATCAAAGCCACTTGCATGACTCAATACTTAAGGAAAAAACATGGTGAGGTACAATCTCATCTCGCTCATAATTCCACATGTAAAACCAAACACATAGGTTAATGCATGGTGCAAGGCTGACGACCAACATATATACACCATTAATCAAATTGATCAACATTTCCATCAAGAGAATAATTTATCCTAGCCTCTGAAAGACTCAACATTAACCATTGAACAACTTATAAATCATCACTTGATATAACCAGACTACTCAAGTAACACTTAATTATGAAGTCTATGTGGATAGCATGATAGGCATAGCAATCTTACAAACAAAATATTCCAAGCAATTACATTATCTTACAAATTCACTATCTCTAGTTTGTTTAATACCAACTACGTCAATTCTTATAAAGTTAATATTTCACTTCCATCTAAGTTATAGCCATGATATAATATCAAATAAGACATCTAATCGATCTAAGATACATCTATACTATTCTATGTTAATTAACATATATACCTAAATGCATATATATATATATATATATATATATATATATATATATATATATATATATATATATATATATATATATATATATAAATTTATATATATATATACATACATACATATATATATATATGTATATATATATGTATATACATATATATGTATGTATGTATGTATATATATATATATATATATATATATATATATACATACATATATATATACATATATATATGTATATATATATACGCATATATATATATTATACATTTAAAAATATGTTTTAATAGAACTCAATTTAAGAATCTTAAACATAGAGTTAAGAAAATGATTGACAGTAAACAAACATAGATTAGAATATTCATACATATATATACATATATATATGTGTGTGTGTGTGTGTGTGTGTGTAGTTATAGCTACATGCATATCTCATAGTTAATGATTTTTAAACTATTATGACAAACAATAAACCAACGCATGCACGGTATACTAAGTACCGAATCAAATATTTATGACAATAGAGGAATCTAAAGGGTGGGTTCGCTAGCTCAAGATAAATCGCATGCAGACTATTGTTTTCATTGTAATTCATTATATCTGAATTAGACTCAACCACTCTAATCTATGCCTCAATTGTCAACATGGCCGACGTCATCTACAGAAATCAATTCCACTACAAATAAGAAGGTTGTTTAAATCGGTTTCAATGTTGTGCCCATAAAAATAACACCTATTGTGCCAGGATGAGGACTACAACATGCAGCTTGATCAATGGTACTTAGAAATGACAATAATAAAGAGGATAAGATCGAGCCTTAGAGGTGACTACAGTTAGCTTAAAAGGATAAAATTTAATTCATCGATATCTCAGTGTGTTGGTACTGGAAACAAATCCTCTTGAACACACATAACAAGGAACTTGACTTAAATCCCAAAATCATAAGACACATACAGTGTTGCATTTAGTCCAGTATTTACCATCATTAAGGATACACAAAATACCTATGGCTACAGTTGAGATCTATATGATTTCAAGTTATAACTCATTGTAGTCATCGACATAAAAACATGAGTAAAGAGAAAGCAACAAATAGAGGTGATGGTGAATGTATGATGGCGTGAGTTTAACATGAATATAGATTCCACAAGACTTGTACATAGTTACCATGACAAGCGGCGATGTAAGGATAAAGTTTAGCAAATTTTCATACATATGGGTGTTGAAACATGCATGACTGCTAGTCTTTAACCAATATAATTTAAGCTAACAAGAAGATAAATTCTCATGGTTGCATTTCAAGTGGTAGTATGGAACAACTTCAATAGTCAAAGCTAAAGTCACAATCTACTATTTTGGTTGATTATTTCATAGATAAAACAATATTTTAAGCAATAAATAAAGGCCAACGATCCAAGACCGAACTCTCAAAGGAAATTACAATATAAGTCTTGCAATGATTACCAAGTTGGGAACTCCAAAAAGGATGACTGAAAAGTTTTCTCATATTAAGCAAATGATTTGAGAGATAATTTTGACTACTAAGATTTGAGTGGAAAAATGCTACAAGTAAAATAAAACCCTCCATCCATGGAGGCTAATACCACAGAATGGAAAGAATCTTATAAACATCTAATCAGGCTATCAAGAACAAGTTCAAGTGAAATATTTAAGAACAGAAGCTTATATGTTCTACATTTTAACCTAAGTAACCACTCGTGTGCAGGTTAACATCAACCAAACTTATGTATGGAACAATAAGTAGGAGATTTTGCAATATAATAAAACATGACAACTTGGGAAAACCTTGAATATGACTGTAGAAACATGTTTTTTGCTTCAAACAACAAATCATTAAAGAAATTTCCCCAAGAATTTTAGAAATCCTTTATAATTAAATTATTCCACTCAAGAGAAAACAGAGGTGGAAAGCAAAAATAATGGAACCTAGTTTAATCAAATAGTTGGCCTAAAGAAGTTGTTGGTTCAAATTCCAGTCGTTCTTAATTTCTTCTTCTTTTTTCCAATACTTCAGTTATAGCTTCCAGCTCTTCTGTGTACTACACCACTGTCAGCAAAATAAAACTCCCAAAACTTCCAAAAGCAATTACAAAGCTTCCCAAATTCCAGAAACTTTTCAACCCAAAGAATGCAAAGAGAATTTTTTCTAGAAAACTACCCCTAGAAATATTCACGGAAAAAAAATCCCCATTCATTTTTTCCTCTGAGAGAAAAAATCTAATTTCCCCTATGGAGTTAACTCCACTTTTCTTTAATTAATTTCCCGTAACTGTTTTTATTCCTCCACTAATTTTCAATTTCTTCCCATTCCAAAATTTTATTTAATTTTACCATTCACTTAACTTTTCACCCTCTCTTCTCTTTACACACACACCATGCCATAAGTATTAATTTATTATATTAAATTTCTTTTATAATTTGTTTACACAAACATATTAATACATATATATATATACACACACGCATTTATATATATATTTCATTTAAATGTTCTATTTTGAAAAAATAACTCTTAATTTAATTTATTAAAATTAAATGCCATATTCTTTTTAATTTAGTTCTTTAATTTAATATAGCTTTTATTTTCATTAATCAAAACCTTCAATTTCATCAATTTTGAGTGTAAGGAAATAATCAATCGAAGCATAAATCATAAGCAAGACTCAAGATGGAACAATCAAATGATACTGGCCTAGAGCAAAACGAAAGTAAGACAACCACACAAAAATGAAACAATTCCAACAGACCTCACAGACGGATCAAAACATCGGGGAATCGTCCTTGATGAGAATGATGGCTTGAAGTGGGGGACCCAGTGTAACCTCCAGACAACAACTCCATTGGGCTCTGGAATGCTCAGACCTGATAATCAGGTGGATTCGATGCCCTGTACCTACTGCCTGCAACAAAATGAAGGGTCAAACATGTGCATAAAGAAATAATCAGTCACACCATGACATGGAAATCACAGAGTCATAGGGCACTCACAAACGAGTGATGCGACACTGTTCCCCATCACTGACACATAACAATTGATATCAAAACATGATACACATACATCTAACATTACATAACATCATCATATCCATGATACTCGATAAGAAATTAGCTAATCTGTTAAACATGATATAAGTAAGAACATCAAATATCACAATGCCATCAATATCATTAAGTTAAGCATCATAATGTTATCAACCAGTCATAATATCTACTCATCAAAATATCACCATGTCTGAATAATATCCAATAGAGTCATAATGTCCATCAAATAGAAACATAGGGTCTAACAAACAACATCATAAAGTCTAGATGCAATCTAAGAGGCTGTCCAAACAAAGCAAACTGGGGGGGCATCAAAATAATGAAAATTACACCACCTTACAACTTTACATTGCATGCATCTGACACTTTTTCCATTGATTGAAAACTTGTCACCACAAGAAATGGATCAAAGATATGAAAAACTAAGAGAGGTTATTGTAGAGGGGCCCTATATGATCCTAACCTTCAGAAGAAGAAAAAATTCTAAGTACCACTATTTTCGAGTAACAGCTCGTCAAATTTTGCTGCCCTTTTGCACTTTGGTCTCTTAAGAGAAATCGTCAATGCAATATAGCTCAGAATGTTCTTGCATTATGGGGTGAGAAACAAGATCTTTTTGTAGCATAAACCTACCAATTTGGATGTGTTGGAATAGTCAATTTGGTCGCACAATGAATAAAATGAAAATTACACCACCTTGCAACTTTACACTACATGCATTTGACATTTTTTCCATCGATTGAAAATTTTTCACCACGGAAAAATGGATCATATGAAAAAATTAGAGGGTGATCCCACAAAGCTAGTTTACAATTTCTAGGAGATTCTGATTTTTGCTGCAATCGCATATTTTTAGAAAATATAATGATTTAAACCTTAAAAAGTTCCATTTAAATCATTCCAATTGAAGAGGGTTTGATCAAACTACCTTAAATCAAACCCCCTTGGATAGAACCCCAATGCTTTTAAACCATACCTATAACAGAGTCTCCTTTACACCTATCAAAATGTTGATAAAAAACCACTTTTGATTCACCTTTTGGGGGATCAAATGAATTCATTTAAAATTTATTTTTTGTAAGTATGTAGTCTTTATTATAAGCTTCCCAAAAAGTATAATTTTAAATAAATTTAATTTTATTATTATATTTATTTTTTATTTCTTGTGAATGTAGGTTTTTCACCGAAAATCAAGCTCTTTGTTCGCACATGTGGAAAATACCGTATTAAAAAAATGAAAAATATTAGTGCACCAGATATTGAAGTCCTTGATCCAACAAAGAAAAAAAATTGATACATACAAAAGGTTACGCTATAATCTATGTCGAATTGTAATTAGTTTGACTTCAAAACTTGATTAAAGAAAAAATATTCAATAAAAATTATCTAACCAAGTGGAAGCACTATATATCGGAGTTATGAATCTAAATTCAAAGAATTAGAATTTTATCCTTTATGGAAAAAGAGTTATGTGTTATACGGTGAGCGTCACTTTTTAAAAATGTTGTTTTTTGAAAAAAACTAGTTTTCGGGGGAGATGGAAAATAAGTGCAATCTGATTCCAAAAATTTTGAAAAAAATATATTTAGAATCTATAGACAAAATTTCACGAAACTCTAGTTTGCATCATCTTCAAATTCCTCACAGTTTAGCCAGTATAGGTGCCCGAAAGTGAATATTTAGTTAAAAAAAAATTATTTCAGTGTCCAGTTTGGCCAAAAATTGTAAACCACTATTGTGGGATCACCCTAGAGAGGTTATTGTAAAGGTCCCCCATGTGATCCATTACCTTTAGACCTTTTTAAGTGACATGATTTCTGAGTAACACCTCATCAAATTTTGTTTCCCTTTTGCACTTTGGTCTCTTAAGAGATATCACTGGTGCAATGTAGCTCAGAATGTTCTGGCATTCTAGGGTGTAAAAAAGGACCTTGCGTAGCATAAAACTACCCATCCAAACATGTTGGAAATGTTATTTTGGTTACATGAATAGAATGAAAATTACACCACCTTGCAACTTTACACTACATGCATCTAACACTTTTTCCATCGATTGAAAACTTGTCACCACAGGAAAATAGATCAGAGATATGAAAAACCAAGATATTTTATTATAGAAAGGCCCTACATGATCCTATACCTTCAGACGAAATGTTTCTAAGTGTCATGGTTTTCGAGTAACAGTTCGTCAATGTTTTCTACCCTTTTGCACTTTGGTCTCTTAAGAGATATCACCAGTGCAATGTAGTTCAGAATATTTCAAAATGTTGGGGTGAAAAATAGGACCTTACCTAATGTAAACCTACCAATCTAGATGTGTTGGAACTTTTGGTTTGGTCATATGATAAATAGAACAAAAATTACACCATCTTGCCACTTTACATTGCATGCATCTGAAACTTTTTCTATTGACTAAAAACTTGTCACCATGGGAAATGAATCAGATATATGAAAAAAGAGGGTTTATTGTAGATGGGACCTACATGATCATGTACCTTCAGACAAAATTTTTCTAAGTGCCACGGTTTCTGAGTAACAGCTCGTCAAAGTTTGTTTCCCTTTTGCACTTTGCTCTCTCAAGAGAAATCAACAGTGTAATGTAGCTTGGAATGTTCAAGCATGTTAGGGTGTGAAATAGGACCTTTCCTAGTATAAACCTACCCATTCAAACATGTTGAAACTATCAGTTGGTCGCATGACAAATAGAACAAAAAATACACCACCTTGCAACTTTACATTGCATGCATTTGATGCTTTTTCCATCGACAAAAAACTTGTCACCACAGGCAAATGGATTAGAGATATAAAAAATCAAGAGAGGTTATTATAGAGGGGCCCTACATCATCATGTACCTTTAGATTTAATTTTATTAAGTGACACATTTTTTGAGTAACAACTCATCAAATTTTGTTGTCATTTTGCACTTTGGTCTCCTAAGAGAAATTGTCAGTGCAATGTAGCTCGAAATGTTTTGGCTTGTTGGGGTTCGAAACATGACCTTGCCTAGTGCAAACCTACCCATCTAGACATGTTGGAATTTTTGGTTTGGTCACACAAAGAATAGAACAAAAATTATACCACCTTGCAACTTTACACTACATGTATATGACGCATTTTCCATCGACTAAAACCTTGTCACCACGGGAAAATGGATCAGATGTATGAAAAACTGAGAGGTTATTTTATAGGGGGCCTACATGATCTTGTAAACTTAGATGGAATGTTTCTAAGTGTCATGGTATCTGAGTAATAGCTCGTCAAAATTTTTTGCCCTTTTGCACTTTGGTCTCTTAAGAGATATCGTTGGTGCAATGTAGCTCAAAATGTTTTGGCATGACCTTTCCTAGCATAAACCTACCCATTTAGATGTGTTGGAACTATTAGTTTTGTCACACAATGAACAAAAAAATTTACACCACCTTGCAACTTTACATTGCATGCATCTAACACTTTTCCATCAACTGAAAACTTGTCACCATGGGTAAATGGATTGGAGGTATGAAAAAATTGAGAGAGGTTATTGTAGAGTGACCCTACATGACTCTGTAACTTTATATAGAATTTTTCTAAGTTCCATGTTTTTTTAGTAACAGTTTCCCAAAGTTTTCTTCCCTTTTTCACTTTGGTCTCTTAAGAGAAATTGTCAGTGCAATGTATCCTAAAATGTTCAGGCATGTAGGGGTGTGAAATAGGATCTTTGAACCGGTCGGAGAGTATGGAGAGTGGTGAAGGATTTGGAAGAATGATTAGTTAGTGAATTTTCTTCTGTGAATGTAAATAAGACGTTCAAATCTAGGGTTTAAAAATCTAACTGGTTTATGTAAATGAAAGCTTAAATCACTTAGTTGTTGAAGATTATATTTTGATTTGTAGATTTTAGATATGATACCATTTAAACTTATAGTTGTTAAATGTTATATAGTAGGGTAAGGGAACTAACATTATAAATAAAATGTTAAAAATATGATTTTATTTTTTACATAAGTAAAGTTGAAATGTGACAGCAAAAGGTCTAACTATCAACTGGTCATTCCCAAGCACTAGGTGCTACTATTGTTGATCAATTTGGCCATAACCTAATTATGAACTTTACGACTGACACTAAATAAATATAAGCACATGATTATCCTATCTTAGAGAAGAATCTTAAAAATATCAAGAATAAAATGAAGACAAAAAATAGTACAATTACTGCAAATTATTCATCTTTTTCAAAAAAATATGAATGTACCTTGATGTTAATCTCCTATGTACCTACACATTATATCATACTTGTTTACCCTTATTGGGAGAAATATTCTATGTCTTGATGATTATCTATTGTCTATATGATTTTCATAGTTATCATTCAATATATATTTGTTGTTGCATGATGCTATCAATGATGCTTTTTGCATTACTTTTCATGATCTATGTTCTTGCATGCTTTCAATTTTAGATTTCACGTAGTTTTCATAAACTATTTTTCATTTCTAGTTTTTCACATTTTATATACAACCAATTGAAGGGGGAATTTATTATCACTAATAATCTTATGTTGAGATTACAAAAACCCACCTACACTCATATAGAGACTCATCACTATACCTAAATGGATCTTGACAACACATACACAACCACACATGAGTACAAATCTATTGCACTAGTATCAAAGTGTAGATCATACTTATCACACAGAGTTGAACAAAATTGCATGTTCATATTAAATATGTCATATCAAATTATTACACCTAAGAAGATGGTCCATTTACCACGACTAAGGGTACCACATCATGTCATTTTGAATTGATAGTGAAACACAACAAAAGATGGTGAATGCAATTTTTATCACAACAAATTCCAATATGTGCCATTTTAAATACACCTACCATAAATATGTATATAATCTACCCAATATTCACTGTATATGTAGTAGAAAGAAAATGAGAAAATTTAAGTTAAAGAGGGGCAATAAGTCCTTCCTATGCCATATGAAATTTGGAACCAAAACATAAGTAAAGTTGAAATGTGACAATGAAAGGTCTATCTATCAATTGTAATACTTTAATATTAATAACATGACTTTACAAATTCAACGTGCATACTTAAAAATTAATCCAATGAACCATGTGAGTCTACTCTACTCTTTATTGTGTCAAGTATTGCCTCATGGTCAGACTCATGCACCTTCCACAAGTTCTTGCTCAAAGTTCTACCCTCATATTTGACCAAATGATCATTGGATGCCACAACAAGGTTTGAGTAATGAAGAATCTTATGATGCATGTCAAAATCTTGAAACAACCAAATATTAACTCTTATGTGGGTACCTTCTAAGCCATCTTCTAGTAACAACCACTGAGCCTATAGGGTATTCAATATTTTATCCATCTATAACTAGGCCCTCAAATTTCTTTTTGGCCTCAACACAATGACACAAGTAATAATATGTTCCCTCTTCATTTTCTTCATCTATAATAACTACATAAATATGACATGTATTGATGTGTGCAACAAATTAGATGATTTTAGTCAGTATTACAAAAGCACTACAAAGTAAGATAACATTAGGAATTTCAAAAACTATTCCAGTAGATATATTACTTAGTTGAACTAGGTCTAATATGTGATCAAATTCAATTGATGATTCCATCTATGTCAATTACAGTGTCGTTAGGAGCCAATACGTGTCAAGTGGGCTTAGAAATATTAACCACCATTCGTCAACCCACTCCTTTGACACACTCATTCCAGGCTTGAATTGTACATGAAGAAAAAAAGCATGCCATCTTTCACATATGGATACTCCATGAACCTGCATTAGAGCTTCTAAAAGAGTGTAGCTCACTTGATCCTGATAATGTACAAAAATCCTCATATTATGCAATGTTACTATCATCTATCAACCAAAACAATTTACAAACTAAATAATTACCTTCATTACTTGGACCCATCAAATCATTACACCACTCGACAATTGATTTCGCATTTGTCAACTTTGTATTGTATTTATACTTTAACTCTTCTCGTGCTATGGCTCTTTTTATGCATGCTTATGCACCATCATGCTCCCCCTTACCATATTTGGCCTCAAAAAAGTTCCACATATGTTGAACATCTATAATATTATGCATCCTACTCAACCAATAGAACATCCACTAGTTCTTAAATTGTGATTCAAAATTATCCTAGCATATAATATGTTGATGGAATGATATTCCCCTTCTAGCCAAATCATGGTAGAACACCTAAAAGCAACCTTGCACGAACTCTGTAGAATGTGTGTGATCATCATTGATATAAAAATGATACTCTCTTATGATCTTTATGTCATCCTTTATATTATCATTAGCATGAATGAATGCTATGTGCACAAATATGGCAACCTATGCGGAGTTGTAATACTGTGATTGCACCTTACATTGTAGCTGTAGATTGTAGTTATCTATAAAGTTGATGACTGAAACAAAGCTACCAAGTGGAAATGTTTCCTTGCATAACTTGAATTACAAGTCCAACCATCGAGCTCTTTAGGTATGCCTTGCATACTCATACACTATACCGTCACAAAATGTAAACATAAACTGATACACTAGAATATTTTGAATAACCAAAACACACCTTTTTGCTTCTTTACCATCTTTTATATTGTAGGCCACTGTCTTATACTTGTTGAATTCTACAAGTTCATTTCCAACTGCATGTGTACTTTCCATATGTTCACATATTGGCATATGTTTCAATCCACCACAATGTTGACATGTGTCATCCAAACATAATTTCCTATAGAATAATTGACCTTCCTCTCTTTCACATAAAATTGCTGATATGAAGTCTCTTGAAGATGTAGGTGGGGCATGTATGCCATAGTCTTGCAAAACATTGTTACTATGCAAATCTAAACATATAGACTGATAAACATCAAAATGGTTAGAAAACTCAATATGTGCTCTACAACAAGTAGTGTGTGTGTGATTTATTTTGACATGGAAAGGATTTAGCATTTCAAAATATCTTTGAAAAAATTTAACTTGAGGATACATCTCTATAAATTTACCAAAAAATTGTGTTTGAGTCATATCCAAAAAAAGGTTTGGATGTGGCTCATGATTTTGACTACCAATTCTCCTTCCTATCACATCCCTTTGATTTAGATATGTACCCTTGTGTTATTATTCCAAAAGTATTCAATTAGTGATCTCAATGCTTCAACAATTGGTTTATCTTTTCATGGTATTCTCCTCGAGAATGCCCATAATTCATTGTCATTGATGTCCTCAAATCTTTGGCACCTTCCAATAGCTCTTGATATTTTTTTTCTATTTATTCTCAATGATTGACTTGTCTTTCTAATGAGACAAGCTTTATTCATTTGATTACTTATTATTGTGTATGTAATGACACGTCATGTGACATTACTATCTTTTGTGCATGAGGTGTTACCAACACTCTCATATGCACTCATTAGATTCTTCACAATATATTTTTCACTTGAAGCTTCCGATGTTCTCAACCTAAGAATCTTCATAATGGACCTATGCTTTAGATTTCTCATCATTTTAACAAATAGTTGGTATCTTCCAGTATCATTTAATTAGTCAAAGAACACTCTCCAAATCTTATTAGCATATCTTCTACAAGTACATTTTGGAATCTTATCTTCCATCAGCTACAAAATATTCTCTTCAATATCAATCAAATACTTGTGTTTTCTACATAAAATTCTAGGTGTTCTCATAGGTAAATTTTCTTCAACATTAGTAATTTCATCAATATTTAAATGAGATGGAATATATGGCATACCTTCAATCAAAGATGGAATAGATGATGTACCTTGAAGTTGATATGGGAAATATGGCATACCTCCTTCTTCACATGTGAGTGATGATGTACTATCAACTTGAGATGTGGTAGATGGTGTCCCCCCATCTTGAATTGTGGTAAAGGATGTGTCTCCAACTATGGGATTCAAATCTCTCATTGCATGAAGGTTTTGCATTTGTTCCCTTTGTGCCACCAATACCATATCTCTCATTGATGGTTCATGTTTCTCTTCAATTGGCATTTCCTCTTGTATCATATCCAATTTTCTCTTCTCATGAAGTTTCCTCATATGTTCTTTTTTCTTTGCATTATTAGCTTCTTGCTCTTCATGTATTGGTTTAATCCTTGATTGTTTCCTCAACATGATGAATATTTTGTTCTATAGCATGAAAAAGAGAAATATTAGCTCCACCATAGTACTATAGAGTAGATAAATAACTTACAAAAATATGAAATTTGCAATGAAATTATGATAAACACAATATATGACAGTCTAAAAGAGGCATGAGGAGGGGAAACAAAAGGCATGGAGAGGGAAGCAAAGAGCATGAGGAAATTCATCAAACCAAAATAAGATCAAACCATCAAACCAACATAAGAGGTGTCAACATTGATAAAGTTTGACAAAAAACAAAAAAGTGAATTGTCTTTGAAAAATGGGGTTCTCAAGGAACATAAGCTAAAATCACTTCCAAACATAAAGTAAAAATTAGTATGGAACATTTTTTCTAATACTATAAGATTCATTAGTAGGTTTTTTTATTGTTTCCAATGTCATGTCACATTGTGGCTCTATTTATCAAATATATTTCTTATGATGTGTAAGCTTCTCGTTATATTGCTTTACCACATCCTACTAATACAAATATTCAAAATAATAACATTGACCCTAAAAATACTAAGGAACCTTCAAATTCAATTGGGTGCACTAGCCTTGGAGTAGAGTTTAACTTCAATTTGGGCAAGTTTAATCCAAATTTATTTCTATTTGGAGGTTATTTTGGATATTTACCAACATTTTCAATAGTTCTTCCTTCAGCTCCAACCTTTCAAGACTTCATTGCTGCCATCTTCCATCTCTTATTGTTGGTTCCTATCACCATAAGATAGTACCAAATCAAATCTAAGAAATTATGGGGTATTGTGCAGCCTTCATGGCATGTTTCCTTTTATCTCTAGCCACCAAACTTGTTCCAAACAAAACTTGAATATTGTAGGTTTGAAAATGTGCATATCAGTCAATTTAAGTTGTTCCAACAAGTAGCAAATCAAATAAATACATTTTGAAGGTGATAAATTGGTCTCTAATTCAGATACATGTAATTTCAATGCCCTAAGGATTCATTTTTTAATATTTATTGGAATTTGAGGATTTATTCACTTATTTCCAATCCTATCAGCATTTTTATTTGATGCTTGTGAGCATTGACTACTCAAATATGAGTGTAATTTCATATAAAAGGGTGTTAAGTTGGCTACACATTTCATATCAAAACTTAACCAACATTTTCATTTGGATTATATGTCATCTGTAAGTGAATTTTGCTAGTTTGAGGTGAAGTTGAAGTTGTTTCCTAGCCATAGAGGGTTTGACAACAAGTTTCTAGTGATTAGTTTCATTTTGAATTTGAAGTGAACCCCATAAGTTTGAAAAAATTGAAGTGTGTGACATGATTTCACAAGAAGCATGGAAAAAATGCAAATGGAGCATAAAGCACTTCAAATTTTATAGGATACATGGAATATGCATTTTAACAAAAACTAATCTAATCCCTTAGCAAAATCTAATGCATTTGATTAAGGCCATGTATGTTAGGCACTCATAATTTTGAATGCTTACCAAAATCTAATCCCAAAATCAACATGATAACAAAATCAAAGCATTTTATTAAGCATTTATGATAAGAAGTGATAAAGAAACATAAGAGAATGAAGGAAAATTTAAAGAACATGTATAAAGACTTGACATACCTTAAAATCGAAGATTCAATTTGAGAAACTACCCAATTATGTGTAGTATTTTTTTCTTATTGCATCAAACTCCTCAAAAATTTGAGCTTTTCATGAACTTGCTTCCTTTTCAACATTCAATTCTATATAACTCTAATAGAATTACTAAAAACTATAGAATTAACCAATGTATAATGTTAAATTATAACAATTCAATCATAATCAATATTGCAACAATAAAAACATGAAAATTTGAGTTCATATAATCAAATTTGATGTAAAAAAATTGTTATTTCCTCCTTCCTATGTTGAAAAACCAGAAAAAGGTGGTGGAAAGTTGATGCAAAGGTGGTGGAATGTGTCAAAATTGCATGTGCTTTTCCCAATAGCATGAAAAAGTGTTTTTTGTCAAGTCGCGCACACAAGCAGGGGAATAACATAGCATGTGGTCCTAGATCATGGGTGTCATACCTTTTTTACTATTTTTAGAGCAAGAAAAAACACACTCACATTATAATTCAAGTGCATTTCGGCTTGCTCTTAAAATAACCATATTTCAAATTTTCCAAAGTGCACTCATGTAAAAGTTGATTTTGTAAAGGTTTTCTAACTCTTATCATGTGTCAATAGGGGGTTGGGTTGAGGCACATCAATGAGACCTTTATTCGGCCAATTATGACATCTTATAAGTGTTGCGTATGTCTTATTTTGTGTGTGATATGAATTTTCACCACAATTCCCTATATTCTCAAACATGTACATTAACCCTCAACCTTGTATGTTAAATCCTAAACCCTAAACACTATATTGTATACCTTAACACTATACCCTATACCCTACAACCTCAACCCTCTAACCTATACCTTGAATCCTAAACCCCATAACTTCAACCCTCAACCCTATGCCATAAACCCTCAATCCTCAACCCTAATCCCTCAACCCTCAACCCTTAAACCCTAATCCCTTAACCCTCAACCATAAACACTATTCCTAAATATTAACCCTCAACCTTAATCCATTGACCCTATACATTAAACCCTTACTACATTAATCCCTCAACCCTTAAACTCATAATCCCTAACCTTAAACCCTCAACCCTTAAACCCTTAATCCCTCAACCCTCTACCCTACACATTAAGCCATCAAACATAATCCCTTGACTCTATACCTTAAACCCTTAATAAATTAATCCCTCAACCCTTAAACCCTTAATCCATCAATCCTCAACCCTCAACCCTAATCCCTCAAACCTATACCCTTAACCCTTAAACCCTTAAACCCTCACCCTCTACCCTCTACCCTATACATTAAACCCTCAACCCTAATCCCTTGACCTTATATCTTAAACCATTAATACATTAATCCCTCAACCCTCAACCCTATACATTAAACCCTCAACCCTAATCCCTTGACCCTATACCTTAAACCCTTAATCCCTCAACCCTTAAACCTTTAATCCCTCAACCCTCAACCTTCAAATATAAACCCTATACCTTATATATTAGACCCTCAACCCTAATCCATCAACCATATACCTTAAACCCTAAACCCTCAACCCTTGACCCTAATCCCTCAACCCTAAACCCTTAAACCCTAAACCTTTAAACCCTAATCCCTCAACCCTCAACCCTTAAACCCTCAACCCTCAACTATAAACCCTCTACCCTATACATTATACCCTCAACCCTAATCCCTCAACCCTTAAACCCTCAACCCTTAATCCCTTAAACCCTCAACCCTCAACCCTCAACCCTATAAACCCTCTACCATATACATTAGACCCTCAACCCCAATCAATCAACCCTATACCTTATATCCTCAACCCTCAACCATTAAACCCTCAACCCTTAATCCCTTAAACACTCAACCCTCAACCCTCAACCCTCAACCTTATAAACCCTCTACCCTATACATTAGACCCTCAACCCTATACCCTAAACCCCCAATCCTTGACTCTAATCACTCAACCCTTAACTGTAAACCGCCTATCCTATACATTAGACCCTAAACCCTAATGCCTCAACCTTATACCTTAAATCCTCAACCCTCAACCCTTAAAACCTCAATCCTTGATCCCTTAATCCCTCAACCCTCAATCCTTAAACCCTATACCCTCAACCTTTAAACCCTATACCCTCAACCCTCAACCGTCTACCCTATACATTAAACCCTCAACCATAATTCCTTGACCCTATACCTTAAACCATTAGTCCCTCAACCCTAAACCCTTAAACCCTCAACCCTTAATCCTTAAACCCTAAACCCTTAAACCCTAATCCATCATCCCTCAATCCTTAAATCCTAAAACATGAACCCTTAAACCCTAAACCCTAGACCCTTAAACCCTCAACCCTATAACTTAAATCATCAACCCTCAACCCTTAAACCCTTAAACCATATACTCTCAACCCTCAACCCTTACCCTGTACATTAAACCCTCAACCCTATACCTTAAATCCTCAACTCTCGACCCTTAAACCCTCAACCCTTAATACCTTAATCCATCAACCCTCAGATCTTAAACCATATTCCCTCAACTCTAAAGCCCTTAATCCCTAAACCCTATACCCTCAACCCTCACCCTCTACCCTCTACCCTATACATTAAACCCTCAACCATAATCCCTTGACCCCATACCTTAAACCCTAATCCCTCATCCATCAACCCTTAATCCCTCCATCCCTCAACCCTCAACCCTTAAACCCTATAACCTCAACCCTTAATCCCTTAAACCCTAAACCATTAAACCTTATACCCTCAACCCTCAATCCTATACCATATACATTAAACCCTCAACACTAATCCCTTGACCCTATACCTTAAACCCTTAATCCCTCAACCCTCAACCATTAAGCCCTCAACCCTTAAACCCTTAATCCCTCAACCCTCAACCCTCAACTGTAAACCCTCTATCCTATACATTATACACTCAACTCTATACTTTAAACTCTAAAACCTCAACCCTAATCCCTCAATAGTCAATCCTTAAACCCTGATCCCTCTACCCTCTACCCTCTACCCTATATAGTAAACCCTCAACCCTAAGCCCTCAACCCTCAACCCTTAAATCATCAACCCTCAACCCTAATCCCTCAATCCTCAACCCTTAAACCCTCAACCCTCAACCCTCAAACCTTCAACCTTAAACCCTCTACCCTATAGATTATACCTTCAACCATCATCCCTTAAACCCTCAACCCTCAACCCTCAACCCTCAACCCTCAACCCTCAAACCTCACTCCTCTACCATATACATTAAACCCTCAACCATATTACATCAACCATATACCTTAAACCCTAATCTCTTAACCCTCAACCCTTAAACTCTCAACCCTTAAACCCAAATTCCTTAAACCCTCAACTCTTAAACCCTATACCCTTGACCCTTAAACCCTAAACCCTCAACCCTTAAACCCTAATCCATTATCCCTTAACCCTTGACCCTATCCCTAAAGCCTCAACCCTCAACCCTTAAAACTTAAACCCTAAACCCTATCCCTAAACCCTCAACCCTTGACACCATACCTTAAACCCTAATCCATCAACCCTCAACCCTTAAACCCTAATCCCGCAACCCTTAAACCTTAATCCCTCAACCCTCAACCCTAATCCCTTAAAACCTAAACCCTCAACCCCTAATCCCTCAACCCTTAAACCCTCAACCTTTAAATCCTTATCCCTTAAACCCTCAACCCTAAACCCTCAACCCTCAACCCTAATCCCTCAACCCTCAACCCTTAAACCCTCAACCCTTAAAACCTAAACCCTACACCCTACAGCCTCAACCATCAACCCTAAACTTAAGCCCTAATCTTTCAACCCAATATCTTAAACCCTAATGGACCTATACCCTATACACTTAACCTTGGACACTCAACCCTCGAACCTCTACCTTATACCCTATACCCTCAACCCTATACTTATGCCCTAAACTCTCAACCCTCATCCCTATGCCTCAAACCCTCAACCTTAAACCCTAAACCCTATACCTTAGACACTCAACCTTAAACATTATCCCTCAGTTGTAAACCCTCATCATATACCTAAGCTCTAATCCCTCAATCCTCAACCCTATATCTTAAACCCTGAACCCTACACCCTGAACCCTCATCCCTATACCCTATAACCTCACCCTTGTACCCTAAACCATACACTCTCAACCCTTCATCCTATGCCTTATACCCTCAATCCATACCATAGACCCTAAACCCAATATCCTAAACCCTAATCCCTATACCTTACACACTTAATATTATACACTCAATGAGTTGAATATTATCCCTCAACTATAAACCCTCAACCCTCAACCCTATACCTTAAACCCTAAACCCTAAAACCTCAACCCTTATCCCTATAACCTATACCCTCACCCTTATATACCCTAAACCAAAAACCCTTACATCCATACATACAACCATACATATATACATACAAGCATACATACATATGTACACACACACATACATACATACATACATACATACATACATACATACATATAAGCATGCATACATACATACATACATACATACATATAAGCATGCATACATACATACATACATACATATAAGAATACATTCATATATGCATACATACAAGCATACAAACATACATACATACATACATGCATATAGGCATACATACATACATATACATACATAAATGCATACATACATACATACATATAGGCATACATACATACATACATACATGCATACATACAAGCATACATTCATACATTCATACATACATACATACATACATACATACATACAAGCATGCATACATACATAGATAGATACAAACATACATATATATACAAACATACATACATCAAACATACATTTAACAAACTTGCACATAAACAATTTCAAGCAAGACATAATGCAAGCATGTTATAGCATGCTCACGTTATGTCATGCTTTGGGAAACATAAAGCAAAAACAAGAAAAATGAAGCAAAATGTAAGGAAAGACATAACACGAGCACGTTATAAAACACTCGTGTTATGTCAAAACTATGACATAACGCGAGCACATTATAATGTGCTCATGTTATGTCTTTCTTTGGGAATCCCCAAGCCTTAGGCTTGTATTTTCTTTGGATTTCCAATCCAAAGGATTGGAGTGCCTTCCCAACATCCAAAGATGTGTTTTTACATATTCTATAGGATTTCACATAAACTCATTTGTGCTAACCTTCAGGTTTGCACGTGTTTCAAGGTCAAGTAAATACAACACTTGGGTAATGTTAGTCTCTCTCTTAGCCATTTAACAATGTAATTTTTCACATTTTAATGATGTTAAGGCTTTCATCTTTGATTTCTTTTGTTTGTGTGTCTGTTTTTCGTCAAAAACCAATATTTGGTATTTTTTACTTTATTTTTTAATTTTTCATTGAAATTTCAAATAAATTATTTTTTTTATAAACTAGACTCAATTCTACACATATTAAGAAAAAAATATTTTTGATTGGTTTTCAAAAATTATAGGGGTAGCATGGCCAAAATTTTGTTTTTTAAGATGTGTCAACTTTGAAAATAAATAAAAAATCATATATTCATTAAAAAATTATCAGAAAAATTGGGCATAAACTACATGTTGTTAGCTAATTTCTCATTGAAGCAATTTTAAAAATACCAAAAAAAAATTAACCTTTTGAGGGAGCCACAACAGACGCTATGTTATGTTTTTTTGACAAAAACAACACCAATTTTTGTGGCTCCCTTTTTTGAACCCCTTAATCTCTACCATTTTCAAAAAAAAATAGTAGTTTAGAAAGTAGACTCAGAGCACTATGACCCTTATTTTTGTTGCATCTTAAAACTTTGAGTGTAACTATCCTCAATTTCTCATCCAAGGTCAATATTTCCTAATTTTATAAAAAAGTGGCCACTTAAGACCCCTTTTTGGCCCCTCATCTTTGTGCACTTACCCACAATGGAATGTGGTTTTAGAAAATAATAAGATTTTCTTTCATGGACTCAAGATTTTGGCATGACAATAATGGATTTTGGATAGGAAGATCTTTTGTGAGATTAATAAGTGATGAAGGGCATTGATGGTGGGAGATGTTTGGATGGTATAGGATTAGTAATGTGATAGGATTGCCTAACTTTTTTTTCATATCAAAGTTGAAGATCCTTTACTATTGGTCCTTGGAGAACATTGCTAAAGGTGTTTTTATTGGATGGATTTTTGGATTTGGATGGAGTGGATTGTAGTGGTTTAGTGGATGAAGGATTGGAATAGAATGTGGAGGCTATAATAATTTCTTGGTTTGGTGATGGGGATGACAAGAAATCAAACTCTTTTTTTGGTTTTTGAATTTTTCAAATTTTTGGGGGGTTTTTGGGTTTTTCAAATGTTTTTTGAATTTTTGGGTTTTCATTTTTTTTTAGATTTTTGGTTTTTCAAATGTTTTTGGGTTTTTGAAATTTTGAAATCCTATACTAATAAAATATATAAGATTAAAAATATAAGGCCCAATAAGGATAAGGTCCCCATTGGGTTTCAGATGGGGAGATTTCACTCTAACAAAAATAAATACAGAAAACACATGAACAAACCTAGAATTAATCAAGTAGGAGTGTTAATTTAGTGCAAGACCACCAAACAAAGGCCAATATCCTAGGATTAGTGCAAATCACTTATCTTTCAAGAGTCAATAGATAGGGATCTAGTTGCACAAAGACTCACCTTTTCGCTTTCTTTAGAGGTCCTAAGGCCTTGTCTAAAGAGTTGTTATCTCTACTCAAGAAGATACATGGTAAGTAGCTTCAAGCATGGTACTATACCTTGTACCACACTAAGCAATGGTCAAAAGGTCTTAAACTAGGATATGCATGTCTTCTATGGGAATCCTCTATATTCCACAAGGGCACCTGAGGCCTAATCTGTGAATCTAAAAGTACAAGAAAGTCAAACAACCAGGAGAAGAGGGTAACCCACCCTTCTCCTTCACTTCCCCAAGGTATAAAGTTCTTGGGGGCTTATCCCAACTAATAAAATCACAACTTCCAAAAGGCTTGTATTTCAATTCACCCCTTTCTATTTATACTCTAGAAGAACACTGGAGTTGAGTTCATCCTCTAGGGTGATGAAATCCCTAGATAAACCCCCTAAAAAGGGAAAAAGTGGTCTTTTTGATTCTCAAGACCACACAAGCGTGTGAGAGAAGAGTATATGCACACACTTTTAGGATTAAAATATGCTTGTTCTTTAATTAACCAAAATGAAATGTGAAGTTATTTTTAATCTCACAAAGCAATTGTTTGAAAACAAATAAAAAATACAAAGCAAACAAAAGGAGAAAAGGTCAATAAAAATTTTCTTCAAATAACCATCCTATAAGATAAATATGTTAGAATTTTAAATTTTGAGCTTTGACCTATGGAAATGTTTATTTTGCATTATTTGATCTTTTAAAACTAAAGAAATTTTTAATTAAAGGTCAATAGAAAACATGCAAAATAAATCTTCAAATAGAAAAAATAACTACATGGTTAGATTTCTTGCAAAATTTTGATAAATTCAAAAAAATCATAAAAAATGATAAAGTATGTAGTAGTTACATGTGTTTGAAGTTTTAAAAATAAATACTAACTTTTAATGATTATACCTGATTTTTGTAATCTTATATGAAATTTTCTCTACACCACTATGTCTAGATTGGAACTAGCTTTCTGATGCTTACAAGAAGTTGAAAAATGGAGAAGTATTGCAAAAGTTATGATTGTTTTAGTGAAGGTAGGTTTTTTAAAAAATCAAAAGGCCTAAGGTCCTTTAACCCCATGCAACTTGGATTTTTCTTGCCCAAGTGACTAGAGGCTAAGGAAAAAGGGTGTTGGGTGCTGGTTTGATCTTTCCAACGGTGATTTTACCAATAAAATTTGGTTCCAACTCTAAAAAATAGTGGTTTTGTCTTTAAAGTTATGGTTTTTGTTATTCAAATGGTGGTTTTAACATTCAAAACAATGGTTTTTCTCTAAATTCATTGTTTTGAACCAAATACGAGTGTTTTTACATTAAAATTCATGGGTTTTTGTTGAACGCCAAGAATACTGAGAGGGGGGCGAATTAGTATTCTCTTAAACCACTCAAGCATTTAAGCATTCAATCCACATAGCATAATAAATTTATAGTAATGAATGAAATAATAAAAATAACCAACATCACATAACACATGAACACCATATTTTTACATGGAAAACCCAAAATGGAAAAAAATATGGTGAGGATTAGCTCACAATATATTATAACCAGATATAATATATTATAGAAGTGCTCACTGCGGGTGGATTCACTGTCCAAGTGGACTCACTGCCCATTGAAAGAAGAAATATATAGAAGAGATTGTGGCACATAGCCAATTTTTGAACTTTTACAATTACATCTAACATATGCATGAATTACAATTCCAATGAAGCTCAAAATATAGAGTTTACACACTTCATACTAATTTGAATTAATACTTTTCTATGCTCTGCATTCACTCTATATTCGCACAATTCACATCCACAAACACTTATCACATGTCACACCACCCTCAAAATACCAAAAGGGATCCTTCATATATATCTACTTCATCTGCAACAACCTAATTAGATGTAATAATGCAAAGTGTAACTTATCGGCTCAAGGTCCATACATACACTCTTCATGTCAAGATTCAAAAATCATAACAATAAACTCAAAATAGCACCCACATAACATATCAACACATAATTAAACTCCAAAATACATAAAACTCATTAGGTCAGCACCGATAATGACCTAATATAAAAAAATTCCAACTATACACCCACATTCGGACACACAGACCTCTAAACTCTATGTCATCTGTAATATACACACTATTGAAACCTGTCAACCTTCCCATAGAACCACAAATCTAGACTCCAATCCATGGATAAGTGCGGATTCATCAAAACATATGCATTGAACTAGAAAACACATGTAATTGCAAGTCTGAATTTTTGTTACTCGTAACTTCCACAACAGGAGCCAAAATAAGATGAAATTCTAGATTTAGACTCTTCTAACAACCATAAAAATTTATATTAAAAGAAAAAAGTGAGAAATTATATAGTGGACCAATGCAAACCCAAAAACCAAATGTCCTTTATACCGGAATTACCTGTATTAACACTTAGTCAATTTTCATGTCAACCACTTTCACCAGATCAAACCTTCTTGCAAAATTTCCTTTCATAATCATCCTCAAACATGTTCAAGCCATCTAAATTGATCTTCACAATTGTCTCCATACCTTAATACAATGTTGACATCAATGACAACACTACAATGCATAACTATATAACTTGTGCTCATGTTGCCAACAAATGCATTAATGAAAAACTCCTTATTCTTCCAACAATCTCCCACTTTGTAATTGATGGAAACATTCCTTAAAAATCTCCAGAATTACTCCCCCCTTTGACATCAAGGGAAAAGGGTGCATACAATAGCAATCCTACTAATATATTGGATCTCCCCCTGAAAAATATATACAAGTATATAAACTAAAAAACTAAACTGACTCATCTTAGGTGTGCTATCCAATAAAAAATGAATTGAACATCTAACTTATACCATCCGCATATGTACACAGGAATATGAAACAATAACTAAAATGAATACAAGAAAAATAAATACTGTTGACTGGAAGAAGTTGACTCTTTCAGCTTCTCAAGGTGGAATTTCCACTCTTGCTTTCCTTCTTCCCAAATCCTCTTGGCTATGCCAATAATTTTTCACTATCTCTAACTCCATCAATAGTTCTTCGCCTTCTTCTAGAGTGAAGGGTATCAAATTAAGCTTTGTAGCCTTATTAGCACTCAACAGGGAACTAGAAACATATATGAACTTTGAGTTCACCAAATCCCCGAGGTTTCCAAACTACATAATAATCTTCTCCTTCTATGCTTGCAATTGGAAGATCTACTCATGTAAATATTCTATAGCGGACCTTGTGCTTCCATCCAGATCATGTGTTGGATCATAGGCACTAGAAGCTTTGTCAATCTAAGACTCAATTGAGTCCATTTCATCCTTTATGCTCTTTATGGTTCTAGGCCACTTCATACAAAATTGAAATAAGGCTTTGGCCTCTACCACACAAGTCTAAGCACCTTTGAGACTTTCTTGAAATTTGATGTGTGCATGCACACACTTCTCTATTATCTCCAATAGCCTCTTCTCATCCATTTTCTTATCTAGTTCTTTTTCCAAATTTTCTTTTAATCCAGAGGCATATTCCTTAAAGGAATCAATCAAAAAAATTAGTTTATTTCATACTGGATAATGAACTGTCAATACTTGTACTAGGTATGGCTTCTTGTAGAGCCTTCAAAACCTCATCAATCAATTCTCCACTCTTTTGATGTGTCTCAATTATTTCCTTCTAAGAAAATGTATGAAAGAAATCTCCCAGTTGAAGCTTGTGGAGGGGTCAGATTCTATCTAAGTCCACATTCCCATGTTGCAAGGGCAGTTGTAGCAGTTGCACGGACACTACATGCTAGAACTATAATTGCATATTTAGCAAATTCTTTAAAGAATCTTTGGAGGTTCCAAAGGATTCACCAGTGGGATTCAAGCTCTCATCTGTAATATTTTATTTTAACTCCTTCTCATCAGTGTTAACTGGTGTCTCCACTTTTTCATTTCCATCACTAGATGCATCTTCACTCTTTTTCTCATCCTCCTTTTTTGTATAATCTTTACCAATAAACTATTTTATATTATCCAAAGGGATGATTGTCTCCAATTGGTCTTGCATATTCTCAACATTTGTTCTAGGTACCAGAGGAGGTATTTGATGGTCTTTGGACGTATATTCCTTTGCAATGTCTTCTCTAGTAGCTGTATCATTTTCAACAGACTCCTCTACACCAACATTTTCCTCTATAGTCTCTTCCACATCTATAAGAACATTATCTTGTGCATTTTCTTCTTTTGTCTCATGCTCATGTTGAGAATTATCATCATGTTGTATATCTTCTTCAACATACTCATCCAGATCAGGAATCTCCACATTTGTTTCTTCTTTGTTCTCCTCATCCCCAATTTTTGAGCTAAGTCTACAACCTTTTCAACAGACTCTTTCTATAGTCTCTTGAGATCATTTTGATCTCTACTCATGAGGGTTGTTACCCTTTGCTTCATTTTGAGTTCCTTATTCAACAATGTAGCCAATATGGACTTATTTTCCTCAAAAAGAGGAACACTAATATTTTCCAATTCCTAGGCTTTTAATTTATCCTCTTCCTCTATTGATTCCTATCTTCTCTCAATCAAAACATTCCACAATTATGTAGGAAATTGTTTTTCTATATTCCTTATATCAACTTCAATAATAATGATATATTTTATAATAGCTTCAACTATGGTGGCCTTGTCCACCTCATCTACCTCAATATACAAAGTTACAGTTTCCTCTAACATTTCATGTTGGACAATACCATTCAAGAATATGTCTACTTTCATAGGACTGTGGATTCTTACCAGAGGTTTCTTCTTTTGCTTTTTCTTCTTATATGATGTTTTCTTCTTGGTAGCTTTTACCTTCTTCTCTAGCATGTGGATCAGAAAGGATTGGTTTTATTTTTCCACATCGATATCTTCATCAATATCCACAATATCATCCTTCTTCTTCTTTGAACTTTCTTCACTCTATGAAGCTTCACCTTTCCTCTTGTGGACCAATTGCATGGTTCCTCTTATTCTTCTTATTCCTCCTCAACATTCACTCCCACATATTGCTCTCAGGTAGATTTTTTTTTCAATATCCTCTTCACAAGGCCAACTGGTTGTGCTATTAGAGCAGCCTTTTCCTTCTTAGGCCTCTTTTTCTATTTTACTAGAGAAGTCTCTAATCCAATGTGCTACAATTTTCCTTGTAGCCACACAACACTCTTTGTACCAGGGAGTTCTTTTAGGAAATAAAATAATAGACATATGATTAAAGTTACATATTTAAAAGGATACTTAGAATCCTTTGTCTTCTATAAATTCTCCATCAATTGTTGTCTCAAGAGCTTGCACAAGCCATTATCGGATCCTTTCTCCACCATTTCATAGGAAGTATTGATGGCGGTGGCAAATATAGAGTTCTTTTTGTTTGAAAAGTATATTTGGTAACCAATCATCATTGTTGCATACTTCATAGCAGGATTCTTCATGTTCTTTACTAACAATTCCCTCTTGTCATATGTCACACCTATAAGTTCCATCACAACTTCATTATTTATTGACTTGAGTACCGAAATAGTCCCGGTTGAACATAAACCTATCACCTCCCTAATCACTTCCTTTGTGATCATCTCGAGAATATCCATCCACACAAATTTTTCATGAATTTGGCTCAATGCAATTCTCACCCAAGCATTATCGAGGAAAAAGTTGAGAAACCCTTGCCAAACATCAAGCTTTTTTGCAACCAAATTTTGATACTCTGGCATGAGTACAAAATCATCACAAGTGACATCCTTTACCTGTAGATCACCAAGCTTCAAATGATAATACTCTTCTAATTTTCCATGAATGTAGATTCTTATGTCCTCTATATGCAAAACACTATAGGGAAGCCTCGAAAAAGCATTGTCAGGGTCGACTTCCATAGATATATCAAGATGTTTCTTGAATTTAGGCTGGGGTCCCTCAAACACATCAACAACCCTTGGAGTAGCCATCCCAAATTATTTCCAAATAACTTTTAGAAAAAGTATGGTAAGTGAAAAACTATAAATATCTTCTACTTCGCTTTTTGGCTAGGGTTTTGTGCACACCAGAACTTAATCACTTTGATTAATCCAATTCACTTCTTCACTGCTCTACTCTTCTCAAATTCTCATTGCAAATAAATTTGATAAAGTGAAATCACTTATAACCCTTGCAAAATTAACCTAATTCTCATTGAATACTCAAACTAAAAAGCTAGTAAAAACCCTAACTATCTGCATAGTAAACTTCAAACGCTCCGCAAATTTTCGTAACTCAATATTTTCTACCGAGATCTTCTCCAATAGATCAAATACATCGATCTACACCACATATCCTTGCGATAAAGCATTAGCACCATTTCTTTGGTAGGGGATGAAATATTTTCATTAAAGCTCCCCCTGAGTCAAAGCTCTCTTAGTTTTTGGAGGAAACATCTACACCGGATGTTGGTACAGACTCATCCTTAACCTCAATCTCTTCCTTATTTTTCAAAATATTTTCCATCTCTCTCTTAGTCTCTGCCATATTAATCTTTTGTACTAGATCATTCTTCTTTACCGGATTATCCTTCTTCACATTTCTTCTATAGAACTTAGAAATGTATTTAGATCTATTACAATTGTAGTGTATAACATTCTTTTGACCAATCTTACTTTCATTCATTCTAGATATTCATTGATTAGCCTTATGCCCAAATCAATTACATATATAACAATAGCATTGAAAGATTGAACCATTCTACCATTTTTATAACTATTCATCATTTGACTTTTGCATTCATTAGCTCTATGAACAAATATTTTACATGTAAAACACTGACCAGGAACAGTTTGAACATTTTGATTCATTTTGCTTCTACATTTCATAGCCTTATGTCCAAATTTATCACAAGACTAATAGAAACCATTAAAATATGAGTACCTTTGTGCATTTCGTTGTCTAACCGACAGTCTTCTAGCTTCATTCCTTTGATTACGGATCTGCTTTTCATTGTCCTTCTTTTCTTCAATCTTCTTTTTAGGCTAGTTTGTATTTTGATCTATCTTTGAACTTTCTCCTATCTCAAACCCTAATCCACCTTTCTCTTTAGATCCTTTTTTATTTGTAATCATTTCATCAAGCTTTATAGAGCTCACCTTGAATTTTTCTTCATGACTCCTTACTTTTTTAAGATTTGATCTTAGATTCACAACTTCTTGGTCAAGTTTTGAACATTCCTCAAATTTTATTTTCATTTTTGAATTCATACATTCCTCAATTATTTTTCCTTATTCAACCTTCACCTTTAGACTAGTAATTGAATCATTGGCTTGCTTCAATTGCTCATTAACTTCCTTATTTCTTTCTCTGAACTTCTTGATCTTCTCTCTCAATTTTTTGATACATTCATTTGCTTCTTTGATATTTTCTTTAGACCATTGTTCTCACTTTCAATTCTTTCTAGATCTTTAAGAGCTATTCTGAGTTATCCATTCATGTCAACCATGCACTCTTCTTCTTTAAACCCAGCATCAGGTATCTCTTTTGGAGGAGTAGGAAATATTTTAACAGCCATGTGTTCAACCTCCAAGATCTTCCCCAAGTGGTTAAGCTCCTTTCAAGGAAATAAGCTCTGATATCAATTGTTGAACACCTAGAATACTAAGAGGGGGGTGAATCAGTATTCTTTTAAACCACATAAGTATTTAAATAAACAATCCACATAGCATAATCAATTTTTAGTAATGAATGAAAGCATGAAAATAACCAACAACATCACATAACACGTTAACACCATATTTTTATGTGGAAAACCAAAAATGGGAAAAACCATGGTGAGGATTAGATCACAATATATTATAACTAGTTATAGTATATTATAGAAGTGCTCACTATAGGTGGAATCACTATCCAAGTGGACTCACTGCCCATTGAAAGAAGAAATAGATAGAAGAGATTGTGGCACATAACAAAGTTTTGAATTGTTACAATTGCATCTAACATATGCATGAATTACAATTCCAATGAAGCTCAAAATACAAAATTTACACACTTCATAGTGATTTAAATAATTTTCAAGCCATGGAAACTCAATTGTAGAGCTCAAAACCTACTTTTGGTGACTTGTACATGTGTCCTAACCCTTCTCAAATTGAATTGCAAACTATGATTTTAATTTTTGTACTTTTGGGAATATGCATTTTGTGTTCTAGGTCTATTATTCATTTAGTTTGAGCATTGCATATCAATTTAGTTTGGTTTCATATATGTCCTATTATCTTAAGGATTGAGATCCAAGTCCGATTGACTCACCATTGAGGTTGAAATTCAATATTTACACCTTGTTATCTCTTTCCTAATGAAATTTCTTAGGGAAAGGTACAAATAAAGAGAACACCCCCTTAACATTAAGGAACCCCTTTTCCCACCATTTCATTTTTGTGAACCCGACATTGTACATCATACCTTTCTAATTTGGAGATCCTTGAAACCCTAGATCTAGGTTTTTCATTTCATTTAGGGTTACATATTACATGTTTGTATCATTTAAATTCATTAAAATCCAAAAATATTGCATACATTATGCATAATAGCTTGCATTAAGGTGTTTTTCAGTCATTTAGATAAGCATTTCATTCAAAATTACATTCAAAAAAGTTATCATTTTTTTCATACATTGTCATTTAAATTACATTTGTATTTCATCATATTTTTGGAAAAACTATCACTGAAGAATCTATTTGTTGTTAGGAACAATGAGCTTAAACATCAAGTTAAACACTCATATTTTAATTTTTTAGGTATAGGTGATTTTTCAAATTTTTACACATTGTTTTGTCTTTGTATTATTAGTTTGTTTCAGCCTGCAGATCTCTATTTCAATTTTAAAAATTGCATATTTTTGTATTTTTTTCATTTAGTTCAATTGGTGAAATATAGTGCATTGTTTAAAATTGGCATTCAAAATTAATCATTTTTCAGATTTTTCCATCTAAAATTAGTCAATTATCATATTTCAAATCTAAAAATTGCATTAAAAATTCATTCAAACATTTATTGCATTTGAATCTCATCATGGATATGTGTTTTGGTCAAATGTGGATGTCTTTAAAATCTTTGGTTGATGTTTCAAGTTGTGTGTTTGGTGATGATCTTAATGAAATTCAAAAAAATCATGAACCTTCACCTCCTAATGATTGTCCTTGTGAGATAGACATCTTAGGCCAAGATGAAGATAGCATGCAAGAACTCACACAAAATTCTTTTCATAACCTTCAGAACAATGCATCCTTCTATCTCTCCATGCAACAACCAACACCTCCTATCATCCCACCACTTGACATGTTCAACCTTTTGCATCCCAAAATTGAATTAGATAGCAAGCCTCAACCATGAAACATAAATGAGCTCATAACAATGACAACATTGATACTCTTCTATCCTATTCCCATAAATTTATTGATACACCCATCAACTTAGAAGAGTGTTATGGTCAATGATTTGGAATCTTAAGTAAACAAGGATGTGTCATAACAAATGAGCATGAGATCCATAAATTGTTATAACAAAAACCATCAAAAGATACCATGGGATTAGGATATTAAGATTCTCCCCCTCCACAACAACCAATTGCTCAATCAAGTAAGAAATCCAAGCCCTATAAACTTAAGAAGCTAAATTTTTTACATGTTATAACCAACATTGAATTAACAATGGATAAACTTCTCCATCTAGGATTGATTACATTACCACCTATTCAAGAAAAAAAAAGAAAAAGGGAAAAGTACAAACATGTCTTACTGTGTATATCATAGAAATCTTGGGAATCTTACTGATGGGTGTCATTCTTTAAAAAGGTGTTACATGAAAATGATATTATTGATATAATTGGATATCATGCACACACCTTGCTCCTTGCCATGTGATAGTTGTACAACCATAGAATACTCACTATTACATGTATTATTATGTAAATCATTTTTCCATATTGCAAGGATCATCATATCATCACTTATCTTAGCTCATCCTTGTCCTACAGTTTGGGGGGAAAGAGATTTGATAGCCTTGTCCTAGTATGGCACTTGTTGTTTCTCCTTTGGCTAGTTATCCACCTTATGTATATGATGAATAATATTGGGATGCAGATGACCTGCTATAGGTTGGCTTGCATGTGACATACTATCTTTTCTTTTCATGTTCTTTGTGATTTCATGTATGTAATGTTATTCCCCATGTTGTTTTGCTTGGCTTGTCTTTATGTTTGTGAGTTTTCTTTGGATGAACCTTGTTACTCTATTGGTGCAAGGATACAAAGGAAGCAAAATCTTTCATGGAATTCTTCTATTTTTATCTACACTCTTCTATATATCATAAACATTGTCTTTTCTTTTGTCTTGTATTTTCCTTTTGGGGATGATACAAGGCATCGAGACATCCAAGTCTCTTCCGTGTTGACCCAAAATCCTTTTTCTTTTTTTTCGATCTCTATGTGTCATTCATCCTTTCTGTTCATTTTTCCACAAAGTATGTGGAGAATGATGACGATTTCAAGCTCTATTATATCAATGTAGCAAATACATGCACTGACCCCAAATTCATGGATCCCTTATGTATTATCTTTTTGGATTGCATGTGGGGGAAACCTCCTTTTTCATTATGTAGCTTTATTTGGAAACATATGATTGGCATAGGGATTTCCAAATAATCTCTCATGGCCCTTTTATCAATTGGCATTTATCATTTTCTACTTTAAAATAATTTCTTTTTTTTTTTTTTTAGACTGCAGGAATCGGGTAGCACGACCCCCTATAAACTGCAGTGCGCCTGGTAAACTTTTTAACATGACCGGCAGCGCTGGCGCGACATGCCCTCCGGTACCACGGGACGGGGGAGACTAGAACTCATGACCAGCAGAGCCGCAACGGAATTACTTAGCCAACCAAGCTAGGGCCCCCGCCCACTTTAAAATAATTTCTCACAACATGGTGTTTAGCAATTTCTTTAAAGTGGGGGCATACATTGGCATTATTTCATTTTGGCATTGACATTTTGACATTTTGGCTTCACTTTTGTTCACAAAGGTTGGAGTTAGTGTAGCATTGGCATAGCATTGATCATTTTGTGGCACGGTATCAAAGTTATCAGGAAGTATAGCTTTTGGTATGGTTGACGTATGGGAGACCTGTAGACCTGGTGTAACCTTCCCATCTACCATCCTTTTTTTTCTATGAGTACACACCTTGTAGACCTAGTGTGTGTTTCTCACTTTTCCTTTGGGGCTAATCTAGTGAATATCGAACTGCACTAGCCCTTGTGAGCATATTTTATATATGTGGCATAACACAACTTGTTATTCCATCCTTTTTTCTTTTTGCATTGGATTTGACATTGTATGCTTGTGCATCTTGTCTTGTTGCACGTATCGTACACATATTGTGTTCCCCTTTGTCCTTGTGTTTTTTTTTCATGGGATCTTCAATCATGGGGGCTCATCATCCTCTTGATCTTTGTCATCCTATCTTTCTAACATTTATACACTTGGACCTCTCTTGATGCATATTTGTCTACTTATGTGTGAGACTAAGAATAATTTCATACTCTCACTAAAGTGAGGGCTAAATGTAGTGTAGGAAATTGTATACCCTTTACAATTTTGCATTATGTTTGGGTCCCTTAACTTATTGGAATTAATTAAGCTTCTAATTTTCTAAATTATGAATTCCAAAGCCTTATTATTCCCATTTTCTAAAAGGGAAAACAACATTTAATTAATGCAATTAATATTTTAATCACCCTAGATCATGTGTGTCCTAGACTTTTAGGCCATGACCCCTTTTCCCAAGGGAAAATGGGTCCCCTTTAAGTCCTAGGATCCATTTAAAAAAAAAAAAATTGGAAATATTTTAATAATTCAAATTGTCATCTTTTGGAATCTATTTTTTGGGAAATTAGATAAACACCTATAAATACATAGTCTTTTTAGCAATTCAAATCTAAGACACACAATCAAGAATTCATTTGAGAAAATATTATTGTTAAGATCATTCAAGAGTAGATTTATCAGCCATTTATTGTAACAATCAAGGTCATATCATCATGTTCAAGCCTATGTTTGTTCATGTCATCTTGTGAAGGATAACATGTATTGTTGATCCTAAAGCATCCAAGCATTTTCAAGTGTCCATATCCATCAAGCATAGCAAGATCATGTTCCTTGGAGAGATGTGTTTGTCTTCATTCCTCTAAGGGAAGCCATTCAAGGAGTTGGTAAGTTGTAGAAAGCATTGTTCATTCATCATTTCCTTCCTCCTTGTCATTATCTTTTTATCAAGGTTTAATTATCAAAATTAGGATTTGACTAAGGAAAAATCCCATTAAAACCAAACAAATTTTCTTCTCTTTGCGTATCTAAAGATTACAAGTTGAAGGATTGAAGATCTTGAAGATCAATTTTGCATTGTTGCATAAGTTGTCATCATTGTTGTCAAGCCATAGAAACTCAATTGTAAACTATATTTCCAACCTTCTAACAGTGGAACCTGTGCAAAATAGAAGGTAAGATCTATCATCAAAGGACTAAAAAAAGTGTTTTTAGAAGCTCTAACTAGAACCCATTTTCCCTAGGGTGAACCTATCCTTCAATAGAGCTCAAAAACTACTTTTGGTGACTAGTACATTGTCCTAATCCTTCTCAGATCTACCTACAAACAATGATTTCATTTTTTGTACTTTCAAGAATTTTAATTTTATGTTCTAGGTCTTATTGTTCATTTAGTTTGAACATTGCATATCATTTTAGTTTGGTTTCAGACTTGTCTTATTTTCTTAAAGACTAAGATCCAGGCCTGATTGACTCACCATTGAGGTTGAAATTCAATCTTTACATCTTGTGATCTCTTTCCTAATGAAATTCCTTTGGGAAAGGTACAAATAAAGAGAACACCCTCTTAATATTAAGGAACCCCTCTTCCCAGCATTTCAATTATAAATTATTTTATTGTTTTAATTTTATTAATTAATGGAATTATATATAATTGCAATTAACACTTTTTACTAATTTTATTATTGTTTCTTTTGTTTCTTCTTTATTCTTAATCCAACCCTCTCTAGCTCTTGCTTGATTTTCTAGTCTTCTTTGCCCCCCCCCCCCCCACACCACTCCTAACTCTTACTAAGGCCAATTATTCAATCCTATTCCTCGATTTCCTCTTCTTGATGATGGATCACTGAGTGCAATTTGAAACATGTATTCAAAAAATTATACACATTTTAATCCATAAACATACATTCTAAGTAGACCACTTACAACTTATTTTCCTATATTGCTTTTATCCTTGCTAATTATGACTCTGTTACCCAAAAATAGGCTTTGGTCTCTTGTATGTGTAGTATTCACCTATACATAAACAAAATTCATAAAATAATAAATGTTCTTAGTTTAATTTTGTGAGTTCATGATATTATTTTTAGGGAATAGAAGAAACCTTTATCTGTAGATCATGAAGCTCATGCCAACTTATATTAGTTTTCAAGGTGTATTATCAGCTATATAGGGTTTATTGATAGTTAATATATTCATTTGAGTGACAATCATTTGGACTAATAAAATAGGTAGGGTTTAGCTATCATTTACATTTTGTTGTTTATATAAAGTGATTTCAATACATGTTCATGTATACCCCTAGGAATACCCTCTTGAGTTTAAGTTGAGCTTAAAGTGCAAAATGTAAAACTTATTGCTGGTGAGTTAGCTTAAAATCCTCCATAGTTCTGTTGACAAACTATTTTACCCACATGATGACAACCTTAGCCTTCTAACTAGAATTTGATCTAAGAAGTGGAGTAGTGATTTTGAAGCCTAATAGAATGGCATAATTGATGGGGAAAGTAACTATTAAATCTGCTTAACTTCATTTGTAGAAGTCAAATTTTGACAAGTGTTCTTTAGTTGTTGTTTCAGTTACCCTAGTGAGATTTAATTCAAAGAAAATTGTATCTCCTTCAGGGAGTGGTGACTATGTTGTTGAAACCTAGTATTACAAAAAATCATACCATGGATAAAAGAAGACAAAGAGATGTATTTCTTACACAAGGAAATATTACAAACAATACAAGGAATCAACATGGTAAATGGAAGATGAAGAATGGAGGTAATCCATCTAGGAAAAATGATACAAAAGTAGTTAGCACTAGTAATTGTAATGATTTTTTTGACCTAAGAGAATAATACTAGTACACTTTTGATGATTTTGCATATCAACTACTCAAAAGAAGAAAAATAAATGTTGATGAGTATAATGTGAGAAGAAACCAAACATTGAGTCAAAATGGTAGGGGTGCTCACCAATTTGATCACCAACAATAGGGTAGGTGGAAGAAGTTGGGTCCACAAAATGTTGAAAAAATAAAAGTATTTTTCCTGATTTTCTAGAATTTGTCATAGTTGGACTGAAAATTTGAAGCACTTGCACATTGAATCTTAAAATCATCCACTAATATGAAATCTAGTATTTTGAGTCTAGTTTTCAAATATGTAATTTATTCTAATACCCAAATGATACAAGTTGATTTTTAATATGCATGTATAAAAACCACTTTTTAAAAGTCACTTTTTCAAGACCATACCATTCATATGTATGGACACCATAATTTGACCTAGATAAAATTATTTTTCTAAATCCTTTTGCAGAAAGATGTGTATTATATTGAAGATTGATGAGGATATTTTCTTATAACTTTTCTCTAAATATTTTTTAAATTTGATTTTCTATTGGCTCTAGTTGTTGTTTTTGGAAACCCTCACATACGACTACCATAATTTAACCTAAACTAATCATTTTTGAATTTTTTTCATTGTGTAAATAGTTTTTTATATATTGATTCCATATTTTTTTTAACAAGAAAATTAACAAATTAAAAGTTATTAAAAAATATAAAAAATCAAACATTTCAAGTTTATGGACCAATTTCCTCATAAATTAATTAAAAAATAGAAAAAATAATCCAATCATTAAAAATTACACATTTGAAAAATAGACATCATCATCTGTAATGGGTTTTAATTTCATAAAATAATTTTGAAAAAAATCGTCAGCCATATTGCCAAAGTGATATTGCTATGACCTTGTGCTTGTAGGTCCAATGCTAAGGGTTGGGTTATCAAGCATTTCCTAAGCTTAAATCTAAAGAAAAAAGTGGACTAGGGTTTCATTTTTTTTAGAATGGGTACCTATTCCAAAATTAAAATGAATACTCGTTCCTTATTTCCCCATTTGGAAAAAGGAACAGGTACCTATTTTAAAACTTGGGCACCCATTCTAAAATGAAAGGGCCACCTGTTCCTATTATATTAATTATTTCCAAATAAGAAAAAAATGTAGTACCACTTTATTTTTGCAACATTTTATTTCTTTAATACAGATCGATAGAAATATTTTCTATGTTTTTCATTCAATTTTGTCTTATGCAATCTCTTAATAAGTCATATTCTATTCAATTTTTCAAAGGATTCAATCACAAAAGCCATTATGAAGTGGAATCAAGTACATGGAATTCTCTCAAAACAAATAAAAAAAGAGGTTTTTTAATATATTTATATTTATTTGTACTTTAGAATTTATAGAACAAAGAATCTACATCTATTTGTTTTTCAAAATTTCAAGGAGGTAGCAGTTTGAAAATGGATTAAATATAATAAAGAGGCATCAAACCTCTCTAGTGCAGTCAGACCCCACACAAAGGCAAGGAGTTGATGAGAAGAACCACCAACCCCAACAAATACAAAGGAAAAAAGCAACAAACCTGCACCCCTCCACAAACAGAAAGCAACACCTCTGACCGCCAGCCAAATAGGGGCTCGCACCCAATACCAAGAAGAACATCGGCAAGGTTTGCAACAAAATCCGTAGTTAGATCAACATCATCTTCCCCATCAATATCAAACTCCTCCTCAGAGGCGCCCTCTCCAAAAATCAATCTCCCATTGCAACCGCAACTCCCGCTCCCGTCCATCTCCCCAAAAACACTATACCTCCTCTACCATTATCATCCTTTGATCTTAAAAAATTTAAGGTTACTCCAAATAAATCTTATTGCATTCTTAACTCTACTAATGAAATTATACAAGACTGTGCTTAATATGCCACCTAAAACAATCAAGGATTTTATAGTAGGTTTGTTTTGTGAAACTATTGTCACGAGGATTGTACCCTAGCTAAGTGTAAAACTTAGCTATCTTGTGGAACATGGGAACATCTTCAAGTTTTGGGTTGCCTATGGTGAATATGAACCTCCAAAAAGGGTCGGTTTTCTTGATGGAACTTCTATAAACTACTGCCTTGATCAAGAAAAGGGATAGAAGAATTGAAACTAAGAGATTATTGATCCCAAAAGGCGATGCACCAAAAATATGAGACTTATACTTGTTGTTTCAACTCGTAACTTATCTCAAAAAAATAGCTTTACCCTATGCACAACTCATTTTACACAATCTCACACAACAATGTTTCATAAGAAGGTTATTTTCATGTTTTTGAAGGAGAACTGAAAAGTTTTCACAACTATAACTACTAAAAGAGATAACACAATCTATGACCTATATGAGTTTTACTTATTCTAGTATAAAATGTTTTGAAATGAAACAAATTCAAGGATTTTGAATTAATAATCACAGAAATTAGATCAAATCATCTATGCAAAAACACTCAACACACGAATTTAGAGAAGGAAACTATGTTGCTTTTTATTAAAAAATAGAAGCTTCTATTGATACAAATTTGAAAATACTACTTGAGAATACATAAAATACTGCTCTACATCTCTCAAAAGGAGTTACAATCTCTTCTCTTGCATAAGGAAAAAAAGAAGAAAGAAAGCACTCACTTTGAAAAGATTTGAAAACTTGGCTTTATGGAAAGCCTCCTTAAGATAACTGAAGTCAATCCTCATGGATTATGTTGAGCTTGCATGAATGTGGAACTCCCTCTAAATAGGAAGAAAATAATGCACATTTTGGTGAAGAAGAGTTGACTTGAACAGTTGACCTCTTGACCTTTGCATGCCCCTTGAAGTGTGCTCCAAGTGAACTTGAACTGATCCTCTCAAATAAGCATGACATTGATTAGAATTAATGTCTTCATCAATTTGCATGAAACTATAGGTTGTTAGGTGTACAAGGCAATGCTTAATGGTTTTGACCACCTTTCACATATATTACCATTATCATTAATGTACCTAGGTTTTTCTTTTGGAACTAGCATGGTTGACTCCTTTTGGTGACCTCTATGCATGAATATATATCATAAAGTATACTACTATTACCCTTGACTGTCCATTTACTTAGAAAAGACTATCCTCCTTAACATTTTTCCTTGATTTCCTTATACTACTCTCCAAGGACTATCAACTTCATGCAAAGTTTATACTATTGCTATTTATTGGCATCAATGCCCCTTATTGAGGTTTTTTGTACTTGTAACCTAACCTTTACTACTACTTATGATTGTTTTGACTTGGAGCTATGAAGATGAAATGTCATATCTATCCTTCTCAAGAATTCCATGAGACATGGTGGACTATCATAGATGTATCCTATTTTATAAGAAGGTTTTCCTAATCTTTGAACTACTATGTCTTCAAAAAGTTGTCCTAATATTCACTATTATTCTTGTGATTGTCATCATAAAAAGTGGTCTTATCTCTATGCTTTTAGAAGTTGTCATAAGGTCATAATCTTGACTGTCCATTGTTTGGAGCTTTGTGTCACAGTGTGTTCTTGTATTGTGGAATGCCATTGTTTCCTTTGACTATGATGACACTCCTTCCTCATTTATTGTGATTGTTTCCTTTATCATTATCCTTTACTTCCCTTTCACTGTCATGCTCTTAAACCTATCATTATTTGTTATATTTTCCACTGTCATGTTTACATTCCATGAGTACACTCTTTGAGGTATTCAATCAAACATTCCACATGCCTTATTATCATTTAATACTTATACCTATCTCCTTTATTGAAGGAATTTTTCTCACTATCCATGCATTGATGAGGATGAAAGTCATACACAGTCATTTCAACTATGATTGTCTTATCCTCATGATCCGCCCTATTTGATTGATCTTTTTTCCTTTGAAATGTTATTGCCATGTTTTTCTATGATCCCATGTCTTTCTAGAGCATTTGAAGGGTCACTTAGCATCCATGTTAATGGGGGTCTCCCTAGCCATTAGGTACACAAATATCCCAATGGATTTCTCATACATATGGAAAACTAAGGCCACCCTCACATGTGGACCACTTTCTAGATATTGCAAAGCATTTTATTCAAATTACCATCTTCAGAAATATCCTTTGCAAAAGCCTCGAGTATATCATAAACGATATATAACAGATATTAAAATCATAGAGATTTCAACTCATTATTATACATTGAATGGGTAATTCCTCCAATTAGGTTGCTATATTTTTTGTTACAAGAACCCCAAATAGCCCTTAGCTAAGAAACTCAATGAAGCCATGATCATACTAAAGATGACATGATACCCATTAACTGACACCAAAAAGATTAAAAATTTGTTTACCGTGGGATGGATCGATACTATTGGCAAGACATCATTAGGTAGAGACTGTTGCAAACCTCTAAATGATGCTTTAATGCTTTCAAAATTATCAAAATTTGAAATTTCATATCCATTTACTAAATGTACAACAGAAAACTCAGATCCAACCATTTGACTTGAAAATGCCAGCTATTAGCAACTTGGTATCAATTGCAATATCAAATGTCCAATGTTGTCAAATTAAGGGTATACAAAGATCATGAATCAAATATCATCTATATACAAGTAAGCAAGTTCAGAGCCAAAAAAAAAATAGTTAACAATCTCAACTTAGTTTCATTTTTCAATATAACAAAGTTGACTTGGAAAAGCAACTGATGGAAAGTAGCACACTCCAATGGAAGTGCAAAATAGTATACACACAACCAACAATATATCTAGACCCTTCCCAAAAACAAAATCAATGTCACTCAAAAGAACCTAAGAAACATCCTCCTGGCTAGAAACTATTCTTCACATACATATTTGCTTCCTTTGTTATTGACATAATAGAACAAGGCTATAGTTATACCATTTTCTTTGCACATCTGAACTACCTTGTCCAGACACTAATGGGACTCTAAAAACTTCTCGAAGAAAATAGGTATGAGAATGTCACTATTGGAAATTTCCTTACTAATGTTAGTTGCACAAGAAAACTAAGGGGGGGTGAATTAGTTGTACATTAAAACATTCAATCCTTCATTAACATTCAAATCCTTTCAAACTTTAAACCCTCGATAAGCATTAACAGAATGTAAACATATGAAATAACAATGCAAAGGGAACCATACACAAGAGAACACTAGATTTACACAGAAAACCTTAAGTAGGGAAAAACCACGATGAGGATTAACTCACATATTGTTGCAGGGGGTGGTGCCGAGTCAGGTAGGCACTTTGTTAGATAGCCAGATCTAGAGGGTGATCTGTAGCTTGGTCTTTAGAGTCCTCTTCCTACTGTGGAGTGTCATATTTGTACTTGATATTTATGATGTTTTTTATTCAGAGACTTATATTGTAGACATGATTTTGTATATATATTCATCGGCCCAGTCGAGGCCTCGTATATATGTATTATTTTGTATTATCCTATCACACTTGTTCCATTGATGATGTTGTACTATGCCATTCTCCTTTTTTGATGATGATATATATTTGATATACATGCTTCGATTCAGCTCATTATATGTTTATGTGATGGATGATGATGATGATGATGTATGTTTATATATGTTTTTGGTACTTTTCTGATGTATGCATATGATGTGGATGGATGGATGATGGATATATCATGTTGATATATGATGTTACATTGATTGATATGATGAAGTTGATATATGATGTTTTATTGATGTATATGATGGATGTATGCCTTATACATGATACATGATGTTTTGATTGCTTTATTATCATCATGATATGTATTGAAGACATTGTGGATGTAGGATGGATATTAGTTACAAGAAATATTTAATGATGGATAGAAATTTGATGTTGCTAGTTATTGATGTGTTGCTTTTGCTTTGCTTGGAGACTTCACATTTTTAAAAATCATGTTTGATGTAGGAAACATATACTATGCACTAGGGTATTAATAACCAAGGCGACTTTGTATCCATTGTTTGGACTTTGACTCGACAAACAATGAATATTCTTGCTTATACCAGACATACATAAACTTTGTTTAAAGTATATGGTTGCGTTGTGTTAAAAATTTTGAACTAGTTACACAGAGAGGTATTGAATACCTAAGATGCACCTGCTACACAAATTGTTTCAAAACAACTTCCATACTCTCAATAAATCAAGTATTCACCATGGTAGTATCACAAAAACATCTTACAAACATCAAACCAAAATGATGCTCAATTGCCCCCATTCATTCTTCTTTAAATCCTTATGGACATCCCCGAGAGATCCTAGGAATGAGTCAATAAATCATAAAGATAAGACTATAAAAAGATAAAAAAAAAAGTTGCAGTATCACTTGCCATATCTATTTTGAGGTTTTAGGCTATTATTTGTTGTTGATCATTTCTATTGTAGGAATGGGTCCATTAAGGCATATCTCAGAATGTTGTTGGTGAATTGTCAAAAGATAGGTAGGTAACACTTTGGCATTGTTTCTGTCTATTTTGCAATCAAATCTTTGTGATTGTTTTTCTTTGAAAGTTATAGATTTTGATGTTTTCTTTGTTTATTTGTTTGTTTTGTCAAAGGGTGAGTGTGATGATTTTCTTACTATGGGTGAAAAGTTTATTGCAAATTTTGATGGCGAGTTTAAGATCCTTTTGATTTTTTTAGTTTTTATTATGTTGTTTTTGTTGTTTTCAGAGGACTTACCTAGGGCCTCGGGGGCTCATCAAAGATAAGCCTTGCCTACGTTGTACACGCAAAGGATCGTAGTTCATTTGGTTTGAATTTTTTTGACATTTTATGTTTTTTGAATGTTTATGGATTTTGAATTTTTTGACTAAGTTGAAATAAAGCATGATAGAAACCTAAGGAGAATGATCTAAGGCCTCGAGGGGTTGATCAAAGATAAGACTTTCCTACGTTATACACATAGAGAACACATAGTTCAACTGGTTTGACTCAAAGCATAAACTTGTTTTTTGGATTTCAAACAACATTGATAACTTGGACTGATATTTTGCTTTTGTTTCTAGAGGATATGTTGCAGGAAATCTACTTGAACTAGCCACAGAGGTTCAAGCAAATGTTGATATCTTAGACTATTGAGTGAAGGAATAATCCAATGTTGTTAATTTGTCATTGTTTTTTTCTAGATGTTTTTGAATTTTGATAGTTTTGACCATGATAGGAGGCTCAAAGATCTAATCCATGACCAGCTTTGGGAAGTTGCCCCCAATTGGAGACAAGACTACTTTCCTAAACCAGTAACAAGCCATGGTTGGATATATGTTTTATTATGGATTGAATGGGTGGATGCTTTGGATAGTAATGATAGATAATGATGCAAGTCTTATTCAAACATAGCGCATGTTTTCCAATTTTTCACTATAGTACCTATTCTAAGAGTGTCACAAAGTGGTTTTCACTCAAAGAACGTTTTATTTCTCTTTACTATTTTTCTTCATTTTTTATATTTATTTTTTTATCTTTTATTTTTTTGGATTTTTACCCTTTTTCCTAGGGTATAAGATGTTGAAAACTTGGCTTAATATTTCACTTTGTTTTTATAGAGGATATGTTGTGGGAAATTTACTTGAACTAGCCTTGAGGTTCAAGCAAATGTTGAAATCTTAAAATTTTGTGTGATGGAATAATCCACGTTGTTTGTTATCTTTGAAGGTTACCTTGGTCATGGATTGGTGGTACACCTTGTTGTTGGAATTGTTGATTGGGAAGGGTACCATGTGGTACACCTTGTTATTGGGATGAACCATTCTGAAGGTTACCCTGATAGTGTGTTGCTGGTACACCTTGTTGAATTCGTTGATTGGGAAGGGTACCATGTGGCACACCTTGTTGTTGGGACAAACTGTTTTGAAGGTTACCCTAATAGTGTGTTGGCGGTACACCTTATTGTTGGAATTTTTGATTGGGAAGGGTATCATGTGGCACACCTTGTTGTTGGGATGAACTATTTTGAAGGTTATCCTAATAGTGCATTGGTGGTATACCTTTTTGTTGGGATAATGTCTAGATCACACCATGAGTTTAAAAGACATAGATCAATTTTTTATTCTGAAGCAAGATGTAAGTACTTTCCCCCAATGTCAAGCAATGTAGGCGATGGGTTATCTTGTGCTAAGATAACAAGTTTGGATAGAGTATCCCCTTTTGGACAATGCCTTATGGCTCAAATAATGCTCGATAGGATAGGGTTAATGATTGTGACTCATGTCAAGATGTTTTCCATAAGCAAGTGTAAAGTGTACACCAAACATTTGTCAAGATCAAGGTAAGTTGGATTTGGATAAAAATAGATTGGATTTATTATAGATAAGTTGAGATGCTTTTGCCTAAAATGGTGCATGTAGATGCTCGATTCTACACATGATGCCTGTTTTCCAGGTTTTCATCATGGTACCTGTCCAAAGCATCACCATAGTGGTTTTCACTGGAGGACGATTCTTTTTCTTGACTATTTTCTTTCCTTTTTTATTTTACTTGATTTTTTTTGTCACACAAGACGCCCGTTTACCAGGTTTTCATCATGGTGACAATTTTTTGCTCATGTTGAACCACCTAGTGGTGTTGATGTAGATGTTGTTGGTGCTAATATGGTTGTTGTTGTTGTCATGACGTACCAACAATATACTGATTGGAGGAGTTGTTTTGCTAAAATATGGGTGCTTGAGTGTAACCCCTGATAATCCTTATCTTCCTTGTTGATACCAGAGTTAACCTTACCTTGATGCGCACATCATGATAGAGTTCCCTTAGAATCCTTATGATAAAGAGTTGATGCCAGCGCATGGTTAATGCGAGATTTGGATATCCTAGATGGTGAAATGATTTGAGGGGTATGGTATTTAGATGGATTGGTCAAATTTTGGAACCTTTTATTTTCCAAACATGGGATGATGAGAAATGATGGGTGGATATGGAGATTCAATTGGGACCAACGTCTTGATATGCCTTGTAGGTCACTCTTGAATCTTGCTTTTGCATTGTTGGAAATGTTTGATGGATGAACTTCCCTTTTTTATTTTACCCCATAGTTTCTTTGACTAATGGAGTTTGATAGGGATTATTTTCTTTCTTTTTCTTTTGTATCAATTTAAATCTTTCTTGTCCATTTTGTTTTGTTGATTCTTTTGCTTCAATGACTTGTTTTGTTCTTGGGTATAGATTTTTCTCTTTTTTTTGGGCCCAATGAGAGGGTGGAAAAATACATGGATGACGAGTCATGATATGGCTAGTTGTAGCATTGGTATAAATTTCATCATAAGGACTCTTCATGCTTTCTATGTTGATGATTGCACTAGATAAAGTTGCCCCCAGTATTATAGAGGTATCACTGATATGTTTAGATCCTTTAATTGTTGAATAACTAAGACCTTGATGCTTAGGAGTGCCAATAATCTTCACTGGTTTTAGGATGCCATGTCTATGTAGGCCTAATCCTCTGTCTTGATAATGAATCCATTGAGAAATTTTATTTGCAATAGGTTGTCTTACTTTGGAAACAAGGTGCTAATCCTTCTTTGCACTATTGTGGATCTTCAAATGTGCTAGCTTCTTCACTAATAGGATCCTTCATATGTGGGATAACTTCTTGATTGATATTTTCAACTCGATCTTGTGAAATATCAGATGTTGATGGCCCTTAAAAATATATTGATGCTTCTTTGATTGTTGTATACCCAATGCTCTGCCACTCAGATTTATCAATTATCTTTGCTGATTTTAAGATACTGTGCTCCATATTTTCATACTTGATGTCTTCAATCTACGTAGAGGATGTTTTTGATTTTAATGCTTCTTCTTGATCAATTTCTAATATGTCTATATATTTTTCCATGCTTTGATCATGTGTAAAGATGTTAAGAGTAAGTGACTCTTGTTCCTTGGTAATGATATCAAGAGTATGAAACTCTTGTTTTGGATGAAGATCATCTATATGTCCATTAAGAGTAAGAATCTCATGAGTAGATGTATGTGTGCTTGGTGTATAGATTTGTTCTTCTTTTGGAAAACCTTGTATGTCTTGGAAGATATCTACCAAGTCATTGTAGTATTTTTATGATAGGGATTCTTGATCTTGACTTTGTGTGGTATTATCTTTGATATGCTTTGGATCACATTCTTGACATGGATCAATTTCAAAGAAGGGATTGCTTGTAAAGGATCCTTGGATTTCCTCAAATTGTGGACATATGGGTGATAGCTCTTGGTTTAGATTTTCTACATTGGGTATAAGTGTGGGATTAAGAATCTCTTGATTACTAATATGTACTACCATGAGGTTGGATGATGTCAATATATCTTGGACCGAATCATTGCTAGACTTGGGTGATTGAGTTTGATCATGCTTGGGATTAAATTCTTGATGTATGTCCTCTTTCTCATTGGATGATGTAGAGATGTTTTCAATGTGATTAGTGTTTTCAGCTTTTGAGGTTGAGATATTGTCATTGTTGTCATTAGTGTTTGAACCTTGAATGTCATCTTCAATAGCTATTTCTCCTTGATCAATAAGGTCTTGGATGAGTCTTTTGAGTGTAACACATTCTAATGTATCATGTCCTTTTACTCCATAGTATTTACAATAGATCTTGTCATCGTACCATAGGAATTTGATGCTAGGTTCACCACTTCATGGGAAGTGTGATAAGTTTGGCATTGACTAGTTGGTTTAACACACCCTCAATTGGCTCCCCTAAAGGAGTGTACTCATGTTTAGCAGTATGGTTTGATTGTAAGGATGGTTGTGGTGGGGATGTATTTTGAGATGGAATTTCCTAATTTGAAGGTTGATATTGTTGATGGATTTGATTTTGATTTTGTTACCATTGTTGTTGTTGATTCACTTGATGTTGTGGTTGATGATTTTGTTGTTTATATGAATCAATGTTTTGATGATATTGGAAGTTTTATTGATGTAGATATTGAGTTGTTTGTCAAATGATGTTCGTTTGTTGTGGATATGCAATGTTTAGACATTGAACATGGTATTGGTGATACATTTTATTTTGATTTCATTCAAGTTCCTCAATCTTTTTCTTAAGTTCATTTAGGGAAATTTGTTGTTCTAAACTTATTCCTTGATGGTGATTTTGAAACCCTTGATGTTGTTGACCTACTTGATGTTGTGACCCTTGATAAGAGTGATTTGTGAAATATATTGATGTTGATATGTTGTTGGGGATGTTATGATGCTTAATACCATGTCATAAGGTCACTTGGTTTATATCCCTATGGGTCACTTCCATCATTTGTTGTGTTTTCTCGTGGTATGATAGTGTTTCTTTTGTTTGCTTCCATGTTCTTTCTATCCATGTTCTTTCTATGTTGTAACCTTGTATTTGTCATAAAGAAATTCCAAGCTTTTGTTTTGTGACTCCTAACTATGGAAAAGAATGTGTTTGTTTTTATTCAAATTTTCTATTTTAAGGAAAATGAAATTTCTTTTGTTTTTGGTATTTTCTATTTTTGAATGGTGGTGTTTATTGCAATGCGGGAGGTGGAAATATGAGCACAAATTAGATATACTAGTTTGGTTCTGAGAGTAACAATTTCTTACCAAGGTGTCCCAGTTGCGGTAAATCTTCAAGGCACATCTCTTGATATACCTTGAGCTATGGTGCCTCTTTAAAAGGAAGAATATGGAGATCATGAAGGATGGATACCTATTGCCGCATAGGAGGTGGTAACACAAGTATTCTAGTTGCGAGGTCTACTTTCTCTTCCTCTTTATCTAGGATTTTTGCTACATTTCTCCACTAGTTAGGTGTTTCTTTTGTTTCAAATATAAAACTCCTCAAACTACTAACAATGTTTTTTTGTTCTCCTTCAATCAACTCAAAGTTTGGTTGTATGAAAGCTGGTGTAAGATTCAGTTGTTGAACTGGAGAAATTGGTCACCAAATGGTCATAAGGTGAAAGTGTTGGTGTTTTGATATGGTTGTTATGAAGCTTAAGACCCTAAGGTTTGAGTTTTGTTTTGGGATGATGCTATTCTTGGATCTCAAAATGTTGAAAGGCCTAGATTGATATTTCACTTCTCATTCTAGAGGATATGTTGTGGAAAAGCTTTCTTGAACTAGCCTTGAGCTTTAAGCAACTATTAATATCTTGTAAGTATGGGTGAGGGAATAATCCAAGTTTGTTTGCTTTGATTTTGATTTCCAAAACTAGGATGGAGTTTGAACATGAATGAAGGAATTTAATGACCTATCTTTGCTTTCTAATTGTTTTGTTTTAACAAGGATCTTGTAACTAGCTTCATACAGTTTTTTCTGATTTTCAACAGGAAGGAGCAAGAGTGATAGTTTTTAGGAAAAAGTGGCCAATTTTGAGTAGAAGCGACCAATTTTGTCAACTACGACCAAGATTGTGTCAAGAGAAATGAATCTTGAAAAGAAATTGCGACCAAAAATTTCAAGTGCATCCTTTGTATGTAGTTTTCTCAATGTTGTGATTCACACAGTCAAAAGCAAGCTATTTGGGTAAGTGCAACTAGTTTTCTAGCAAATACATTGAAAAATATGTGGAAAATGCAGTATAAAAAGATCAAGTGCGGCCATTTTTACAGCAATTATGTTCATTTCATCAAATGCAATAGATTTTTATCAATGGTTGTTATGGGACAAAGAGCAAAAGCAAGTTTTTTTGGGAAAGTGCGACCAATTTTTGGTAAAGTGCGATAGAAACAGTAGTAGAAGTGGCCTCTATTCAATTTTTTTTTCTAGTTTTAGTATTTGGCAACAGCATTTGATGATTTTTGCAATTTTGGATGATTTTGTTTGATCTATTTCAAGATTTGGCAAGTGATATCATGCAAGACCACAATAAAAACTTGTGTGACCTAAATGTCTATACTTTAAACATGTTTCCCTCCATGAAAGCTCGAAGTTCATAGAGGTAAAATTTGTGCAAATATTATAGTTTCCAATGTTCACTTTTTCCTTAATGCAACTTGAAATGTGAGCCTAGATATTTAGAAACCTTCAAAGATATTGTTTACGATATCTTTCAGGAGTGCAAATAGATAGATCTTTTCAAAGGATTCACACTGAGTTAAAAGGGTTTTCCATTTTAGAATCATGTTAAGTGCTTTCTTGGATGTGTTCATTATTCAATTCAAGCACGAGGTTTGATGTTTTGCAAGTAACCGAATAGATCTTTAGCAATTTCGTGAAAACAAAGTATACCCTAGGGATAGACACTTCTTCCTAGGTGGGCTTACCTCATGCCCCAAAGGGATGATTTTACATGCAATGAATAGAGAGGCTTTCTACACTCAACCATAAGTCAAACTTGGTAAGTAACTTCTCGAAAGTAAATTTTGATGCACCACTTTAGAGTATGTTTTGGATAAAAGGGGTAGCTTCTACAAGCATTTGGTTCTTATTCATGTTTTGGGGAGATTATTTTCTAATGTCTATACATGTAGCGATTCACTCAATTAAGAGGCCTCCCAGCCCTTGCGGGTTTCGACATATCACACAGATACTAGGGGAGACATTCGTCAGTATAGAACAACAACACCAAGTGGGTGAGAACTTTCCTCACACCCACAATAATTTATATAGTGGACCAAAATAGAGTACTACTTGGGTCGCTTTTGAGTTCTCCAACGCAATATGTGTCTCAAAAGGCAAGCCCTCTAAAGGTATTCTTCGAAGTAAAAATTGAGAAACTCAAGATGATTTTCATCACCCAAGATCGCCAAAAAGACATGAGGGGAGAGGATATTCACCTAGTTTTCCTAGCATGGAACACATGGAATACACTTCATCGCAAATTTTCTTTTTAATCCCCTCGAGTGGTGCTATCCAAAAAAAGTGAAATAAGGTGCATACAAGATAGAAATGGTTCCTTTTAAAGCACCCAATAGAAGTGTTATGGATATAATCAATGAGATAGAAAAGGTGCAAGACAAAAATTTATTTTTTCATTTTAAGCCCAAAATTGAGTGTTTTCTAGATCCTTGTCTTATTTGGTCAACAAAATGAAATCAAGCGTTTGTCCAAAAAAAATGAAATCGCTTTGGTCAATAAAAAATAAAACATCCTTTTTAGATCACTAAATTGAAAGTGGATGTTTGTAGGATTCTTTTTATTGCACCAAATGAGAGCATTATCTAACTATGAAAGCTTTCAAAAAGGTTCATTTAGAGCACTAAATCTAAAGCGTTTGTTTGTGGGATTCTTTTTAAGCACTAAATGAAAGCATTTTATAACTATGAAAGCTTTGAAAAAGTTCATTTTTAGAGCACTAAATCGAAAACATTTGTTTGTGGGATTCTTTTTAAGCACCAAATTAAAATTTACTAACTTAAGAAAGCTTTGAAAAGGTTCATTTTAGAGAACTATATCAAAATGTGTTGTTTGTGGGGTTTTTTTTATTGCACCAATTTGAAAGAATTGCTAATCTAGAAAGCTTGGAAAACTAAGAATTCTTCGACTGTTCATCTTCCTTGTAAAAAAATTGTTGATTTTTTTCATTAAAATATGTGCCATAAATCCTACAATATCTGAATAAGAGATGTTATAAAATTTTCAAATGCAACACACAATCAAACGTTAGTGTTAGACAATTGATTTAAGCATCAAAACCCTACAACCTAGACCAAATTGCAATGTAAGTTAACTTTAAGTGCACCAATGGAAAATTTAACTACATACAAAAACTGAAAACCAACTACACCATTGCAAAGATCATGAAATTTTACCCCATTTTTAAAAAAAAGTACTGAAAAATACTTATGTATGACCAATATATGGTTGTTTGAAGATAGGGTAAAGAAAAGTCCTGATTTCCAATCAATAGCGACCCTGTTATGTCAAAAGCGACCAAAAAAAGTGCAAAAGCAACCAAAAAATGTGCAAAAGAGGTTGAAAAAAGTGCATCTATGCGATTGAAAAAGTGCAATATTAGCCTATGTCATAATCTTGTAGCTTTCTGTGTGTAAAAAAGTGTCAATGTTTCTAGAAAAGTGCAACCACGTTTTAGAACCTATAATTGCTCCAATGAACTCACAAAACATTAGTGCTAAGGACCAAGGTCCCACCAGGCATGCCAGAATGTGTGAGGGGAAAATCTACGAGTGTAAATAAGATAAAAATAAATAATAGAAGCTAATCTAATCTAAGACAATGATCTAGATTTATTCCCATTACTTACAAAATGAACGATTAAAAACATTGAATTCAAGAAATGTAAATGAAATAAAACAAGAGAAAATGAATTCACTAAAATAAATCACTACCCATCCCATGTCGGAGTGTATTCACGAAAATGTGGGTTGTTTGTATCAATGCAAAGCCTCCATTGTTGCGTGCAAGAGCTTTGAAGAGTGTGTACATACATTTGATCGAATATGTTGGTTGAATCTTTATCAATGTTGATTATGATCTCTGTATTACTTCATTGTATAAACTGTGTTGATTCTTTGATCCTTTTTGTGAGGAAAGATGTTTGTTATATATAAATTATGATTTGAAATGGACGATCAAGATTGCGTAGTAGAATATCTTGATCAACGATCAAAAGATGTTGAGAGGATTTAGATGGGCATAATGTGTGCAAATTGATTACATCATTAGTGTGATTGAAGAATAGATTGATCAGTTAGGAAATAGATCGATCTATCAGGAAATAGATCAATCAGTCAAGAAATAGATTGAAAAATAATTGATTCATAATTTACTCAATCAGGAAAGTGGGTGAGGATAATTAATTAATCTTTTTGGAGTTGAAAGTGCAAATCAAGTTTGACTTTTGCAAATAAAGTTGTTTATTTGATTTGACCTTTTTGATGATGTTTTGAATAGTTTATTTAATTATTCAAATCTGGGGGAAGGTGATTGAATTAAACTATTATGTTTTAATAGTTTAAATCGACTTAGGGGAATAAAGTGAATTAGCGACATAATTAAATAATTTGACGTTATTTAATTAAAAAGGAGGAATAAAGTTAGATTAGGACTTTATTAAATAAATAAATTTATTTAATTGTTTGAATTTGATGAAAAAGTGAATTAATCAAATAATGTAATATTATTCAATTAATAGAGGAAATTAGGGTTTTTGATGTGTATGATGTGAAATGCAGTGATATTCAGTAATAATGATGTCAATGATGCAAAAATTTCATTTAAGGTGTGTGATAGGTGTTAGGTCAATTTTACATGTCTACACATATATATGAATAACAACACTGAATACAATTAGGCTCACTATCAAGGGCTCACTAAAAAAGAAAGAAGAAAGGATCACTATCAAGTGGCTCATTGCTAAGAAGAAAGAAGAATAGAAGAAATTGTTACAGAGAGATTCACTATCTCAGAGCAACATGAGAAACCCACCACTGCAACTCTATTCCATCCACAACCTTTGGCTCATTGCCTCTAACAACTTCAAGCACACTAAAACTGTGGACACCTTCTGCTCACTACATCCAGAGTCATAGGAATTTAATCTCATCCTCAGATCACCACACTTGATTATATTCGCATCATTCACACACCTTACTACATCTCCAAAAAATCACCTTACATTTATACTATCCACGACCTAAACAATCTTAATTATGTCATCCTTAATGAAACGTATGCACCTCAAACGTGCATCACCAAGATAGGTTGACATCAAACACTTTTGAAGTATAAACAAGTGAAGGAAGACCATTCCAAGGGTTAACTAAGACCCAAATCTACATCACAACACTACTCAACACATCCACAATCCACAAGGTATCTCTGCAAATAGTGTTAGCACACCAAGTTATCCAAACCTGAACTAACACTATAAGCGACCACATACATGCTTCTCCAAGTATGAAAAAATTATGCAAACCATATAGAAAAACCACACAACATCCAAGAATATTCCAACATCAAAATACTACACTTCAATACTATCACAACCACCTAAAACAAAGATTATTTTCATCTTGTGCAACCAGACACACTACCACTGAACTTCAACATAAGAACTAAACTTGTAGAGCAACTCAACACCATAAACTCCAAGGGAAGATAAATACGTACAATATAATTATGTTTCCAAATTTTTAAGACAAGAAACTACATTGTAGAGAAATGTGGAGCAATCTCATTTCTCCCAAACAACCTTCTACATAGGAAATTTTTCAAACACAACTTCCACAATAGAATGATCTAGAACCTGAAACTCTAGATATAACACCTTTGAACACCTCCAATCATCATATCTAAACCGTACAATAATATCTTCAACCATGAAGAAATGTGGAGCACAACACTGAACACACCTCTATCACACTATACACTCTTTTATTCAAATTTTCTCAAAAGCACTTGGAAAACCAATGAACTTATTGCAACTACAACACTTATCCATCACAACCATACAAGACATCAATGAAAATATTGATGACATCACCATAACACCTTCTTATCAAACCACAACACATCCATACTAGCACGAGTACTTGACAACACCAACAATCTCCATACTATTGACATCAATGACAACACTGATAGCATACTTGCAACAATCTCCCCCTTTGTCATTGATGGCAATAGTAGCTTTGAAAAACCATCAACAAAAAAAGCAACTCTGCATTAAGAAACACTCCCCCTTACTAGGGTACATTTCACTCTCTCCCTTTACCTTTGTTCTTTACACACCATTCTCTTTGCAATCATCACTTTCTCTTCCCCTATCTAAGGAGTTCATCAATTATTACTCTCCCCCTATGTTTTTTAGACCATACTCTCCTCCTTTGACATCAATTCTTTCCTTTTGTTTTTCATACTTCACTCTCTCCCCTTTGACATCAATGGCAAAGGGAAACACCAACATACTTCACTTTGAAACCACTTGCACACTTCTTTTTAGGCAACACCAACAAGCAACTTCTCTCTCTCCACTGCTCTACTACTGTGCACAACTCATTCTTCACTACTCCCATATTTTAGTTCTCCCCCCTTAGGGGAAAAATATATGCTCCACCTAACTACACCAATCAAAACACTACTACCATTGAGAGGTAGCCTTCATCATCAATCCATGACCAATAATGTTTCTTGAATGCTCAACAAGACAGATGCACCAACTTATGCATCTAGTTGAAAGGAGGGGCAATAACCCCTAACTTCTACTAGAGATACTCAAATGTATCTTTAGGAAGAGGCTTGGTGAAAATATTTGCAACTTGATACTTTGTAGGTACATACTCCATCTTCACCTCATTCTCTACAACCTTCTCTCTTAGAAAGTGATACCGAATGGAGATATGTTTTATTCTTGAACATTTACATTACCAGGTTCTTTGAAATATTGATAGCACTTGTGTTATCACACAAGATAGAAATAGGTTCATTATATGATACTTTGATATCCTTCAATGTTTTCTTCATCCATAACACTTGTGTATAACATGATGTTGTTGAAATATATCATGCCTCTATAGTAGATAATGACATTGAATCTTGCTTCTTACTCAACCATGAAACCAATCTACTTCCAAGAAAGAAAGCACCTCCACTTGTACTTTTTTTTTTCATATGTACAACCTACCCAATTTTCATTTGTATATGCACTCAAGAAGAATTTAATATCCCTAGGATACCATAAACCAAAATATGAAGTTCCCTTCAAGTATCTAAATATTCTTTTAACTACCGCAACATGTGATTCTCTAGGATCTTCTTGAAATCTTGCCGCAAGACATACTATGTGCATGATATCTAAACTAATAGCAGCTAAGTATAGTATTCCACCAATCATTGATCTATACTTGCTATTATCAACCTTAGGAGATTCATCATTCTTGCTCAACTTACAAACAGTAACCATAGGGGTAGACACTAGTTTAGAATCCTCCAAATTCCAAACTTCTTCAACATTTCCTTAACATACTTTGACTGTGAAATGAAAATACCTTTTTCTAATTGATTGATTTATAATCCAAGGATGAAATTCATCTCCCCACACATTGACATCTCAAACTCTTTCTACATCTCTAAAAACTTCTTGCACATGCCTTCATTTCCTCCAAAGATAACGCCATCAACATACACTACCACAATCAAGATTTATTCTCCCTCAATCTTGAAGTAAAGTTTGTTATATGCATTACCTTTTTTGAATCCTTGTTGCAAAAAGTACTTATCTAACCTTGCATACCAAGCTCTAGGAGCCTCTTTGAGTGCATACAATTCCTTCTTCAACCTGCTGACCATATCTGCATCATCTGATAACTAAAAACTTCTAGTTGTTCAATGCACACCTCTTCTTCTATCTCACCATTCAAGAATGTGGAATTGACATCCATCTAATAAACCTTGAAGTCTTTATGTGTTGCAAAAGCCAAAAAAAATCTAATGGCTTCCATCCTTTCCATTGAAGCAAAAGTCTCTTGAAAATCTAACGTTGTGAGTAGTCCTTATACACAAGTCTAGCCTTATTTCTGACAACTTTTCCATCCTCATTCAACTTGTTCCTGAAAACCCATTAGTTCCTATCACATTCTTGTTTGCAGGTCTTGGGACTAGTTCCTAAGTCTGATTGTTCTCAATTTGTTCCAACTCTTCTTTCATAGCTTTGATCCAATTCTCATTTTTGCATGCCTCAATCACTATTTTAGGTTCCACCTCTAAAAGTAAACAAAATTTTACCTATTCCTCTGTCATAACAACATTTCTTCTTATCAATAGAACTTTTCTCTTATCTCTAATGATTTGATCTTCAAAATGATTCTTTTGCACATACTTAGGAGTCTTAGGGATATTTTTTGGAGCTTCTACAAGTCTTCAATTGTCATCTATTTTTTTCTCTTCTTTTTCTTCTTCACTGAAATGGGATTCATCATATTCATATCCATCTATCAATACAAAACTCTGATGTGGTTCTTCATCCACTTTGACACTTGCACTTTCAACAATATTTTTCAACCTTTTATTATACCATCGGTAAGATTTTCTCTTTGTAGAATATCCAAGGAAGATTCCTTCATCAGATCTTGCATCATACTTTCCTAAGTTTTTTACATCTCTTCTGATATAGCATTTACTTCCAAACACTCTTAAGTATTTCACAATAGGATATTTTCCATACCATAACTCATAGGGAGACTTTGAACTATTCACTCTAGCTTTACCTCTATTAAGAATGAAGACAATAGTATGAATAGCTTCTAGATCCAATAGACATCTAGTAGATTTTCTTCTTTCATCATAGCCCTTGTTGCTTCTTGAATTGTTCTATTCTTCCTCTCCAAAACTCCATTCTATTGAGGAGTCATAGGAGCTAACAAATATCTCTTCATTCCATGATCTTCACAAAAATTGTTGAACTCATTGGAGGTAAACTCACCACCGAGCTATCAGACCTTAAGAAATTTATTTTCATATCCATTTCATTCTCAACCGTAGAATTGAATGCTTTAAACTTATCTAGATGTTTTGATATATTTTTCTTTGAGAAATATCACCCAAGTCATTCTAGAATAATCATCAATCAATAACATAAAATACATGTCACCTTGAGAGCTTCTTATTCTAGTAGGTCTACATAGGTTTGTATGCACCAACTCCAAAGGTCCTGCAATACAATATTCTTTAGTCTTGAACCTCTTCTTTGTTTTATTTCCAAACTGACATTCCTTGTAGATTGCATTGATAGGCTTTGTAATCTTTGGCAGATCTCTCACAACATTAGTAGAACTAATCTTTTCTAGGCTATCAAAATTGATGTGACCCATTCTTCTATGCCATAACCAACTTTCATTGATTTGAGACATGAAGAATTTAGCACCACTACCTTTGAGTTGATAAACATTACCTTCTTTCCTTGTCCCTGCAACAACCAAATTTTTAGACCTTCCTTTTCTAATTTCACAACCATCATCCTAAAACACCAAATTTTATCCTCTACTACACATCTATCCTACATTAAGAAGGTTATGTCAGAAACCCTTGACATAAATAACATCATTTGTTTTATGCTTTCCATCAAAACTAATTGAACATTTTTCGACATATCCTAGCAGATGTATCATCACCAAACTTAACAAGACCACCATCATACTTTTGAAGTTTGAAAAACTTACTATTATCACCTATCATATGATTTGAGCATCCATTATCAATTATCCAATAATTCCTCTCTTCCCTTGCATGAAAATTAGTCACCATAGTTCCTTCAAAGTTGTGACATGTTACCAAAGCACTTTACTTCACACATCTTTCAAAATTAGTACAATTAGTTTCAACATTTAAAGCCATAAACAAGCATTCATCATTGTCATCATCAAGATAGTCTGATTCCTCCTCATCGGATACACCATTGTTTTTTTCAACATAATAACTCTTCTTGACAAATTTTACTTTACGATCTTTAGGTTTGTCATTTGAAACTTTGATTGGACATTTAAAAGCATAATGACCTATCTTTCCACAATTGAAACACTTAAAGGGTAACTTACCTATGTATTTTCCAATGCCCTTTTTCAATCTCCTTATAAATTTTCTTCCACCTTATCAAGATCATTCAGATCTGATTCATCATTCTTCTCTGCTTTGATAACTTTAAAAGTATTTTCTTTCTTTGTAGCATCTTGAAAAAACTCTCTTAATTCATTAGAAATTAATTCACCAAACATTTGATCTTTAGAATAATTATTCAAATTTTGAGCTTCCTCAATAGCAGAAACTTTATAACTATAAGCTTTAGGAAGAGTTCTTAATACCTTTTTCACAACCTCACTTTCTTCCAACTTACCACCAAGACCATTGATGACATTAACAACTTCATCCACTCTAAGCATGTAGGATGTAATGTCTTCATCTTCAAAAATACTTAGGGTTTCAAATTTGGCTTTGTAGTTCTACATCTTTTCTTTGTTGACTTTATCATCTCCTTCATAAATACTCTCCAACTTTGTCCATATCTCTTTTGTAGTTTTCAGACTTATCACCTTCCCAAGTTTTGAATTAGAAAGTCCACTCAATATAGCATTCCTTCGTTTTCCATTGTTCTTATATTCCTTGATCTCATCATCACTTATTGAACCATTAGCAGGCATAGTATATCATTTTTCAACTGATTGGAAAACACAAAATCCAAGAGAGACCAAAAAGGACTCCATCCTAGCTTTCCAATAAGTATAATATTTTCCATAAAACATAGAAGCTTTGATACCCTTCTTGTGTCCCATCTGGATCTACCTCAAGCGGTTAAGATTTCTCCACGGAACCACAACTCTGATACCAATTGTTAGATGCATAGGACAACTACGAGGGGGGTTGAATCAGTTGTACATTAAAACATCCAATCTCTCATTAACTTTCAAACCCTTATCAAACTTTAAACCTTCATTAAGCATTGGTAGAATGTAAACATGTGAAACAAAAATGCATTACACAATGATACACATGAGAACACCTTATTTACATGGAAAACCCTAAGTAGGGAAAAACCACGGTGAGGATTAACTCACATATATATGAATAACAACACTAAATACAATTAGGATAATTGCCCAAAAAAAGAAGAAAGGATTACTATCAAGTGGTTCACTTCTAAGAAGAAAGAAGAATAGAAGAAACTATTACAGAGAGATTCACTATCTCAGAGAAATAGGAGAAACCCATCACTGCAACTCTATGCCATCCACAACCTTTGTCTCCTGGCTCTAGCAACTTCAAGTACACTGAAAATGTAAACACCTTTTTCTCACTACATCTAAATTCATAGGCATTTAAGCTCTCCCTCAAATCACCACACTTGATTACATTTGCATCATTCACACACCTTACTACATCTCCAACAACTCACCTTACATCTATACCATCCATGACCTAAACAATCTTAATTAGGTTGGCCTTAATGAAACGTATGCACCTCAAATGTGCATCACCAAGATAGGTCGGCACCAAACACTTCCACGGTGGAAATAAGTGAAGGTAGACCACACCAAGGGTTAACTAAGACCCAAATATACATCACCACACTACTCAACACATCCATAATCCATGAGGTACCTCTGAAAATAACACTAGCACACTAGGTCGGCCAAACCTAAACTAACACTACAACCGACCACATGCATGCTTCTCCAGGTCCAAAAATAATATGTGGAACACACAAAACACTACACAACATCCAAAAATATTCCAACATCAACATACTACACTATGGTATTACTGCAACCACCTAAAACAAAGATTAATTTCATTATGTGCGACCAAACACACTACCACTGAACTTCAAAACATGAACTGAAATTGCATAACAACTCAACACTAGAAACTCCAAGGGAAGATAAATATAGACAATATAAGCATGTTCCCAAATCCACAAGACAAGAAACCATACTACGGAGAAATGTGGAGCAATCTCATTTCTCCCAGACAACCTTCTACACAAATAAGAAAACTGTCAAACACAACTTCCACAACATAATGATCCAGAACATGAAACTCTAGGTATAAAACCTTTGAACACCTCTAATAATCACATCCAAACCACACAAGCATATCTTCAACCATGAATGAATGCGAAGAACAACAATGAACACACCTTTGTCACACTGTACACTCTTTTATTCAAATTTTCTCAAAAGCACTTGGAAACCTAGTGAACTTACTGCAACTACAACACTTATCCATCACAACCATACAAGACATCAATGACAATACTGATGACATCACCACAACACCTTCTTATCAAACCACAACACATCCATACTAGTACCAACACTTGAAAACACCAACAATATCCATACGGTGATCCCACAATAGCGGTTTACAATTTTTGGCCAAACTGGACACTGAAATTATTTTTTAAAACTAAATATTCACATTCGGGCATCTATAGCGGCTAAACCATGAAGAATTTGAAGATGATGAAAACTAGATTCTTGTCACATTTTTTCTATAAATTCTAAAAATATTTTTTTCAAAATTTTTGGAATCAGATTGCACTTCTTTTTCCATCTCCCACGAAAACTAGTTTTTTTCAAAAAACAACATTTTTAAAAAGTGACGCACACTGTATAACGTATAAATTTTTTTCCATGAAGGATAAAATTATAATTCTTTCGAATTTATATTTTTAGCTCTGATATCTAGTGCTTCCACTTGGTTAGACAATTTTTTATTGAATATTTTTTCTTTAATCAAGTTTCGAAGTTAAACCAATTACAATTTAGACATAGTGCGACCGTATAACACATAACTTTTTTTGTATGTATCAAAATTCGATTTTTTTTTGTTGTTGGATCAAGGACTTCAATATTTGGTGCACTCATATTTTTCAAATTTTTGTTTTGATGATCTTCTATTTTTCCACATGTGCAGAACTAAGACCTTCATTTTCTATGAAAAACCTATGTTTAATAAAACTAAAAAAACAAATATATAATAAAACGAAAACATATTAAAATTATATTCATTGGATAGCTCGTTCTGAGGACTACCTGATTCAAGTTGGGTTTGTGAAGATTCCTCCATTTTCATCCTCAACCCGAACTCTGAAGTGCCAAAATTTAGGGTTTTTTTGTGTCTCAGGGAGGGGATGAGGAATAAAGGGGGTTCGAACGAACCCCCCTTCTATAAGGGGTTTTGATGGATTTTTTGGCAAGAAAGTATTAGGAGGGTTCGCCCGAACCTAGGTTCTAGCAAACCCCTAATGGGTTCGGTCGAACCAATAGGTTCATACGAACCCCTAAAATCAATTTTTTTGCCATGCATTCATTTTATGTGAGTTTTCCTTCCTCACTTCAATTGTAAACCACTATTGTGGCTTCACCCCATACTGATGACATCAATGACCAGCTGTTGACATCAATGACAACACTAGCAACATACTTGCAACAATTAATAGTTGAACTGATCTCATCCCCTCTTTTAATCATATGGCTATCTAGGAATGCATTAACCCCTACATTTTTTAAGGATGCATACAACTGGTCCACAAATGTTCTTATGTCCTCACCTCTAAAACCTAAGAAAACAAGGTGTCTCCTTGATGTAGAATACATTATCCTATGTTAGGGATTGTATCTAGTCAACTTGAAATAATTTATCAAATTAATTATAGATAGATTACCGCTTGTTGCAAAACTCTCTTAAGGTCTCCTTAGGATTTTCCTTTCTCATACTATCAAAGTGGATACAAAACTTAAAATGTTGTCAAGTCATACTTCATGACTGTTATAGAATCATGGCTCATTCCTTTCTTTTGTGCATTGGTATCTTGGCATTATGTAGGAGAATTGGCTTTTGGCTTCATTGAACTATGTACATCATTCTACACCCCCCTTTTTTTTTTCTTTGATACATATAATTGTCATGGATTATATGCCAAGGTTGCTGTCCATTTCATTATTTTGTGATCTCGCTCTTAAAAAAACATTTTCTTTGAAATTCTATCAGACCCACACACCATGCAATACAAAAAAAGACCATGAGCTCAAAGGGAAGCATACATACCTCCTTAATGAACCTTATATGGCACCTAATGAAGAATCTTGTCATTTGGAGACTCTACAACTTCTCATGAAACCCTAGCTGCTCGATTCCCTGATGGTGAGATCATCTGAAACCTCTTCAAGTCTCCATGCAAGCTCCTTCAAACTTTAGTTCCCTCAGAAGATGAAAACCTAACTCCATGTGATGTCTTCTTTAGATTTTCTTGTTAGATTGGCCTTTTCTAAACTTGGCGCTCAAACATATAGTTTTCTCCTTTATTTTACCTTTTTCATGCAATCTATTTTTTTTCGTAATTTTGGAGTGGAGTCTTGAGATAAGCTTTATTAAAAGATTTTACATTACCCAAACTTAATTAAAGGTAAGAATGATCAATCCCCTTTTTTCAAGGAATAATTGTTTAAGGCAAAAATATTAAAACAAAAAATATTTTAAAATAATTATCAACAAACACAAAAATGGACTACAAGAACAACTCACTCACTCCACTTGAATGTGCATTTTAGTTGAGCTAGAATTTTGGATTTTCCTATAAAAATGTGATTAAAAGTAGTCAAAATTATATGAAAATGGTATGTTGACTATGAAAACTAGGTTTTAGATGATTGTTTTAGTCTTTGACATTTAACTATTGTATATCTAAGCAAATTAAGAAAATATTTTGATAAAACATCTGGGTGGAAATAGACAAGGTGAGTGGTTATAGTAAAGCAAAATACACTGGAGTAAGAAAGCATAATAGATGAGTTAGTTCTCCATCTTAGACCTTCTTGTAACGGTGAACCTTTTTTAAATGCTTCTGTATGTTGATTTAGTGATAAAGCCTAATGCAAAAGCCTAAAAATGTTGAGCTAACAAGCTATAATGGAAAGTTAAAATAGCTAACAAAAGCCACTAAATATAGGTGAAATTATTTCATTGGCATCAAAATCATAGTTAACATTTTAGGCATCTTTGAAAAACTTGACAGCCAGCTGCTCCATGCTAAGAAAAATCCAATTATATAATGCGCATCTATACATTGATAATAGATTGAAAATTTTGAAAAGAAAAATTATTCTAGTTCTCATTGGTTAAAATGAGAGTTATTAATAACTAGTTAAATTCCGATGGTCTATAATTCCCTAGCAGGAACTAAAAATATTGTATAAAATGTAGTTTTCAACGAAATTTAATGAATATGTGAGGTTAAATTACTTATTCATTTTAAAATAATTTAACAATTACTAATTTAGATATAAAAGCAATCTTTAAAAAAAAAAAAATCTTTTCTTTTGCATGCAAATCATTTCACTTTCTAAAATCAAAATAAATTCTAATTTCAAAAAAGTCATAAAATATTTTGAATAACAAAAAGTTTTGATTTATATTGTTTTAATAGGTTGGTAGGGGAAATAAACCTCTATTTCTAGATTTTTTAGCTTAATTAAATTGTGTATTGGTATTTAAATTTGAATTATTAATTAATCAAATCATGAGAATATTTTCAAGACAAAAAAAGGTGATCTCTTGGAAATAAACTTTAAAAAGAGATGTGACACCCATTTTTCTCCCATATTAGAAATAATTTCAAATATATAATTGTGTATTGGTATTTAAATTTGAATTATTAATTAATCAAATCATGAGAATATTTTCAAGACAAAAAAAGGTGATCTCTTGGAAATAAACTTTAAAAAGAGATGTGACACCCATTTTTCTCCTATATTAGAAATAATTTCAAATATATAATAAAAAATCATTACTATTTTTTAATCAATTACAAATTTTTTAATTAGTTTGTTACATATAAATAAACAGTTATATAGATTTTTTAAAATATATATTCATTTTAAAATAATTTAACAATTACTATAGATATAAAAGAAACCTTTCTTTTTTAATTTTTCTTTTATTTTCATGCAAATCTTTTCACTTTCTAAAATTAAACTAAATTCTAATTTCATACTTTGTGCATATTTATTATTTTTTATGGGTTTTCCATCATTCATTTCATATTTTATCATTTATAAAAATATATTTTTTAAAAAAAATTATAATGTAAATTTTAGGAAAAATTAGATAGATTAATTAAATAATGAAAATTAAAAAAGAAAGATATTTATACAATCCAAGAAAATAAGTTTAAATGTATTTAATAGAAAATTACATATTCATTTGTTTTTTCTTTTTTAGAATGAATTAAGAGTATCATTTAAAATGTTTTAATTTGAAAATAACATAAATGATAAATTGAAGTGGGTAAAATTTGAATATTATTTTAATAATTTGAGGCTTCATATTTATATTTGTGAGATTGATAAATAATGAAAATTAAAAAATAAAGATATTTATACAATCCAAGAAAATAAGTTAAAATGTATTTAATAAAAAATTATATATCAATTTATTTTTCTTTTTTAGAATGAATTAAGAGTATGATTTAAAATATTTTAATTCAAATAACATAAATTGATAAATTGAAGAGGGTAAAACTTGAATATTATTTTAAAATTTTGAGGTTTCATATTTATATGTGTGAGATTGATCTAGTATTCAAGTAGAAAATGAATGTCAAAATATCATGAAAAAAATAGGCATATAATGAATGTAGAAGTAAAAGTATATTTGCATATATTCATAAAATAAGATCTAATAAACAAAAAATATATGAAATTAAAGATAAAGGAAAAATAATTCAACCCAAATTTAGATAAGAGAGATAATCAAATTATATGATAACTTTAACCATATTAATAGGATTAGGGTTAGGGTTAGGGTTAGGATTAGGATTAGGATTAGGATTTAATAAGGGTTACAATTCAATTAGAGTTCTAAGATGAAGTTTGGAGTTGTTCAGGGTGATTGTGGTTAAATAAAAGTTACAATTAGGGTTAGGGTTAAATTAGGGATAGTGTTAGGGGGATCGATTAAGATTAGGATTCAATTAGGGTTAGGGTTTAATTAAGGTAGGGTTATAGAATAAAGCTTGGGGTAAATGTTAGGGTTAGGGTTAGGGTTGGGACTATGGTTAGGAGTTAGTAAGGGTTAAGGTTCAATTAGGGTTAGGCATAATCAGGGTTAGCATTAAGGTTAATGTTAGGTTAGGGTAAGGGTACAAGTAGGGTTAGATTTTAGTTAGGGTTAGGGTTAGGGTTAGGGTTAGGATAACAATTAGGGTTAGGGTTAGGTTTAGGATTAGGGTTAGGGTTTAATTAGGGTTAGGGTTAGGATTAGGGTTAGGGTTAGGGTTAGGGTTAGGGTTAGGGTTAGGATTAGGGTTAAGTTTAGGGTTAGGATTAGGGTTAGGTTTATTAATTTTGTTTAGGGTTAGGGTTAGGGTTAGGGTTAGGGTTAGGATTAGGGTTAGGGCTTAATTAGGTTAGGATTAGAATTAGGGTTAGGGTTAGGGTTAGGGTTAAGGTTGGAGTTATAGTTAGGGTTTAAAAATAAGTTTTTAAATTAATATATTTAAAACTAGCTTATCTAAATCTTTGAAAAACCAATGTAATTAAGAATTACATTAACATGTAACTTTTTGGTAAAAATGAAAAATAATTATATAACATTATTATTATTTATGTATTTATTATTATTTAGAATTAGGTTACGATTATGATTAGGATTTAATAGGGGTTACAATTCAATTAGAGTTCTAAGATGAAGTTTGGAGTTAGGGTTAAATTAGGGATAGTGTTAGGGCTAGGGATCAATTAAGATTAGGATTCAATTAGGGTTAGGGTTCAATTAAGGTAGGGTTATAGAATAAAGCTTAGGGTAAAGGTTAGGGTTAGGGTTAGGGTTGGGACTATGGTTAGGAGTTAGTTAGGGTTAGGGTTCAATTAGGGCTAGGCATAATTAGGGTTAGAGTTAGGGTTAATGTTAGGTTAGGGTAAAGGTTTAAGTAGGGTTAGATTTTAGTTAAGGTTAGGGTTCAATTTGTAATATAGTTATAATTAAAGTAGCTACTAGATTTACGGTTGGTGTTAAAATTGGAATTATGAGTAGAGTGAGAATTATGGTTAGGATTCAAATTATAATTAGGGTTATAGTTAGGGTTAGAATTAAGATAAAATTTAGGGTTAGAATTCAATTAGGGTTAGGGTTAGAGTTGGGGATTGAATAGAGTTAGGGTTACACTTTAATTAGGGTTAAGATTCAATTATTGTTAGGGTTCAATTGATGTTCAATTAAGGTTAAGGTTCTAAGATAAATTTTGGGGTTAGGGTTAGATTGGGGTTACAAATCAACTAGGATTAGTGTTACAACTATAATTATAATAAGGCTTAACACTCAATTAGGATTTAATTACTAGAGTTATAATTAGGGTACATTAGCATTTAATTAGGGTTAGAAATCAATTAGAATTATGGTTAGGATTAGAGTTCAATTAGGGTTACAATTAGGATTAATATTATGGTTCAATTAGATATAGGTTTAGGGTTAAGGTTAGATATAGAATTAGGATTAGGGTTAAGGTTTAATTATGATTATGATTAGGGTTAGGGTTAGGATTAAGGTTAGGGTTAAGATTCAATTAGGGTTAGGGTGAGGGTTCAATTAGGATTGGGATAAGCATTAGCATTAGGGTCTAATTAGGGTTACAATTATAGTTAAGAATAGAGTTTTTACAATTATACTTAGGGCTAGGGTTAGGGTTGGAGTTATAGTTAGGGTTTAATTAGGGATAAGATTACAATTATTATGATTCAGTTATGGTTAGAGTTAGGGCTCAGTTAGGATAAGGGTAAGTGACAGGGTTTAATTAGCACGGTTGGGATTCAAAAAGGTTTTAGTTAGGGTTAGAGTTAGGGTTAGGGTATGATGAGAGTTAGGGTTCATTACCATTCAATTAGGGTTAGACATCAATTAGATTTATGGTTAGGATTAACCCTAAACTTGACCCTAAACCTAAATGTAACCCTAATCCTAACCATATTACTAAACTATTATTCATGCTAACCCTAACCCTAATTTTGATGCAAACCCTAACCCTAATCCTAATTTTGATGCCAACCCTAACCCTAATCTTGATGCAAACCCTAACCCTAATCCTAACTATGTCTCTTAACCCTAACCCTAACCCTATTCTTAACTAAATCTCTAATCCTAAATCTAACTATATAATGACCCTAAACCTAATGATATTTCTAACTCAAAACCTAACCCTAAGCATGACCATAAAAATTATGCAACCCCTAACCCTAACCTTATTTATAACCCTAACCTTGACCTTAAACCTAACTGTAACCTTAATCTTGAGGAAATATGGATGCTATCCCTAACCCTAATTTTGATGCTAACTCTATTCTTAACTATATATCTTAACCCTAACCCTAACCCTATTCTTAAATGTGTCTCTTAACCCTAACCATAAGCTTAACTATATCTTTAGCCCTAACCCTAACCTAAACCCTAAACCTAACTATATCTCTTAACCCCAACCTAACCATAATCCTAACCCTATACTTGATCGAGAACATAGCTATAACCCTAATCTTGATAACTTTAACCCCAATTATTACCCCAACCCTAACTATATCTATTAACCCTAAACTTGACTACAAATCTAATTGTAACCCTAACCCTAATTTTGATGTGAACCCTAACCCTCATCATAATGTTAACCATATTTCTAACCCTAACTATATCTCTTAACCCTAACCCTAACCCTAATCCTAATCTAACCCCTAAGCCTAACTATATCTCTCAACCCCAACCTAACCATAATCCTAACCCTAAACTTGATCCAAAACATAACTATAACCCTAATTCTGATAACCTTAACCTCAATTATTACCCCAACCCTAACTATATCTATTAACCCTAAACCTAATTATAACCCTAATCCTAAGCTAATCTTGATAATAACCCTAACCCTAACTTTGATGCAAACCCTGTATCTCATCCTAATATTAAACCTAACCCCAATCCTAACTATATATTAACTCTAACTCTAACCCTAACTATATCTCTAGACCTAACCCTAACCTTAATTATATCTCTTAACCTGAACTCTAACCCTAATCCTAACTAAATATTGATCATATAATATTTTTTATTATAATATTATAAATATACTAAAAATATATTTATAATGTTTTAACTTAACATTTAAATATTAAATTATACATATTATTTTTTGAAATTGAATTACAAATATTATACTATCATATTATAATATATTAATTATTATAATAATTTAATATAAAATATATAAATATAAAAATAATTTATTTAAGATATTACATGTTGCACTGCTACTAGCATATATATTTTTAATAATATTTATAAAATACGCTGACGTATTTTATATATATTAGTAAATATATATTCTTATGGGAAACTTTTTTCTTTGAATAGGTGAATTAGGATCAATGTAAATCATTTAAATGTTTGATATTTTTAGCTAGTTCATGCATGCAATAGTATTATAATCATAAAAATTTGGACTTCCTCTAAAATAGATTATGGAATAAGTGACACGTGCAGAAATCATTATCATATACGTTATATTTGCAAGTGAAGAGTAAACGCTTTTTTTCTCAAGAATCTCGCACAACAAATATATTAACGTATTTGCATAAGGCAATTTAGCCTTAACATAAGCTTATTTACTTTTTTTAGGAGCATTATTTTCCTTATTTAGTTTTTTTAGCTGATTGGCAAAGGCACCAAACATTTTTGTCAACATTAATTCCTTATTAATTGTGAATGTTAAAAGTATATTAAATACCCTTTTTATTAATATTTTTAAAAGAATTTACTTTCTTGAGAAAGAAGATTTAACTTTTAAAGTTGAGTTGGTTCATTTTGAAGTCTTTATTTTTTTAATTTTTGTAAAGATGAAATTTGTATATTATGTCATTTTTAAATTAGGGTCCGGTTCATTTTGAAGAAATGTCTTGATATGTGTGAAGTTGAATTTTTTTATCTATCTTTTATTTGATTTATGTTTATAGGCTCTATCTTATCCTCATGTGTGCATATCTTTATATGTTTGGCCACTCTCTAATTACAAAATACATATATGCACTTATTTTTCCTTGCCTATCATCCACATTGATTTGACCTCTTATTTATATTGTGATAAGTTTGCAATTACAATTTATCCTTGTAGTTGTAAACTCATCGTACCCTAATTTAAAATTAGAAATCCTAATCTAGGTGATAGCCCCTTTACAATTCTCACTCAAAGCTAACCAACCACACATTTGTATGACTTGATAACATGTGTTACTATTTAAATAATTGATTGCATTTATTCTAATCGTATAATCTCATCATCAAGCAACCATCTAGAAATCATTGTCAAGAGATCATTTTAGAGCACTAGAAAAGGAATCAAATGTGAAACATTTAAATTTGGCACACTAAAAATCAACAACAAACTTGCATCATAGGTGTTTTCTTGTTGTCTTCAATATTTGTACACTCTCAAAAGGGTTGATCTAGGTGAATGCTCCTTGTGACCATTGACAGTCCTTTGAGGTAGCTTAAAATACTACTAGTCTAATAAATAACATAAAAGGAAGAAGAAACATGGATACACTGAATTGTGTAAAGAGGAGAAGTCAAAGCACATTAGGGGGAGAGTTTGTTCATAAATGACTAATTGACGACTATGAACCTGTACCAAGTCCATGAAGTCATCCCTACATAAGAAAAAGTGAAGGATTATGAGTCTAATATGTACACCAACCTATCATTGTTTGTTTTTAATCATAATGTGCATCAATCTAGCATCATTCTTCGTTCACAAAGATGGGTATTCATATCCTCAATTGCTTTCTAAAGTATCACATTTATACAATTGACTAGACTCCAACCTATGGTTATTAAGATGATCATTCTAAGTTGATTGTTTACTCACATGTATGAATCTCATTGGATTGGCCTAGACTAAGCTTAAGGATTATTTATTTCCCTTTACATTTTGACGAACCCTATTGATCCTACACAATCATACCTAGTTTTTCCAAGAATTCAATTCATCAATAGTGAGCATATTTGATATGATAATAACTCTAGTTTTTCTAGATTTATCTAGGATTTTGATCTGTGTTGCTTCCATCTATGGCTCAAGGTTTGGGTATACATTTATATCTATCATTTTACCCACCCTACCACCCTATATTTTCCTATCCTAATGACACCTTTTTACTTTTTAGACTTATTCTTTGGAAAATTAATAGTTTTTGTGTCATGTTTTATAATATGCTTATCATACATATCTTGTGACACCTCCATCCCTAACTTATCTTGTGAAATTGTATGCTTTTGGTTTAAGTGTATTATCTATGTTGGTCCTATGTTATAACGTTCTATTATTTTCATCCTTCATAGATTTGATCAATGAAACACCTATGTTGTTAGAGGTAGTTAAATCCTTTGTATATAAATTTTATTATGATCCTATGCCTTGTGTTATTGATTAATAAAATAGTATAGATCTATCACGTGAATTACTTATGCATGACACTATTATCTCTTGGATAATAAATCTTCTATATGTCATGATAGTATAGATGCATGTGATTTGAGTGAACTACCTCACTTCATACATAATAATTGATTTATGGTGACCATTCTCTTATGTATCATGTAGAATCTATAAACACATGTGCTTCGCATGATAGCACATGCCTTGATGGTGATAGATTCACTTCTCATATAATTTATATTGTCACTTCATTACCTTATGTCGCATTACATAATGATATTATGAGTCTTAGTGAATAAATTTTTAAAGATGATTATAATGGATCCAATTGTGCATCTTCAAAGGTAAAATCCTTCTTGGTTTCTAAATATTAATACATAGATGATGTTATCTTACTATTTAATGAGTTTATTTTATATCTAAGTGATAGATATTTAAGATTGTTTGATTCATTTTTCTCGCTTGACACCCAATTTGGCAAATACTTTTAATGCCCATTTTCTAGACCTCATTCATATGTAGATAGAATTGATCTAGATATAATTCATCATTATTTATCTTTTGATCTAAATCCATTTGTGAACATGTTTTAATTCTATTTCACACTATAATCACATGATTACAAGCTTGTAAAGAACACTCAAAATGTTTAGAAGAGATCAAGATGTTAATTTTCCACATCCTCTCCTAGACCTATAATAATCTAGTTAATTTAAATAAATTGAGCCTTAATCCATATCTAAGACAAATTACTATGAAATCATACAACAAATTTTTATGCCTTGCATAACCACCCCATTTTATTCTGGAACAAAATGGGTCCCCCTTGTTCTTTTCTTTTCCCTTTGGCCTTTAGTTTTCTACCTTGGGCATTTTTCTTTTCTTTTGTCGGATCCGGGTCTGCGGCTAAATCGGAACTTTGAACTACTTCAAGTTTCGGATCCGTGTTCCATCTCGGCCCCGACTCTTCCTTTCCCTTTGTCTCTTGTATGGTTGGTTGTTTTCCTCTCTGTTTCATGTCCCGGGTCTCAGGGGTTTTCCCTCTTCCTTGGGTCTTTTTGTGTTGTTCTGGTGGACCTGAAGCTGGAACTGGAATCGAACCCTAAAACTTGAAAAAGTTTCTGGTTCGGGTTCCGTTATGATCCTGGTTCCGCATGTCTTGTTCTTTTTGCTTTTTGTGGTTTTTTTTTGTCGTGGGGTGTTTTCCCCCTTTTCCTTTTTTTTCTTCTTCCTTTGTCTGTCTTCGTCGTCCTTTTTTTGGATGATTTTCGGAGGCGAGACCGGAACAGAATCCGGACCTGAAGCTTTCAAAAGTTTAGTGGGTCAGATTTGGTTATGGTCCCGGTTCCACCTGGTTCCTTTCTATTTTGGTTCCGCCCCTGCCAGTTTTGAAGGGGGGTGTTGTTTACAGTTCTGTTTTGGTTCTGCCTCCGCCAGAGTTGGGTTTCTTTTTACTTGGCGTCTGTAAATAGTGTATTTTATTTTCTTTTGAGAACTAATGGAGGCATTTGTTTTGCAAGATTGAATTATTTATCTGAATATGTCTCTCAAGGAAACTCAACTGTAAAGCATGCCTCAGTCACATTCAGCATAAGGCTCCTTAAGGAAAATTCATTAAGACCCTCCTGTTGTCTAGCCGACTGGCAATTAGGTTCTGATTCATTCAAAATCCAAAGGGGTCGCCGAGACATTTCAGTCGCTATAAGGTCTCGGCAACTAAGTGGAGTCTCCCTGAAGTAGAATGAGCTCTCGACAAAAGGGTTATCCCTTTGCCATGAGGTCTTTCTGATATGCTAAGGTCTCCCTAAAGTGCTCTCAGCTCAGTGAAAGGAAGGTTCGGTTGGTGTAAAGTCTCACCGATCGAAGGGAGTCTTGGTGACATGGAGGTGATATCGGCATAAGCTCTCACTGAAAGATTTAAGTTCAGTAGGATGTCTGGCCGAAAGGATAAAGTCTCACCGACTAAGCAAGGTCTCCTCAAAACAAAATGAACTCTCAGCGAAAGAGGAGACTTCAGTGTAATGTCTCGGCGAAAGGAGGAAGCCTCGCTGACATGAGGTAGTATCGGGGTAAGGTCTCGCTAATCCATCGAAGTCTCAACAAAACAGAGATGTCATTGGAAGGGTCCCGCCGAGAGGGAGATGGCTTCGGCAAGATGTCTCACCGACAAGGTGGACTCTTGCCGAAATGAAGCGGCATCAGGGAGAGTGGTTTACATTCGCCAAAGGGTCTCACTGACAGGATGAGGTCTTGGCAAAAGGAGGTATTGTCACCATGAAGTTTGGATGAATGGTAAAGGTCTCGACGAAGGTTTTTCCTTCGATGTGATGTCTGGTTGACTACGAGAAGTCTTGGCGACAGCAGGATGGATTCGGCAAGAGGTCTCCCCGACCGCGGAGAGTCTTGTTGATAGAATGAGCTCGCTAAAAGATTTAGGGCTCGGCAAGATGTCTCACCGACTTGCCATGGTGTCGCCGAAGGAGTTGTGGTTTCGGTGAAAGGTCTCATCGACCAATCAAGGTCTTCCCGATTGAAGTGAGTTCATTGCCAAAACGGACCGATTTTGCTATGAGGTCCTGCCGATCCAGTAGGGTCTTGCTGATACAGAATTAGCTCGAGGGGAATGAAAGAACTTGGCATGATATCATACTGACTAGCGGTGGTCTCGCCGAAATGTTTTCTCCCTTCAATGTAATGGAGCGCACTCGGTGAAAGGTCTCGCCGACCCAGAGATGTTTTGGCGACAGGGCATGAGTTCAGGGTGGGGTCTTCCCGACACGAAGAAGTCTCCCTAAGATGGGTGTGCTCGCCAAAGAAAGAAAGGCTCGATGAGAGGTCTTGCTGAGGGAATGTTGTCTTGCCGATGGGTTTTTTGGTATCGATATGACTTGCACAGCTCAATGGGAGGTCTTTCCAACCATCTTGTGTCACGTTGATAGCTGCTAAGAGAGGTATAATCACATCAGGGAGACACGATTAGTGTCTCACCAACATGCGATTCCATTCAAATGACCTTTGACTGCCCGAGAATATTGTGTGGCCTATGTTTCACCAATCAGAAGAAGCTAAAGGAGTGGCCCATTGGTCCTTTGACTGATTGACTACCCCTGTGAAGAAGATCAACAAAATGAAAATGACATGGACTCATTCTAAGATTAAGGGCGATGGATCGACTCAGGAACGATGGTGTTTAGATCTAAAGGGAGTCCAGATGCTCTACTTCTAGAGATGGTCAATGGGTAGAAAGGTCTAGAGCAGGAAGGGGGTTGAAGGAAACAAATAACCACAAGTCCTAGGGACAACTGTATGGTTTGCTGGCAAGGAGGCAGATCGGTATTAATGGTGATACTTTAGAGCATTCAAAGAAGCTCCGCCAGGGAGTTCGAAGGTGGACACAGATACCAGGAGTTAATGCTACAATTGCAAAAGATCTGAGATTATCCCCAGAATAATCTTTCACCAACATGGATAGCAGGGATGCCATTCAACGCAGCATTAACTCTATTCAAAAGATTTGAGGGCCGACCTTTCTGGAGGAGGATATTTTGTAAACCCTAAAATGGGAGACAACACATTCTTTTTGGTACACTCTATATATATGGCATTCTGGCCTCTTTGTAAAATAGTTAGTTAAAAAAAGGGAAAAAAATAGAAGTAAAAAAAGAAAAATTTAGCAGAAATAGAGAAGGAATAGAGTAGATAGTTCTAGATATAGATTTAGAAGAATAAGAATTTTCTGAAGGATAGAGGAGACAGAGCTATGTCCTGATTCTTGCAATGGGAGCTTCTTTTGTCTTCATAGTTAGTAGTTAGATCCAGTAGGAACAAATAATGTATCTTTCCATTTTTCTTAGTATAGATGGAAACAATTTGGAGTCATGGATTTTCTGTACACTGGTGATTGTGCCAGATTTGTAAATGTTGCTTATCTGTTTCACTAATAGTAGAAGCAACCAGATTAAAATCTATTTCATGTTGTGTTCCAGAATGGTGTTTGTCTTAAGTTAATCATTTGATTTGAGAAGCTTTCAAGGAATGAAGTTTGATTTTATGTTTTGTTTAAATGGTGACTTGCAATCTGTTATCAAAATAAGCACTGTGAATGAATGAAACTGTGTGTTAATCACAAGTTAATTTTGTTCTATAGTTTTAGTTAGGAATTCCTTGAAAGGTAACAAGTCTGGTTAAGTTGGATAAATTAGCATTCTTTTCTGTTCCAAAGCTTTGATCCATCTTTTTTCTGTTTCTTTAAAAACCCTGGTTAAAATAGGTTTGAATTTATGCTTGATCTTAGAACAATCTAGAAGCTCAACACCAGCAAGCCTCTTGAACATTACTATTACATTGACCACTGATTGACATCAGCATAGTTGAGAACCAACGACAAAGACCTTGGGAGCTAAGATATCCATGTGTTGTCTTTCTCTTTCAGGAGAAACAAAATAGCAATATTTTGTTTACATGTTGATGTGCCATCGGACACATCAACACAAATGTAATGTACTCGAGCTATAATATCTCTATTAGACAAAATGTGCATAATTTTTTTATAAATATATCATGCAAAAGGATTTAGAAAATATTTAATTTTTATTTGATACCAATCCTCAATTAATCACATCTTTGGTTAGGTCTCTAGGTCATAAGGATACTCATTACATATCATTTGATGACAAGGAGATTCCACTTGATAAGTCACTTAAGGATGCTTTACCTTTGAATATCATGGTTGAAGGAAAAAAAATACACTATCAAATGATGTTTAGGGTATAATTATATGGTCTCACCATAGACACTAAGGATTATTTAAAATCATTATAGATAGATATGTCACACATTTAACCATCAAATCTTACAAATAGAGGCTTTGATAACAAAATTATCTCTTGTTTGAGCACTATTATTCTTCCAATCTAAGCTATACCATGAATATTAGATCAATTGTTCCATGTGATTCCTAAAAATTTGAATTATAATATCTTTCTAGGGTGTTCATGGTTACATGTTATGAATTAAATTCCCTCTAATTTTCATTAATGTGTAAAATTTCAGCATGAAGGGAAGCTCCATTGCAAACTTATAGATCCTAAAATATTTAATCAATGCACTCAACTTGATATATCTAATATTATGTTATACAAACTGAGCCCAAAATAAATTATAATGGAATTATACCTAGTGATAAATCTTGGGGTTTATTATATTTTATGATTTTTAATGTTAGTGAGAACCATGTGGATCCTAAGGCATATGGAATTCAATCTTTATAAATGCATCATTCTATCTATAAAAAATGCAACATGCATATAAAGATGTAAATGAGATGTGTACATGTGAAAGTGATTCTCAAAGAGAAACCTCTTCCAAATCAACATCACCTCCTCCTAATCCATCCTTTAAATAAATTTATGGTCCTATATACAACCTAATGAAAAACCTTGCAGAGGTACAAGACTAGGTAAGAATGAACAAAGCTATAAACAATATTTTGAACCTAGAGAAACTAAGTGACCACATAGTGTAGGGTTTCAACATGATGAGGTTTCCCATTGGATAGAATAATTTATAGAGAAAAGAAGAGAACCTCATATTTTTCCTACTTCTAATCCTAATGAATATTCTTATACATTTATCACGTTTGATCTTGATTATGAAATTCTAGATTCAACCTTTGATTACATCATCTTTTTACCTTAGGGTTCCATTCATTATTAAATTTGATTAAATATCATTACTTAAATATGTTTCATTAATCAAGACTCATTTTCCACATATTCATGCAAACATATAAACCATAGAAAATAAATCATAAAAAATAAAATATTTATGCATATTGAAACAAATTACAAGTTTTTAGATACACCATCATATAAAAATATATATCAAACACATTTATAGATTCAAACACATAGAAAAATAGAAGGCTTATGTGATATAAATGTCCAAATATCTATATACATAAAAAAATTCACAAAATAGACAAGCATGAACATAAAAATTGAGACTATATATCTAGTTGTGAAGCTCCTAAGATCCCCTCTCATACTTTGTTCAACCCACACTCATCAACCCTTGTTTGAGATCGATATTGAGACCTATTCCATAGAGATAGGTTCATACCTTGAATAAAACCCAAATATGTAGCTTAATAATCCATGTTTAGTGCTCTCAAATAGTTGTATGTATCCTATCTAGTTGTTGCATCAAATAATTAATTAAGGAATCATTTAAAAATTCAAACATAGCCCACTTTATATCTACCTAGGTTATCTCCTAATATATCCAAGATATCTTTACATGAAGAGATTTCAAATCTAATCTCCACCATCCCTTATCCTTCACTTGATAGGCACATGCAAAATCCCTATCAACTCTCATCTAATCATGTTCAATGGCTTTGTGATTTCTCTCTAATGATATAGTGTCTCTTAGTATAATCTCAAAAATTGCATATCCTATAGCTTATTTTATTATGCTTTTCACTTATTTTAGGTGTTCCTATTTGTATGTGTTGTTAGCCTTATATTTTTTCTTATTCACACTTTTCTTAGTAATGTGAATTCATTTTAGCTCTTGTTCACACAGGTTAGTTTTATCTTGTTGCCATTTTTAAAAATTCCTATGTACTTACATGTCTCCCTTTCCACATGTTTCTGACCCTTATGTAAACCTTTTGTTCAACCTTTCCCATGTGATCCTTATCCCAACCATCTAGAAAAAAAAATTTTGTGCTCTCCCTCATTGTATTTATATTCATGTTTTACCTTGTTGTCCTTATTTATTAAATTTTTAGTGATCATTTTGATATAAAACCACTTCCTTTGGCCTTAGTTCATCCTTATCCAATATTCCCAAAATTTTGGGGCCTCAAAATTAACTTCCATTATTGCCCCTTTTTTGGCTAATACCACCCCGTCTTTGACTAATATTTGCACCCATTGGGAGTACTCAGTTTTTACAAGTATTTTCTTTATACTTTATCAAAGTAGGATTTATGCTTCACCTACTATGCTTTCATTTAACATTTTCCCAAAAAATTATAAATAGGCCATATTTCCTTTAATTTTTATAACATATTACAAGCTAAAATCTTGATACCATTCCATATATTATCTTGCATTTCTTCTTGAAGCTTTAAAATTATTGGATTATTGATGGATTTTGGAGTCATTCGATCCTTTCGATATTTTTATTGAAGTATTTGTCTAAAAAATTTATGGTTTCATATCATTCTCCTGATACCACCATGTTTCCCATTCTATCACCATAGCCATTAGGATCCCCATTTTCTTGCCAATTTCTACATACTCCCTTCCTTCCATCATCACATGTCTTCCATTTGTTTATAATCCCTCACATCTATCCATTTTTCTCTCTAGTTCTTGTTTCTTTAATTTTCACCTCCTATGGTTTTGCTTTTCCCCATTAGGTTTTATGAGCTTCCCTTTGTTATCGATTAGCATTGTAACCACTTCTTTCCATTTCTAGGCTAAGTATTATCATTTACTTCAGTTTTATGTTGTGAATCCATTTTTTGCAACCCATAATGGGTCAACTAAGTTATAATACAATTTAAAATTTTATTTTATAGTTTTCTATATTTTACAATTACTCATGAGAAGATACATAATATTTGAACCTATAATAAAAAATGATTGCAAGTCATAATGGAGCTTTTGTAAGGGATCTATCAAATATTAGAGACATTATCACCCTCCCTTTAGACATTATCACTCCTTTGATAGAGGAAATTTAATCACGAGATCTCCAATCCTTCTTGGAATCTATTCTTTATCATTCTAACCTCAATTCTACTTTAAATTATGTTTTTGTTACATTCTACTATGCTTTACTATTTGATTAGGGTTCCCATTCTTAGTGCATTTACAGTATTTTGATCACCTTTTTTGTTGGTTTCTCTCTATCTATGTAGGCTCTATGTAGGATATATGAAGATATAAATCCTAGGTGGGATGTAGAATATTCTAATTTAATTGTGAAAATATAAGATACACAATCACCAATACCCCTCCTTTGGACCTTAGCACCCCACCTATAGATGTTAACACCCATTTTGTGCAATATGTCTATGATAGTCTCAAAATTTATCTTTCATATATGTAACAACATTACCAACATTTCATCTTTGTAGATCTTCAATCCATAGGGTGCACAAGTTTTGTTTTTACCTCTCAATTTTTTTCATTTCCTAGTTTTTGTTTCCAAGCTCTTATCTCCTTTTTGTTAGTATTGTATCTTATGTATATTTATAATCATTGTAGTAACAAAAAAAAATCACTTTTCCTTACTTGATTTGGGAATAATTTTCATTTAATTAACCTAATTTTTGTCTAGGTTTAATGTTGTAATGTGTTGTAACACATTCACATTGATCTTGGGCCCCCCTTTTAATATAATGAACTTAATGTGTACCTTATTTAAGTGTTGTAACACACTTTCACATTTATCTAGGGTCCTCTTAATTAATTATGGTTAATTAGAGTTAATTAGCCCCTTTAATTCAAATTTAAGCCTTATTTGTGACACCTCTTGAAGATCTACCTCGACACCCATAATTCAAATTACATAACATTTAATTGGGAAAAATCAAGGTCCTAGAAAATGGTGCTAGGACCTATTCACCCTAGGTGGCAAATGGATCCTCCCTCTATAGACCCCCCTTTATCAGCATATTTCAAATAGGTTTTTAGTGTTCTTTTATTCCCCAAAGGCAAGGTCCTAGAAAATAGTGTCAGGACCCATTTGTCCTAGATGGTGAATGGGTCCTCCCTTAATGAGGACCCCTTTTTTGAATTTCATTGTGGCGGGAATTTAATAATGTTTATCTCCAAATCTGGTGTTGGCTTGAATTGTTTGAATTTCTAGGTTAATCTCTTGATTTAGTATAAATAAGGGGTTAATTCACATAGTTTCATCCTAGATTTTTTATGAGCACTCAAGAATACATTCACAAGAGCATTGTAGAGCATTACAAGAGAATTTCAAAGGCATTTCAAGGCATATTATCAAGAGTCTATTGCAGCAATTTAAGATCATTTCATCATGAAAATGGTTTTATGCATTCATGCATGTTGTTGACCTAAGAAAGTTGATGTAGCATTGAGGATGTACTTGCAAAAAAATTTCACATCTATTCAAGGATCAAGATCTACATTCTTCATGGCCACTACACGTTAGTTTGTAGATTTATCTTCCAAGGCAACATCCAAGGTATCAACATTGCATCATTTCATGTCCATGCCTCAATTTCACTATTTCATCATTTGGTTTAATTACCTACAAGTGGTTTGACTTAGGCAAACCCATATTCACTAACAATCAACAAGTTTTTCTCTCCTTGAATGTGTATTTGTAGATTTACAGGTTGAAGATCAAGTGGAGAAGTTTAGAGAAAAATTACAAAAGTTGTCAAGTTACAAAGTTGACCTTCAAAAGTGCAAGAACAAAGAAGTGAAGCTACATAATTAAGTATAAGTTTTCAAGAGTTGACAACTAGGAGTCTGAGAGTGCAGACATCAAGGAAAATAACCCAAATCTCAATTTTAGAAACCCTAATAGGGACCCATTCTCCACTAAAGGCGAATGAGTCCTTTGTGCCCTAAAAGTAGGCTTCTTGCAGAAAAATACACACCTCTTTAAGCTCTAAAAACTCCCCTCATAGTTGCTATAATAGTTAGGGTCAATTTTTGGTTGTTATTTACATCTTTTGGCCCTCATAATTACACAAATTATAGTGATTTTGGTGGAGAGATTCTAGTGGTTTATCCTAATCTTGATAAACCCTAATTTCTCCACCATCAATCATTTTTAAAAATTATGCTTGTTTAGATTGGTCCAAATATATTTAATTTTTACCATTTTTTGCATACACTGTAAAGTAAGAAATCAACACCTTGAAACAGATTTTCATTTTATTTCTTTGGACTGAGGATTATCAGTGTGGGTCAATTACACTTGATCCATGATGAATCGAAGAATAATTTAGCCACTAAACCTCAATCTCAAACAAGATCATTCAAGTTGAAAGTTAAACTAAGCATTTATTGAAATTGAAAATTGCAAACTACAAAAATAGTTAAATGTCTACTCTAACCCCTTTGAAAATTCTCTCGTTTTGGAATTGGTGTTGTGTTGATGTGCAACAATGAACAGTTGATGAATATTTTACTCGTAGCAAACAGGGTGAATAAATTCTTCACAAACAAACCGCAAAGAGCCTATCCTTCTTGAAATATAGGAAACAAAGACAATCTAAAAGGGATATTTTTCTTTAATAGGAAAAGATTGGCTTCGGTTCAATCCTAAGTCTCTAATAACCAGGTCATGGTTGCACTAGGGTCGCTCTCAGGTATGATGTGATATTGATGTTAATATCAAAGGTGTAAGGAAAGCTTAGGTGCGGAGAAAACTCTCCCAATGTCAAAACCTTAGGGAAGAATGCAGATATGACTTTAAATTTTGCAATTATAGTTCAATAAGATACACATGAAAAGAATAACAGAATAGAGAAATGGACACATACATAATTGGACACCAGATTTATGTGGGAAAACCCTTATGGGAGAAAAACCTACCACACCAAGAAAAGTCTCTTTGTATTACAGTAAGCAAAATTACATACAGAGATCAACTTCACTTTATGATGTCAATTTTTACAATAGCGACATTCACTGATCAATATTGTATAGAACATTAATCTCACAATGCTCTCAGACGCATACAATGAACCCATTCAGATCAATCTATGTTCAATCGAGCAACACTTTCGTTATCTCGAACTATCCACCATCGTCATCCGTTATAGAGAATAATCCCTTCTCTTCATGGTTTGTTGATCTTCCACATAGGAATGGTCATGACAGTTCAACGGCCAATGGTTCTCCTTCCACTTCTCTCATTGGCTCAGAACACACCACGTAGGATAGACGTTCGGTAAAAAATGTTCAACTGTATCGCATGTCGGTGAGACACTAGACCATGTCTCCCCGATGCCAAAATTCCTGATCACATAGCTATCAACAAGACCAAAGGTATCAGAAAGAATCATATCGAATACAAAATCATCGACCAGACCCACTCTATCAGCAAGACATCTCACCGATGTCCATTGCAGAACTATCAGCAAGACTGTCATTGTCGCTAAGAATTCACACCAATGTCCATCACATGTCGCTCTATCGACAATACCATCGCTATCAGCAAGATCTCACACTAAACACAAACTGTCAGTGAGAGAAACGCTATCGCCAAGAGTTCATACCGAAGTTGCATACCCGTCAGCGAGACCACAGCCATCGGCAGGAGATCATACTGAATGCAAATTTGTCAGCGAGACATCCACTGTCGCTTAGACTCTTATCGAGCCTTCATGTCAACCCGATGACATTCATGTGTAAAACCATCGGTGAGACTAACACTGTCAGAATGAGTCACTTTGAAGGTTCATGCCTCTCCCCGATGCCACTTGTCACCAAGAGTCTCCCCGATGATCACCAGGAATCAACCCATCGGCAAGAGGTTTTCCCAGACAGAAAGAGATAGGAATTTCATAGCAATAGCCATGTCTTGCCGATGACTCCCGTCGGCAAGAGGAAACCAAAGTCTCGGCGACTTTGATCTTTTGAACACAGCTGCTGGTCGGTAAGATATTCTGAGGGTCTCACTGATTTTTCTCTTTCAGGAGTTTCATGTCAGTAAGCCTAAGGCACATTTTTCCAACAATCTCCCACTTGACGAAGATCTTACTGACACCTCCAAAGCACAACAAAACTACTAAAATTCATGGGCACTAAGGCCAATCGAACTGGCACACCACCTGAACTTGTCTATGCTCGCTGGTTTCGTCAATGCATCTACAACATTTTCCAGAGTATCCACTTTTTCTAAAGAGACCTTTCCATCCTCCACCATATCTCGTACAAAATGATATTGCACATCAATATGTTTCATCCTGGCATGGAAAGTAGGATTTTTTGCCAAACAATTAGCACTCTGACTATCACAGTAAATTGTAATTTTCCCTACATCAACCCCAATGTTAGAACACAAACGTTTTAACCAAATTGCTTCTTTATAGGTGTTTGTTTCTACCATGTATTCTACCTTTGTGGTGGACAAAGTGACTACAACCCGCCGCTTACTCATCCAACTAACCGCACCACCATTCATCATGAAAATATATCCACTGGTGGATCTTCTGCTATTAATGTCCCCTGCCCAATCAGAATCCACATAGCCTCGAATTCTGAGAGTCCTCTATGATTCAATCAAATTTCCATGGTAACATAAAGCATATTTTGAAGTGCCCTTCAAATATCTAAACGCTCTTTTCATAGCATCCCAATGTGTCCTTCCAGGATTTTCCATAAAATGACTAAGTACTCCCACTGCTTGGGCAATGTATGGCCTTGTACAGACCATTGCATACATTAAACTACCAACTGCACTAGCATAAGGCACTCTGGTCATGTTCTCTATCTCAGTAGGAGATTTTGGACATCTTCAACAGATAGCCGTTCCCTGCAAAACTAGAACAACTAGCTGCTTGCAATCAGTCATACAAAATATCTCCAGAATAGTATTAATATACTTACTCTGTGAGCCAAAGTTTTCTACTCTTCCTATCCCTGGTTATTTCCATTCCCAGAATATACCTAGCTACACCAAGATCTTTCATTTTGAACTTTGCAGACAACTGAGATTTTAGATCAGAAATCATTAACTTACTATTGCCTATGAACAACATATCATCAACATAGAGAGCAATAATAAGAACATGATCATTTTCAGCTTTTAATACACACAATGATCAGATTTCAATCTTACAAATCCCAATGACAACAAAAGTGTCAAACTTCTAGTACCACATTCTAGGAGATTTTTTTAATCCATACATATATTTTTTTAACTTGCAAACTAGATTTTCTTTACCTTTTTCCACAAAGTGCTCAGGCTAGGACATATAAATTTCTTCTTCAAGGTCACCATGAAGAAATGTTGTTTTCACATCCATCTATTCAATCTCTAAGTCATACGCTGCTGCAAGTGACAAAAGAAATCTGATAGATGTCAGCTTAGCTATAGGAGAAAAGATTTCTCCATAATCAATTCCCTCTACCTGGGAAAACCCCTTCGCAACCAACCTTGCCTTATACTTTTCCACACTGCCATCCATACCTATTTTCTTTTTAAATACCCATTTGCAGCCAACAATTTTTTTTCCTTTAGGCAAGGGAACCAAACTCCAAGTATCATTCTTTTCTAATGATGCCATTTCTTCATTCATGGCTTCCAACCAAGAGTTTGAATCAGACATTCTAAATGTCTCTTTCACATTCCTAGGCTCATCAGTGCTAGAAATTAAAGCATAGGCACAAGTAGAATCTAACAAAGAAAACCCATACCTATCAGGTTGCTTTCTTTCATGTGTTGACCTCCTCATAGGTTGAGGCTGAGGCTATTCTTCTTCTTCAGAACTCTCAAAACTACTTGAGCTCTCGTCAGTTTTAGGTACATTTTGAATCTTGAATTCCTCTTTATCTGGTGTTAGAGGAATTTCAACTACATCCTTTTTATTTTATGATTTTGTCTTTGACTGCAGATCCAAAGTAGAAGGCTTCAGCTCATGAAAAATAACACTTTTGTTGTATAGAACCTTATCCGTATCAGGATTCCAAAGCTTGTATCATTTTATGCCAGCACTATAACCAATAAAAATACATTTAACAACCTTGTTTTCCAATTTAGACCTTTTTTCATTTGCCACATATTCATATGCCTCACAACCAAAGACATGAATATGTCTCAGAGAGGGCTTCTTTCCAGACCATGAATCCAAAGGTGTTTTCTCCACAAGAGCGGAATTTGGAGAACGGTTTATTAAATAACATGTTGTTGCAACTGCTTCATCCTAGAACTTCTCCTCCAAGCCAATACTAGTTAGCATACTTTGTGCTCTTTCCATCACTGTCATGTTGAACCTTTCAGCAACTCCATTTTGTTGTGGAGTGTAGGGTGTAGTTTTATGTCTTTTAATCGCATGATCTTTACAGTACCTTTTGAGCTCATCAGAACAAAACTCACTGCCATTGTCAGTCCTTAAACATTTTATTTTTCTTCTAGTATGATTTTCCACAAGGTTTTTAAATTCCTTAAAATGACTGAAAACTTCTGATTTACTTTTCAAAAAATAAACAAATTCCCTTCTTGAATAATCATCAATGAACGATACATAATATCTTGATTTAGACAAAGAAGGAACATTTACTAGACCAAAAACATCATAATGTATATAATCAAGCAAACCAGAAGATTTGTGAGGACTGAAGTAGAATGAAACACAGTGTTGTTTACCATATATATAATGTTCACAAAACTCAAATTTGAGGTTACAATCGTCAAGCCCTTCAACTAGGTTTTTATTTTTCAAGGTTTTTAAACCTTTTTCTCCAATGTGGCCAAGCCTATGATGCCAAAGCATAGTCTTTTATGCTGGAAGTTTAACTTCCATAGAGTTTGCACTATTAGGAACATTTCCCTCCTTTTCTCCATGAGTAGCCTTATGTGACTTTGCAGAGACACTATTGCATTGCACAGCAAGTGCATCCCGCTTATACAAGGTACTAATATGAGCACCCCTTGCTAGCAGCATTGAGCCTCTAGTCATTTTGTAACCATTTCCTAAGAACGTGACTTGCACCCCAACATCATTCAGCTTACTAGCAGAAAGTAAATTTCGAGCTAGACCTAGTATATGCATTACATCATTCATTCCCTTCAATCTTCCATCAGGGAACTGAATTCTGACTCTTCCATGACCAACTATTTCCAGAGATGAATCGCTTACCAAATACACCCTTCCACCATCATATTTTTTATACTTAGTGAACTAGTCTCTATGAGATGTCATGTGGAAAGATGCTCCAGAATCAATCAGCCAAACATCATCTGATGCCTGTGTAGCCAAGGCTACCATGAAAGCGTCTGCATCACTCTGAGAAGAATCATTGTCGAAAGAATACTTCTTCTTCTTTTTCTCCTCTTTACAATCCTTTCGAACATGACCAAGTTGCCCACAATTCCAACACTTTACCTTGGACTTCTTACTAGGAGACTTTAATCTCCCCTCTTATTTGGATTTGGACTTCTTTTCCTTCTTCTTGCCTTTTTCTTTCGATTTTCCTCTAACAGCAAGAGCCTCCTTTGCCATCTCAGAATATTTTCTTCTCCTCTCTTTTGATAACAAAGAAGCAACAATATCTTCCATCTTAAAAGAGGAAGTAGTACCCCCAATAGCCATCACCAAGTGATCCCAAGAATCTGGCAAAGAACATAACAATAGCATACAACGATCTTCTTCATCAATCTTCACACCCATAGATGCTAACTAAGCAATTAGCATGTTGAAAGCATTCAAATGATCAGCAACAGACGCTCCTTCCTACATTTTCAAAGAGTACAGTTTCTTCCTCAAGAACAAATTATTCACCAAGGACTTGCCCTAATAAACAGCTCCCAGTCTTTTCCACAAAGAGGATGATGTCTTTTCTTCATGAACATTTAGAAGAATAAAGTATGCTAAACAACGCCTTATTAGCCCCTTTGATTTTCTATCTGCAAGGTCCCAATCCTCTTGCTTCATGCCTGTAGGCTTCATTCTAGACACAACAAGCCAAAGATCATGATCAACCAATAGATCTTCCATTTTGAGTTTCCACAACTCAAAATTATTGCCATTAAATTTCTCAATTTCAATCTTTCCTTACGTGCTTGCCATCTTAATCTGTAATTCGAATTACCAAACTTCTACAAGAATCCCACTGAACATAATTGACATAAAAAACCCAATGTACCCACAAGGATAACACAACTGGGCAGGCTTTGATACCACTTGTAAGGAAAGCTTAGGTGTGGAACAAACTCTCCCAACGTCAAAACCTCAAGGAAGAATGCAGATACGACTTTAAATTTTTCAATTACAATTCAATAAGATAGACATGAAAAGAATAACAGAATAGAGAAATGGACACATACACAATTGGACACCAGATTTATGTGGGAAAACCCTTATGGGAGAAAAACCCACCACACCAAGAAAAGTCTCTTTGTATTACAGTAAGAAAAATTACATACAGAAATCAACTTCACTTTCTGATGTCAATTTTTACAGCAACAACATTCACTGATCAATCTTGTATAGAACATTAATCTCACAATGCTCTCAGATGCATACAATGAACCCACTCAAATCAATCCATGTTCAATTGAGCAACACTTTCATTATCTCAAACTATCCACCATTGTCATCTGTTACAGAGAATAATCCCTTCTCTTCATGGTTTGTTGATCTTCCACATAGGAATGGTTGCAACTGTTCAACTTCCAACGGTTCTCCTTCCGCTTCTCTCATTGGCTCAGAACACACCACGTAGGATAGACGTTCTGTCAAAAATGTTCAACTGTATCGCATGTCAATGAGACACTAGACTGTGTCTCCCCAATGCCAAAATTCCTAATCACATAGCTATCAGCAAGACCAAAGGTATCGGCAAGAGTCATATCAAATACAAAACCATTGGCCAGACCCACTCTATCGGCAAGACCATCGCTGTCGCTAATACTTCACACCGATGTCCATCACATGTAGCTCTATCAGCAAGACCATCGCTATCGGCGAGATCTCATACCGAACACAAACCATCGGTGAGAGAAACGCTATTGCCAAGAGTCCATATTGAAGTTGCATACCTGTTGGCAAGACCACAGCCATCAGCAGGAGATTATACTGAATGTAAATCTGTAGGCAAGACATCCACTATCATTTAGACTCTTATCAAGCCTTCATGTCACCCCGATGACATTCGTGTGTAAAACCATCGGCGAGACTAACACTATCGGAATGAGTCACTCCAAAGGTTCATGCCTCTCCCTGATGCCACTCGTCGCCAAGAGTCTCCTCGATGATCACTAGGAATCAACCCATCAGCAAGAGGTCTGCCCAGACATAAAGAGATAGGAATTTCACAGTGATAGCCATGTCTTGCCGATGACTCCCATCAGAAAGAGAAAACCAAAGTCTCAGCGACTTTGATCTTTTGAACATAGCTGTTGGTCGGTAAGACATTCTGAGGGGTCTCACCAATTTTTCTCTTTTAGGAGTTTCATGTCAATAAGCTCGAGGCACATTTTTCCAACAAAAGGGACTATGGTTGTTTAGAATTATATATATTAGGCACTGAGTTTCCAACTGGATCATAAAGACAAGTATATGTTGGATGATGTGGATGTGTTGCTGATATGTGATTGTCATTGATGTCAACACTATTAGCATTTGGTGTATTGAAGGCTGTATATGTCGAGGATATTGAGAAAATTGTAAAAGAAAGTGTTCCAGGTTCCCAGTGGAACTATGTAGGTCATGAACGTGTCTTGTTTTGTACATTGAAGATTAGTTGTTGTGGACTAAAGGGTTTTCTTTTTAGAGTATCTAGATCATCTACCAGAAGTTTCAGAGGTCCACGTGTAGATTTGATTGTGTTGTGGTTTGACAGTATTTATGTGGTCTCTATTAGTGTTCCTGAGTGAAGTTTGTGTGATTATGTTAATCTCAATTGTTGCGGGTGCTTCTCTATTAGTTCCTAGTGTTCTTGGATGCTTCTAGATCATTCTCCATCATTCTTGTATGTCCACATTGATTAGTGTGCTCGTGGTCGAAGATTTTTCTTGTGCACGTTCGGGTTTTCATGTTCCTAGTCGACATGATGGTGGTAATGTGCTATGGATCCTTGAAAAGTAAAATTTGAATGTTTGGCACACTCGTGAATATTGTTTTGGGTCACATCATTGTATTGGCCAATAGTGTTTAGATCCACATTGAAAATTTAATTGTAAATTTCAGTCGACATTGCAAATATGTTTTATTTTTCTAGCCTACTAAGTTGTTGATGTAATATCATGTTGTGGATATATAAGAGCAATTTTTTCATCAGTGAAAAGTGTGCTTCATGTGTTGGGTGTGCTCCTATGTGTGTATGTGAAAATATCATTTGATTATAGAGCAGAGTGTGACAGAGACTGAGCGAAGTGTGAAGTAGTTTGAGTGAAAAGTGAAGGAGATTTTTGTGCTCAATTGGAACTGTAATCAGGCTTGTGCAAAAGCTATTTTCTCAGTTTGTACCCTCCGTATTTAATCCTATTCTACATATTGCTGGGTAGTGAGCCCCTTATGTAACTAAGCAGTGAGATCTAGGTAGTGTGCATGAATGCATGTGCATTCCCCTTTATTGTTGTCATTATACTTTTAACAGGGTATAATATTGTGGACTAACATCCATCGTGGTTTTTCCCCTAACAGGGTTTCCATGTAAAAAATTCTTGGTGTTCTTTGTCTCTTTGATGTGTTAATTGATTATGGTTAATTACTTATTCATTAGATCTGATATTAAGTAAAGTTTGAAAATTTTATTATTTTGTGACAATCGATTCACCCCCCCTCTCAGTTGTATGTCCTTGTTTTGCCAACAATTGGTATCAGAGCACGTTCCTCTAAAGAAGCTTAAAAGCTTGAGGTGATTTGAGATGGCAACATACAAGAAGGATAGTCCTAGATTTGATGGAACTAACTACTCACTGTGGAAAGTTAGGATGCAATGTCACCTAAGGTGTATTGGTGAAGCTTTCTGGAAGATTACAAAATATCCATATATTATTCCTCAGAATAGTCTCTCCACTGCTGATGAGATCAAAGAAGTTGAAAACAATATCAGGGCTATTGAAGCTTTGGTGAGTGCTCTGACAAATTCAAAGATGGAAAATGTGATAGGACTGCACACAGCTCATGAGATTTGGACGAAGCTGAAAACTTTGTATGAAGGAGATGCACAAGTGAAGATGGCTAAGCTACAAAGTTTGAAAGGCAAGTATGAGAATTTGAAGATGGGTGAAGATGAAAATATCACTTCTTTTATGCAAAGAGTAAATTAAATAGTGATGGGTATTATATGTATTAGTGGTTCTTTGGATGAGGATGAAATTGTGGCTAAGATACTTAGATCCTTGCCTCCCTCCTACAAAGTGAAGGCTCACGCTATTGAAGAGCTCAGATCAGTAACAAATATGACAAGAGACATGCTAGTTGGTAAGCTTGCTACCTTTGAATTAAGTGAATTTGGTGAATCTATTTTGAAGACTGAATTTGCATTCAAGGTTACTGTATCCGGAAGTAACAAGCAAAGATATAGCCCAAGAGAATGTTCCAGAAAGATATCCAAGTACGATGAAGAACTAAAATAGCTTGAAGATAAAGAAAGAGAGGTAGAAGAATTGGAAGCACTGATTGTAAAGAAATAAGACAAAGGAAAAGGTAAGTATGAAGGAGTGTTTCCTATTAAATGTTTTTCTTGCAGTAAAATAGGTCATTTTGCATCAAGATGCCTTGAAAGAGTTCCTAGATTTAAGCCTAACAAGTCTAGATTCCAAAAGAAATGCTACTTTGTTGAAGGAGTGTCTAATGCTGAGTCTAATAAAGATAATGGAAATGAAGATGAATTGGTTTTCATTGCTACCATTGAAAATGGTCATGTGGCTACTGAATCTGCTAAAATTGAGAAAGCTCTTGCAGCCCAAGTTGAAGAAAAGGATGAGTGGGTTATTGATAGTGGGTGTTGACATGATATGACTGGTGATAAAAACAAATTTGTAAGTCTAGAGAAGTATGATGGTGGTGTTGTAAGATTTGCAGACAACAATGTTGGTGTGATTCATGGCAGAGGTTCTATTTTCCTTGGTGGTAAGGATAACACTAATGATGTTCTTTATGTTGAAGGCCTGAAGCACAATCTTTTGAGTGTTGGACAGATGGTGGAAAAAGGCTATGATCTACAATTCAAAGATGGAAGATGCAAGATACGTGGAAGTTCTGGGAATATGATTGCTACAGGTAGAAAGACAAAAGGTAATATTTTTCACCTGAATACTGCTAGTGGAAGTTGTTTAATTTCTCAAGTAGATGAAAGCTAGTTATGGCATAGGAAGTTGTGTCACATAAATTTTGATAACATTGTCAAGGTAAGTTCCACTCAAGCAGTAAGAAATCTACCTAAGTTAGTGAAGCCTGCTAAAACAATTTGTAAGGAGTATCAGATGGGTAAATAGACTAGAATCTCCTTCCAGAGCAAACAGTTTCATTCAAATTATTTGCTGGAGCTGCTACATACTGACCTCTATGGTCCCTCCAGAGTCAAAAGTATTCATGGAGAAAGGTACTTTATGTTGATTATTGATGATTACTCTATAATGATATGGGTTTCCTTCTTAAGAGAAAAATGTGAAGCACTAGAAAATTTCAAAAGTTTCAAGGTTATGGTAGAGAATGAGAAAGGTTTGAAAATAAAGTGTCTGAGATCTGACAGAGGTGGTGAGTTCACCTCCAGGAAGTTCAAATCTTTTTGTGAGGAACATGGAATCAGGAGATAATTATCTACTCCCCGAACCCCTCAACAAAATGGAGTTGCAAAGAGAAAGAATAGAACAATTTTGGATGATGCTAGAATAATGATGATAGAAGAAAATGTGCCCCAAATCTATTGGAGTGAAGCTATAAGCACTGCTATGTATACTTTAAACTGGTTAAATTTTAATGGTAATTTTGGTAAGACCCCTTTTGAGCTATTGTTTGGTTATAAGCCTACTGTTAAATATTTCAAGATCTTTAAAAGCAAATGTTATACCAAGATTGATGATGATATAGGCAAGTTTGATGCAAGAAGCGATGAAGGAATCTTTTCAGGTTACTCTATTAAAAGCAAGGCCTACCGATGGTATAACAGAAGACTAAGAAAGATGGTTGAGAGTGCAAATGTTAGAGTTGATGAGGACTCTGCCAAATCATCCAGATATTATGGTTATGATTCAGATGAAGACAATATAATCCAAGGGAATAATTCTCAGACACAGAACCAACTTCAGATTATTCCATATGTTCCAATAAAGCAACCTCAATTCATTCCGGTAAATAAAATAAGTCAAGAAGCACAGACAAGTGCAAGTGCAGAAGAAAGATCAGAAGAACCAGAAGCTCATGAAAGTCCCAAAACTCCAAGGTATGTAAAGCTAAATCATTTTGAAAGTCAAATTATAAGAGATAAGAATAAAGGTGTGCAAACTAGAAGAAAGATTGCAGAAGAGTATTGCCTAATTTCCAAGATTGAACCTAAAGATGTCATTGAAGCCTGCCAAGATGAACAATGGATGGAAGCTATGAAGGAAGAGCTGACAAAAATTGAAAATAATGACACGTGGACACTAGTTCCTAGACCTAAAGACAAAAATGTGATTGGTACCAAATGGGTGTTTCAGAACAAGTTGAATGAACAAGGTGAAGTGGTCTAGAATAAAGCAAGACTGGTATGTAAAGGGTAGTCTCAGATGGAAGGTATTGATTTTGAAGAAAATTTTTCCCTTGTTGCCATAATTGAAGTTGTTAGATTATTTCTTGCTTATGTTGCATACAAGAACTATAAAGTCTATCAAATGGATGTGAAGTCAGAATTTCTGAATGGAGAACTAGAAGAAGAAGTATACATTGAACAACCTTATGGATTTCAGCTAACTGACAAGGAAGATATGGTTTGTTGCTTGAAGAAAGCTCTATATGGAATTAAGCAAGAACCCAGAGCCTAGTATGCTAGATTGGACAAATACTTATTGAAGCTTGGATTCACTAAAGGTACTACTAATAGAAACTTATATTTCAAATTGGATCATGATAAAGAGTTAATTATAGAAGTCTTTGTTGATGACATCATTTTTGGAGGAGATGGCAATCTATGTATGAAGTTTACTGATGAGATGAAGGGTAAATTTGAGATGAGTATGATTGGAGAGATGAAGTTCTTTAAGTTACCCAGTTAGACAAGGGAATTTTCATATCTCAGTCCAAATATGTGAGAGAGCTACTGAAGAAATTTGGGATGGAAGAATCAAAGCCTGTTGGTACTCCCATGGTGACCGGATGCAAGTTAACATAGAATGATGATTCTCCTAAGGAAAATCAAACTAGATTCAGGTCAATGATCGGTGGATTGCTCTATTTAACCTAGACTAGACCAAATATTATGAATGTTGTATGTATGGTTGCTAGATTTTAGGTTGATCCAAAAGAATCACATTTGACTGTTGTTAAGAGAATCTTTAGATATCTAAAAGGAACAGTTGACTTTGGAATTTGGTATCCAAAGGATGATGATCTCACTTCGAGTGCATATACTGATGCGGATTGGGCTGGAGATGTAGATGATAGGAAAATTACTAGTGGTGGTGCTTTCTTCCTAGGGAAGAAGTTAGTGTCGTGGTTGAACAAAAAGTAGAATTCCATTTCTCTATCTACTGCTAAAGAAAAATATATTGCTACTACAAATAATTGTACTCAAGTGATATGGATGAAACAAATGTTGAAAGATATCAGGGTGATATATGAAGAGCCTATTGCCATATACTATGATAATTCAAGTACAATAAATATTTCAAAGAATCTGGTGCTACACTCTAAGACTAAACATATATCAATCAAGTTTTACTTCTTGAGGGAGAAATTGAATGAGAAAGAAGTATGTGCCTACCAAAGAATAGATTGCAAACATCTTTACTAAGTTGTTGCTAAAGGATACTTTTGAGTATCTCAGAGGAATTCTAGGGGTAATTACCCCTCTTGATAAGAACTAAAAGATGCATTTACTTGCATCAATCTGTGAGCTACATTGCTATATTCTAATCTAGATTTATGTTTATGTGGCTACTACTCAGGGGGAGTAGTCAGATGTGTAGATATGTGGTTCAAAGCATGTATATGGAAAGGTCATGGTTACCTTTTCCATTGATGTCAAAAGGGGAGTAGTGCAATGTGAAAAATATTCAGGGGAGAGGAGCCTTGTGGGAGAAAAGTAGTTAAGAAGCAAGTGCGTTGGGTTGATGGTGTTTTCACATCATGTGTTTCCATCAATGCCAAAGGGGGAGATTGTTGGATGTTGTGGATGTGTTGTTGATATGTGTTTTTCATTGATGTCAACACTATTAGCTTTTGGTGTATTGAAGGTTGTATATGTTGAGGACATTGAGAAATTTGTAAAAGAAAGTGTTCTAGGTTCCCAGTGGAACTGTGTAGGTCATGAATGTGTCTTTTTCCATACGTTGAAGATCAATTGTTGTGGAATCAAGGGTTTATTTTTTAGAGTATCTAGATCATCTACCAGAAGTTTCAGAGGTTTGCATGTAGATTTGATCATGTTGTGGTCTGACATTATTTTTGTGGTCTCTGTTAATGTTCCTAAGTGAATTTTGTATGATTCTGATAATATTAGTTGTTGTGGGTGCTTCTCTGTTAGTTCTTGGTGTTCTTGGATGCTTCTAGATCATTCTCCATCATTTGTGTACATCCACATTGATCGGTGTGCTCGTGGTCAATTTTTTTTCTTGTGCACATGCAGGTTTTCATGTTCCTAGCCGACATGATGGTGGTAATGTGTTGTGGATCCTTGAAAAGTAAAATTTGAATGTTTGGCACACTCATGAATATTGTTTTGGGTCACATCATTGTATTGGCCGATGGTGTTTAGATCCACATTGAAAATTTAATTGTAAATTTGGGCCGACATTGCAAATATGTTTTATTTTTCTGGCTAACTAAGTTGTTGATGTAAGCTCATGTTGCAGATATATAAGAGTGATTGTTTCATCAGTGCACAGTGTGCTTCATGTGCTAGGTGTGCTCCTATGTGTGTATGTGTGAATATCATTCAATTGCATAGCAGAGTGTGATGAAGACCGAGTGAAGTGTGAAGTAGTTTGAGTGAAAAGTGAAGGAGTTTTCTATGCTTAATTGGAACTATAATCAGGCTTGTGTAGAAGCTATTTTCTCAGTTCGTACCCCCTGGATTTAATCCTATTCTATATTGTTGGGAAGTGATCCCCTTCTGTAAATAAGCAGTGAGCTCTAAGCAGTGTGCCTAAATGCATGTGCATTTTCCTTTATTTTTTTCATTATACTTTTAATAGGGTATAATATTGTGGACTAACATCCACCATGGTTTTTCCCCTAATAGGGTTTCCATGTAAAAAAATCTTGGTTTTCTCTATCTCTCCAATGTGTTAATTGCTTATTCATCAGATTTGAGATTAAGTTAAGTTTGAAAAGTTTATTTTTTTGTGACAACTGATTCATCCCCCTATCAGTTGTTTGTCCTTGTTTTTCCAACAATATCATGAAATCAAAAGATTTGCAATAATATTTCATGAGCATCACAAATTCTTTGTTATCACTTAAGTAGATTTAGCATTAAGCATTCAACAATTTCATAGAAAACGAAATATTTTCAATAAAATTCTATGCATTCATTTAATTTTTGGAACATTTTCAAGAATTTAAACATCTACTCTAAAAATAAAGCATAAAAAAATACTAAAAATTAAAATTTTCTCTCGGTTATTCTCCATGCATGCCCCAAAGAATCAACTAAAACAGAGCAAATTGCTTTATACTTCACCAGATTGCTTCACAACTACATATAAAATGGTGCAAGCTTTTAAAGAGATGGGTTTTAGTTTGGAAACCGAGTAGGTTATGTATGCACCCTTAAACGGTGTAGCATACAGTCTTATTCGACTAAACTAACAAAATAAGCTACAAAAGATTCATGAGATAGGTAGCTATCTAATTGGCTTTGATATTAATCAATGTCTACATGCATACAATTTTTTACGCCAGAATGATTCAGAAAATACGAAAAAAGGAACAAAACTTGAAAAAAAATTATGCTCTTCTGACATCCACAAAGTCTGAACTTAAAATTAAAAAGGGGGATCCTTTGGCCTTTTATAGAACACAAGGCTCAGATAGAATAATACAAATACATGAGAGGAAATCCAAGGGACCAATCACATCAAGGCACGTGGAATGTAGTGATTGATAGGAGAATTGCAATCAAAGTCAACAGAGTTCAACTCCAACACACATTGAAGCTCTTCAGATTTTAATCTTTAATTATCACCAGGATAATAACTTGAATCAGGATAGTGTGTATGGACTCTCCATACATTCAAAATGATACATTGAAATTTTCTCCCCCACACTTTGCTTGGCTCTAGGTCTGCCACTCTTGGGAATGGGCTTCCTCAAAGGTTGACGCTTCTTATCCGCCGCATGCGAAATACCAAGATCTCTAGCATTTCGGTGGATTCAAACTCCTCTGCCAATAACATCCCAAAATAAGCAACCCAACTTGGATATGATTCTATCCACGATTCAAATTTGTCTGACCATCCATACCCGAACTTTGCATCACAATCTATATCTCCTACAATCACAAATTCCACACATTAAATCCCTTTTTAAAGAAAGAACATTTATAACATCTCATGTAAATAAAACCATTATTCAAATGTTAGTACAAAAATATCATAAATAACATGCTTTCTAGCATATCATAAATCCTCACATATATATCAGATTACTAGAATCATTAGATAACCTCAAAACTTTAAGATTTCATTTCACAAATGTTGCAACCTAGTACCCAGTACCCAGTATTCAGCTTTACCCATGAACTTTCCTGGACTTCAGTTTTAGCAAACTTCCATTTTATCGGACTCCATTTATTGGAGTACAAAAATTAGACTAGAGCCTTCCATTCAAACTTGCATTACCTTTTTCCTTTTCAAACGTTTCTAGTTCCCAGTACCCGGTACCTGAAACACTTACATTAAAAAGTACTCTTTGATTAAAGATTTCTCTTTGCTTTTCACTTTCGGTGATCTTTCAATTTGCTAGTTCCTTCCATAAGAGTTATTTTTCACTTGAGTCCCCAAGTCTTTTAGTCTTGGGGCATGTTGTGAGACCACACAACAACTTGCAACCAATAAAACCAAATTTAAACCAAACATGAAATTAAATCACCAGTCGTAAATTATAATTTATACATATTTTAAAACAATAACTTTTACCTTTACCTAGACTCTGACATAAAAAAGTAAAACTCCACCGAAAAACATCCGTGTGTGCTCTGATCAATTCCAATTTTTTGGAACTCAGTGAAAAGAATCAGTTCATTAACATTAAACTACATAATATAGTAATCCTCCAAAGCCAACTAGGGATAGATCATTTCTGCTAGTCAAGCGTCCATAGTCTCGACAAGGTTATCTCCATAATTCCCCCCAAACATAGCTCTACTACCAGCTAGGCATCTATAGCCTTGGTATAGTTATTTGGATAGCCTAAAGAGTTGATTTTTCTTTTTTTTTAGATGTAGCAATGATAGCTCATTTTACTCTTTTGATATTTCAATGATAGCTCTTTTATCAACTTGCAAGCAATGAAGCCCCACTATTAGGTTGGGAATTACAATGGTAGTGAAGGTTACTTTTTGATTTTTCATTCAATCCAAATCACTTCATCAATTCACTACTTCCCAAAAAATCATTTAATAATTTCCTATAGGTGCGTGTTTCCAACTAAATTTTACTACTTTATGCCAAATCCTAGCTAACTGTAACTCGCTATATGTTAGAAAATATGCATAAATTAAAATTTAGCAATAGACAATTTAATCACCAAATTTAAATCTAAATTTAGAAATATTAGTTACCACCCTTTCAATTAAATTTTATGGCAACTTCTAAAAATCCTACTAGCAATTCTAATTTGATGGTGTTGCACTTCATTAATGGATTGAAAATATCATGATTACCTTGAAACACGATCACATTATTCTACATTAAATTCGCACGCTTGAACTCACACATATTACTTCTCTCAACTTACATGTGTGATGATGTGTACAAACTTGTCGACTTCGTTTTCCTTTCTATTCCGCACACATAATCACCTCCATAATTAATACGGCTTTTAAAAAAAATGAAATGGCCACTATTAACTTCAAAATCTTCAACTTGCTTGATTCACAATCTTCGTACTGATCAAATTTGAAGCAATTATCACCAACTATGTGCAAAGAATTAACTTGATTTAACCTTCCGCTCTAAATATAATTATCCAGTTGCCACCTTGCTTATGGTTTCCAAGAATTCATTCAAAGCAACTATGTACCACAACTTCCTCACGACCCTCTATAAATTCTGCATTTCTTCTTGAATTCTTCACTCTTTTTCTTTCTAGCTTTCTTGTCTTATTTCTGTAATTTTTCTCTATGCATTTTCATTTGCTTCTTGGCCATGGATGATCCAATTTTCTTAGGTTGCTCTCGCCGCCAAAATGTTTTCTTAGGAAGTATCATACCGCAAAGGCTTGAAAAAGTTTTCTTCATTCGAACTTACAATTTCACTATGCCAAATTTGTGCTTAGTCCTTGGGGAAAAATATGTTGAATCCAACCGCTACTTTCGCTTCTATTCCGATGTGGTTAGAACTCATTTTGTAGTGTCACTTCTGGATATTGGGCTACCTGTTGAAGATGTTTGCTTAGCTGCCAATTTGATAGTGAGGCCTGAATATCTAGAGAATCTAGATATTATTTTATCTGTTGCTCACCCCACCATTTGGATTCCCTCCATGGATGATATTCCTCAGTTCTTGGAACATGGGGAAGTGGTTCCAATCTAGGCTTTCCCCACTGACCTCCATATTCATGACTTTGAAGTTCACCAAGAACTTTCCTCTGTAGGGTATTTAGCCCTGATATAAGAGACATCCCATATCAACTAAATGGCTACTACCATCTGCAACTTCACTCACTCTTTTTTGACTTTTTTGATCTTTTGAAACAAGGATTTTTGATATCCCATGTATATACGTGATATACATACATACATACATACATACATACATACATAAATACATATATATATACCTTTGAGTACATTTTAAAGTGTGTTTTATTGTGCATGGTTCTATCATTTTACATTTCACAGTTCAATTTTACAAATGTTTGAATTAACTCTCATGTGTAAGATAGGTTTAAGCAAAATTTTCTAATGTAGAGGCTAGACAAAAGAAAAGAAAAAGAAAAGAAAAAAATGAAGAAAGAAAACAAAACAAAACAAAACCCTATAGAAAAGCAAACTAACCCTCACTCTAACAGAACAAAATATTAACCCTAATAAAACAACTTATTTTAATTTCTATGATTATTTCCTTTGTCACTAACTCATTTGACTACAAAATTTGACGAAATATGTATAATTTGATGTATCATTGGGTGCTTGTAAAATTTGATGTGTAATTTTCAATTTTTTAAAAGTTTATCCCCGACATTCATCAAAATTTCGATGAACCTGGGTTTCATCAAAATTTTGACTATCAGTTTCGTCGAAATTTTGACAAACATGAAAAATAAGAAAAAAAAACAAATTGTGGCCGACATAAAGAAAAGTGAGTTCGCTAATTTATTGTGACAGTGTTTTTCTCTACTTGAGACAGTTTGTGGAGAACTAAGGATGATTTTCTTGGGAGAAATTAAAAAAAAATCAAGAAGATATCGCCAGGTTGAGGGTAGCCATTGTCTTTTGCAGAATTCAATTGTGAAGTCAGATTTGTAGTTCCAGGTTTGAAAATCATATTTTAAAGCAACATCTCATCAGATTTCATTTTTAGAGGTTTAGGGTTTTGATAATTTCATGTCCATATTTTGTTGTGTGGAATCACCATAAGATCACAACCAAGGAACAAATTCTTGTGACTGTAATTATGTGATCCATAACTCTATTGGTCATGAGGCACAGTTGTGCTATAACAAATACATGATGCATTCATGTGTGACCCAAGTTTAATGTGGCTATGTTGTGATAGAAATGGAGGCACTCATATAATGTAGTTAATTCAAGTTGTATAATGTAGGTGTCAATAATCATTAGGTGAATTTAGGTTGTCTCAAGTTTAACAAGTTACGATGTAAGTATAGCATGATCCAAGAGTGATTACCTCTTGCTACAATAACGAGCCTATAACTCTGGTTGATATGCAGAGTGGTTGTGTTATATCAATTATATAGTGCATTCAAGCACAACCCATGTTTAATGGGCTATTCTAGAAAGTGATCAAGATTTTCTAAACCTTATGAATGTTACTTAAAAGTGTATAGCTTAAACTAAAAACCAAGTTTGTTACATACTTGAATGCAATCTTGGGTTACTGCAAACTATAATAATGTGATCTACTAATAACCATTATGGAAAGCATTAAAGCAAGACCCATGCTATCTAGGATACATTTCCTTAATTAGGTTTACATACCTTAATGATCAAACACAAGCTTCCCACACACTCTAGGATACAATCCAAGATCATACCACAACTTTGTCAAGACAGCTAATTTTCTGACCCAAGATTTAAGGTTGTTTTTTAATACCAACAAAAGCATTGGTAAGAGCATGATTAGGGTACAAACCCTAAGCCTCCATAGAAACATAAACAATAACTCTAGCAGATTAGTGAGGTTGCAATACCAGAAAGATTGATACATTGTAGCTAATAACAAAATCTTGCAATCTAAAGATTGTAGCCAATAACAAGCACACTATGTAGCTTAGTGACATTTGTAAATGCAATCTACGGTAAGAAGAATGACAGTCACTTGAGATGTGACAGTCAAAAAGAGGTTGACCAGTGACAAGATAATAAAGCTCAAACCTTACATAGTAAAGTGGAGATTTTAACAGTGAGTTTCCTTACCCCCTTGCTAACCTTAAGGGTTTTTCAAATCCTTTTGGTAGTGTTAGACAAGGAAAATGCAATCAAGGAATGATTGTCCAGATGAAGTAACAGTGGTAATCATAGGTTCAATGTTTCTTCTTAGCCATTAATGTATAATGGAGGTAGTGGATTGCATGTTTGAGCAGTGTTTTGAGACTCATCAAAGATGGGAGAATAGTGAATAATACCTTGTGGACTATGAAGTAGTGTCAATAAGGTTGAAGGTTCTTAAGATCTACAATACCATGACATAATGAGTCCCCTGTAGTAAGTAGGCAGTCTATAGGGCATAGTTTGATTTTATAAAAGGATGCTCATGAAAGGAATCTTCAAGTGATAGTGAGTGAGCTATTTGAGATTGTAGTTGAGGGTGCAATACCCAATCTTAAAGGAAGTTAGCAAAGTAGTAAATGTGCAAGAAAAATCAAATCGTACACAACAAACAATTCACAATGTTATCTTGCATAATGCCTTGAGTTTGAAGACAAAAATCTTATTGTTTCTTGATGAAAGTGGTGACCTTAATGGTCAATCACTGGAAACCACGATTTTAAAACATGCTATTGTGCTTATGGAGGAAACATTTTAAGCAAGGCAGTGAGTGGTGGTTTGGAACAATGGCAAGTATGAAGGACTTGCTTTATATGCATACTATGCAGTGTAGCTTAAGACAACATTCTTAGAAGAGATTGAAGGTGGATTATGGAACTCAAGGGTTACCATGAAAAGGATTAAAACAAAGACTGAGATCTATTTAAAAGCCACGGTCATGAAGATATTAAAGATGTCACATGCAAAATCCTAGTAGCTGGAGTAATGAATACAGTGCTAAAGAGGATAGTGTGTTAGGGAAGATTTAGGAGATCTCCAAATTATCTAATTACATGGAAACACATCATTTATTTATTTTTTTAATTAAAAGAAATCATTCTAAACCCTATATAGGATACATTGATACTTCAAAAGCCTCTGAAGGAATTTGAGAGTATGCAAATATATGTCAAGTAAATACCTAGATTACAAATAGTAGCGAGAACAATGTAAGATTTGTTGAGCAAAGCAGGAATGAGATAAGTAGCAATGAATCCTATGCCTCCTTTCACGCACATCTCCTCGTTGTTCTTTGTCATTCTTTACTGAAACACTTCTCCATTTTGGCGGTCTATGCTTGAAAATAATGTTTTGATGAAGGTTTTAGAGTATGTTTATTAAAATGTAAACTCCATTCTAGTGGGCTATGCCTGAAAATAAAATTTTGAAAAAAGTTTTAGGGTAGGTTTATTAAAGTTTTAGAGTATTTTGGCAGGATATATTCTTGATTCCTTAAATGATTTATTCAAATGGATTGTGACTAAATAAATGACTAACTATTTAGTCATTTTTATTTTTGTGACTAAATAAATGACTAACTATTTAGTCATTTTTATTTTTGTGACTAAATAATTTTTAATGAATGACCAAACTAGTAATTTATTTACTCATTTATAGCTAAGTTGCAAAAAATAAGCAGAATTTAGTCATTTTTAGTTGTTGTGACTAAACGTTTTAGTCACCTAGTCATTTATTTTCTAAATTCTACTAGTGTGTGCTTCCTTGTCCAATTAGGGTTCTCTCAATGTTGAGGGCCCTAGGGATAAGCTCACCATAAGAAGTGACACATTGCATCTTTAACTAAAAGGATAAATCCGTATTGACATTAGCAATGATGATTTCGACTTGTTGCTCCTTAGGAATAGGTCACTTGCTCTTACTAGCTCGCTACCTCCATCGTTGTAGGAAGTTTGTGATCAAGTTCAATATTCTGATTTTAGGAGTCTAACGGTTGGAAATCATAGTAAAATTAGAATTTAATAAGTTTTGGAATTAGCATTTTAAAGTGTTTTTTGGGGTCATTAACTTTAGACTATCTTTTCTTTTGCAGGGGTGGTTGCATACCAATTTTTTTTGGTGTAAAATATCAGAATTATTAGATTTTGTTACCTGTCTATGAGTAAAAATTATTAGACTGTGAGTTTGATATGTTTTGAAGATCTAAATAGTCAAGCTTGGTAAAGAAAAATCATGTCAGATAATATTAGTCCAGAACAAAATGAAGAGACACTTGATAGATTGTGGGCTAGATTGAAAAGAAAGGGTGATGGGAAATGCTATTGTCCTTGCAATAATTTCAAGGTATTAAAGATGAGACAACTTTTAATCACAGCAGTTGAGAAACATTATAGGCAACATGGTCACGTTAAAGGGGGGCATGATTATCGTCCATTGGTAAGTTGTTCATTATATGTGTTTATATTGATTGAATTTGTAAATGTTTATATCGTTTTAACATTATATATATATAATCACTTGATCATGATCATTGTTTATTTGTGTCTATCATTATTATAAAGGTGGGGCACCCTAGGGCAGATGATATGGATTATCACGGCCTGAAGAATGTGGTTTTGCAAGCGGATGAACATGGAGCTGTGAATAGCGAAGATGAAGTTAATAATCCTATGGAAGAAGATGATCATGCACCAGAAAACACAGTTGAAGATGATGGTACAAATACATTGATCCATGACACATTTAGTGGCAGAGCTGATCATGATGATCGAGATGACTTGGATGATGTTCATGATTTACTTGTACTTGAGAAGGCATACAAGCCCCTTTATGAAGGCTCCCAAACAACTCTTCTCTCTATTGTATTGTTACTGTTGAACTTGAAGGTTATGAATGGTTTATCAAACATAGCAATCTCATGGATGTTAAGGTATGTCATATATGTCATCTTTTTTCATCTATTTTAATTGTTGTTAGTTCATCACTAGTAAATAAAGGATGAAATATGTACCATTAATATTCTTTATATTAACAATTTTTTTTTTGTAGATTGATTGGTGAATTTTTGTTACCACCATCAAATATTTTACCTCGCTCATATCGAGATTTATCTGGAATTATGAAAGATATCGGAATGGAGTATCAAGCAATAGATGCATATCCCAATGATCATATTATATATAATAAACAACAAGAATTTGCAACAAAATACCCAGAATGTCATATCAGTAGATATCGAACAGATCAACTAACAAAAAAGGTGTCTCACAAGGTTCTTCATTATATTCCCATTATTCCATGTATGCAACGATTATTTAGGTGTGAAAGCTTAGCACAATTTATGGATTACCATGCATGGAATAGAAGTGGAGATGACATTCTTTGAATTCCTACAGATGGTTCTGCATTTAGGGACATGGAGGAAAAATGTCCACACTTTAAAGAAGAACCTCATAATCTCAGGCTTTCATTGGGAGCGAACGGTGTCAATCCATTTAGAGAGTTGAGATCTATTTACTCGGTGTGGCCTGTTTTTGTTATCAACAATAACATTCCTCCATGGATGTCAATAAAAAGGGAGCACATAATGTTGTCAATGATTGTTCCAGGTATTTGTTTACATAAATTTTCTTTAACATAGTAGCATCTTATTTGTCTTATTTGTTGCATAATGACTTATATTTTTTTCATTCAATAGTCATGTACATTAATTTATATATATTGCAGTAAAATAGTTATAATAATTATGTAATTTTTATGTTCATTCAACTAGGTAAGTACCAAGTTAAAGATATGAATGTATATATCGAGTCTCTTATCGATGAGTTACTAAAGTTATGGAATGGCATCATTATGTATGATGTCTCTAGACCAATACGACAAAGAAAATTTCAATTCCATGCAATGCTTGTATGGACAATTCATGATGCCCCAGGGCTAACATATTTTTGTGGTATGTTATAACGTTCGACTGCACTTTAACAATATTTAATTTTATGAAGTAGATATCATGCATGTTTTTAAAATAATCTATTCATTATATATAATTATAAAAATTCACATATTTAATCCAATTATATATGATCTTGCAGGTCTTCAAACAAAGGGAAAATTTGCATGTCCAATTTGTGGTCTAAAGATGAAATCTCGTCGTTCAACAATTTTAGGAAAGCAGGTGTTTGATGAGTATAGGCACTTCCTCCATAGAAATCATAAGTATCGAACTACTAAAAAACATCTTTTCAAAGGGAAAGAAGAGACTACATCAAAACCACAAAGAATGACACCTCGCCTATGGAAGTTGGAATATAATAGAATTAATCATCAAAGTTATACATTAGATCAAATTGTTTATCTATCATAAATGATATGTTTTAAATTTATATTTTTATATTGTGTTGTGTTTACTCATGCTATAATTGATAATGATTGTCGTTGTTAATTTGTTTAACTTATATGCTTCATGAAAGTCGTCAAGGCATTAATGGTCAGCTTGCACAGGGAATGAAAATTTATCCTAGACAATTTAGTAGGTTGCCCTACTATGAGAAGCTACAAATTGTGCATTTTTTTGATACAATGAATATCGAAAAGAATATAACATAAATGTTATGAAAAATATTGGATGGAAGGCATGACAAAGAAAAAATTGTCAAAATTTGTAGTGACATTCAAGAAGTCAATCATGCAATGAAAAATGTCATTCAATTAAATAGCAATGGAGACAAAATTAATATAAGTTCCCTTTCTTGGTTATTAATAGAGCAGCAAAGCAATGCTATAAAATAAGTCATACGAAAAATTTGATTTCCCACAGGATTTGCTGCGAACATAAACAATATAATAACAAAGAAAGGTGAATTTGGGTCAGGAATGAAGACGCATGATTGGAATACCTTCATTAAGGTAATTATTCTAGTATATTATATACACTTGTATAATGCATGTACTTTTAGGTGTATTATGTTTACTACTTTTGGAAAAATAATGAAAAGATCATTTTATAATTGTTGCAGTACATTCTACCTCTATCTCTCCCAGACAACTTTGACAACAATGTCAAGCAAGTTATATATGATCTTGAAAAATACATGAGGTAAGTAGTGATATTTTTTCAATTCGCTGTATAAATCTTATAATTTCCATTTGTTTTACTTGTTATGTAATATACTATATATTTTTGTTAAGCCTCGTTAATATATTTGTGCCTTGAATCACTTGTAGATGGTTGTCATCTAAAGAAATCCATAAAGAAGATATAAATTATGGAAGAGAAAAATTCCTCGTTTAATGTGTGAAATGCAAAAGTGTCTACCTTCGACATTTTTCAATGCACAAGAACACTACTTCATACACCAAGTTGAGGAGATTGAATTGTATGGACCTGTACACACAAGGTCAATGTGGATGGTTGAGAGGCACTTGAAATTTTTGAAGGCTTTGGTTAGAAAAAGAGCACATCCTGAAGGTTCTATGGTGGAGGGATATATGGTATACCAGGCCATGGTGTACATTAGTGAATATCTTCCTAAGTTTGCAGCAAGGATCCATGTAGATCACATTTGGGATCCCAACTCCATTAACAAATTCGAAGGGGAGTACCTGATGGAGAAAGGTAGATTGAGGAAAGTGAGAGGTAATTATAAGATGGTCATGGAGATTAATTGGAATACATTTTACATATGGTTTTTATGTATATTGTACTTATTTAATTTTTAATCTTCAATATACATCAATTATAAATTAAGGTCGTATACTGTGGTATTTAACTAATTATACGTCATTTGTGAATTTCAAATTTGTTTGAAATCTGATTGAGAGAGAGTGGGACGCACTACATTTGTACATCTCAAATAATCTTGATTGGATGATGGTATGGATTGAATGATGTCAACAATTTGGTCATGCATTAACATGGGAAGGTGTGGCTTCATTGGTTAAAGAAGCTCATCGTAATGGAGATTCCAATGTTACACAAAGGAAATTGATTTAGCATATGGTTTAAGAGATAAAAGGTACGTATAAATATATTAATCACCTATATTATTTAATTATTTTCAATTATATTGATGTATATATATGTTGAGATTGTTTTCTTTGCATACATTCGGCCAAGAATAAATATGTTTATCAACTGACAATATTGCAATAATTTTTACATGTTTGACATATTGCAGGTGAAACACCACAAGGCTATGTGGTGTAATGGTCATAAATTTTGAATCAAAATGTTGGATGACATGAAGAAAACTTGTGATTCTGGTATAACTGCAGTCTTTCAGGTGACTAATGTTTCATCTAGAAGCAACATAGAAGCGACATACATCCAGAAGTCTCAGAAAATTGATACTATGGGATTTTGGATGATATACTTGAGTGTGACTTTAAGTCCTTCAGATTAATTTTGTTAGTCATCCTATAAGTGCATACAGGTTATGATTGAATAGAAAATGATCACGAGAAGCTGTTATTGAACATGATAATGGATTTACCATGGTTAATACAAGGTTGATCGGCGAGCTAAAATGAGCCTATGTTCTTCCAAGCCAATGTGAGCAAGTACATTTAGAGGTTCCGGTGTAACCGGTTGGTCATTTTTGTTAGACATGATCCAAGAGGAAGGTCAGTAAAGTATAATGTGGTGGAAGAAGAAGATACCAAGAACTAGAAGATGATGTAGATGATGATCAGATCAACATTAGTTGATGATGTCCCGACAAAGATGTCAAAGAGGAGGAACTAGATCATGATGATGTAGGAGTTAATGTTCATGAAGATGATATCCATGTGGATGATGACATTATTGAAACTAATATCGATGATGATAATGATGATATGACCAATCCTTACAATGTCGAATCTAGATCGGATGATACAGATAAAGAGTTAGATGAAGAAGAAGATCAATGACATTGAAATGTATGAGTTCTGCGATTATATTATCTATTTGATATTAATTTCTTGATAGAATTATATTTGACTTATGTGGTTAAATAATTAATTCCTGGTGTTTTTAATTTTTATGCCATTACACAATTAATTTAATGATGTACTTTTTAATGTTTGAAAGGTCAAAAAATTAAAACATTTCAATAGTGATGTTAACAACCTTGAAATTAGTGTGTTTTATGTTTCATGTGATCATAAAAGATTAAAAATTCAATTGTAGAGGTGGTTGTTTAGTGGTTGATGTGTAAAGGCCTTTAAAAGGCATAAAGTGATCATTGTAATGGTTCTTGATGGTTGAGGATTTAAAATACAAGCTCTTGACATTTGAAAATCTGTGTTTTTCTTTAAATTTTTTGTATTTTTCTTGTTATGCAACACTGTACAGTCACATTTAGCCATATTTTGATGTGAAATAAATTCTAGGTCATGAAGATATGTGTTAACTTTGATTTAAATCTAATTTGAGGGCTTAAGGTGTTTATTTGAGTTAGAAAGCTTCATTTCTTTGCATACAGCCAGTTTACCCTATTTTTGAGGGTTTTGTAGTCCAAACATGATATAAAGGGGATCTTACACTTTTTTTAATTACTGTAGCTTGTGTAAGAGGCCCCATAGATACTATTGTAATTTTAGGATGCATGAATAGGGTGTAAGATGAGAAATAAAGAAGGTATAGTTGTTGTCTTCAAGAGTTTTGTTAAGAAAAGCATGTGAAATGAGAGGTACTTTCTAGCCCGATGCTTGTTTTCTCCTTCATTTTCTACAAGAAGGATTTCAAGGCCAGAAGTACGGGTTAGCAAGTTAGATATTTTTTGGTCGAGTCTAGGTAGAGTTGTAGAGAAAATTGTAAAGTTTGATGGTTTTAAGGAAAATGCAATTTATGTTTTGAGTCATTCTGTAGTAGGTTTTGAATTCATGGGGATTTGATGTTTTATGATAGTACTGGCATTTGAATTAAAATTATTAATTCAAACTCATGTCTCTCCATTGTACATGCATATATAAATTTTGAATAAGATAATCAAGGGTTGTCTCGTTCATCTCACTCTTGTGGTGTGTATGATTTTTGTTTTGGCTTTAATTAGAGGAATTAATTAAAATTCTTGAATGAGATTGTAGGTGGATATGTTTTGTATAAGGATTTGATAAGTAGTATTGGGTTAGAATACATGATGAAATTGTAAAGCAATGTTCTCAAGGATCTTATATGTTGTGTTAAATCTGTCATAAACCCTTAGATATTTATGAATTTGACTCCCTCAATGGATATATGGCACTGATGTAAGTTGTACTAATTTGTATGGTTCATTATTTTGTTTGTCTTTACCTAGTGTTTGGTACAAATTGAAAATCAATGACTATTTTACACTATGGAATGTGTTGTAGTTATCTCATGCTCCAAATAGTTGATATTACTGATGAACAGCCAATTCTATTCAGTATTATGCTATTATGTTGAGCTATTAAATGAGATTATCTATTGTTGTTAATGTTCTTTATGATAATGGTGCAGAGGTTGTAAATGCATTAAGGGATCACTCTCCTAGGTCTTGTAGAGCCCAAAGTGTAGAATGTCTTTAAAATCCTCGTCAGTTGGTCCAGGTCCTTCGAGCTGCCCTTCATTGGAATTGGCAATTCCATAGGTAATTTAGAAGACCAACCTAGTTATAGTAAAAACAACCAACATGTAGAGGGGAGAGAGATAGAGGGATTCAATGAGAAAGAGAGAGAGGGAGTGGGAGAGAGATAGAGGGTAGAGGGTTAAGGGTAGAGGGGAGGGAGATAAGAGTGAGTGAGAAATAGAAAGACTTTAGAGAGGGAGAGGGGGTAGGAGGGTGAGACTTGAGAGAGAGAGGGAGGGAGGGAGTGGGAGAGAGATAGAGGGTAGAGGGTTTAAGGGTTTAGAGTTTAAGGGTTAATGGTTTATGGTTAAAGGTAGATGGGAGAGAGATAGAGGGAGTGAGTGAGAGAGAGAGACCTGAGAGAGGGAGAGGGGTTAGGAGAGGGTAGAGGGTCAAGGGTTTAGAGCCAAGGAAGTTAAGGGTTTAGGGTTTTAGTTAAAGGTAGAGCGGAGAGAGATAGAGGGAGTGAGCGGGAGAGACACACCTAAGAGAGGGAGAGGGGCAGGAGGGAGAGGCCTCAGAGAGAGAGGAGGAGTGGGAGAGAGATAGAGGGCAGAGGTTTAAGGATTTAAGGGTTAAGGGTAGAGGGCTAAGGGTAGAGTGGAGAGACATAAGAGTGAGAGAGAGAGAGTTAGGAGGGGGAAGGGAGAGGGGAAGAGGGGAGGAAGGGGAGAGAGAGACTTGAGAGAGGGAGTGGTGCTAGAACAGAGAGACTTCAGAGAGAGAGAGAGGGAGGGAATGGGAGATAGATAGAGGGAGAAAGGGTTAAGGGTAGAGGGTTTAAGTGTTTAGGTTTAAGGGTTAAGGGCCTAGGGTTTAGGCCCATGGGCAGAGGAGACACATGCAGGAGGAGTGGGAGATGAGGACCTAAGAGAGGGAGAGGGGTAGGAGGGAGAGACTTGAGAGAGAGAGAGAGAGAGAGGGTAGAGGGTAGAGGGTTTAAGGCTCTAGGAGTTTAATGGTTAATAGCCTAAGGTTTAGGTTAAGGCAGAGGGGAGAGATAGAGAGAGTGACTCCAGAGAGACAGACCTAAGAGAGGGAGAGGGGTAGGAGGGAGAGACGGAGAGAGAGAGAGAGGGCAGAGGGTTTGTGGCTTGGGGCTCTAAGGCTATGGCTTGCCATGGGTAGAGGGAGAGAGATAGAGGGATTCAAAGGGAGAGAGAGAGGAGGAGGAGAGATAAAGAGCACGAGTGGCTAAGGGTAGAGGGTAGAAATGTAGAGGGTAAAGGGCATAGGGGAGGAGATAAGAGTGAGAGAGAGAGAGAGACGGAGAGAGCAAGAGGAGTAGGAGGGTGAGACTTGAGAGGGAGAGGGAAAGATGGAGGGAGTGGGAGAGAGACAAGGGGTAGAGGGTTAAACGTAGAGGGTAGAGGGTTTAAGGGTTTAGAGTTTAAGGGTTAAGGGTTAAGGGTTTAGAGTTTAGGGTAGAGGGGAGAGAGACCTAAGAGAGGGAGAGGGGGTAGGAGGGAGAGACTTGAGAGAGAGAGAGGGTAGAGGGTTAAGGGTTAAGGGTTATGGGTAGTGATGAAACTTCAAATTTTTGCTCTCTGTGTTCTATTTTATCTTGCCTTGTGTCTCTGGTCACCTATTGTGTTTGCGAAAAGCCTAAGGTTGGGGTTTTACCTTCATCTTCATGTAAAACCCTAGTGTTCATCTTACACCTTGGATTGGATCTATTTGGCCGTTACTTTTTGGAAAGGTTTTTAAATGACTTAAGCCCCATCGCTTCGTTTAGGTTGGGCCCCCTTTTGTTTTATCATTTTATTTCCTTCGCCTGACTTTATTTTTCCTAAGTCTTTTGTTGGTCTCGTGTTCCCTCGTTAAAACAACTTATGTCATTGTTTGTCATTGTCCTAGTGATGTCCCCTTATTCCTTTAAGGGAGAGGGCCCAGTAGTAGTGCAGGCTAACTTTCTCAACATGTATCAATTGGCTGGAATATCATAGAACCTTCTTTTTTTTTGAGATGTGGACTCGTCTCTTATTTATCTATAACTAAGGTTTGGAGGCGCGACTCATCGTGCAACTCGCCACATCGGCAGATCTTTTGATAAGTGTCTAAAATTTGACTTTTTAAAGGTTTGACCAAAACTTAATCATGAAACCCCCAACAGTTGAACAAAAAAATATCATTTGTTGCTTTTAGAATATGATATTTTTGTTTAAATTAAAATTAATATACAGCCTAAGTGGACCAAATACTTATTGATAACCATAAATATTTGATATCTTTACCTTTTATATTCAACACATATGGACTAATATTTGAACACAAAAAATCTATTTGTTGTTATAAAAACAACACATAATTATTTAAAATACAACTTGTATTGAACAAAAATGGACCAATAGTTGAACACTAAAACTTTTTGAAAATCCTTCACATTTAATGGGAAAATACATGTTATTTATTGTGCTCACCTTTTATATTTGTGATAGGACAAACTATTAATATAAAATTATCCAATGCTTGTACATTGCTACCTCAATTGTTGTACACATAACAACAATATTTTTTCACTATGATAACAATACTTGTTTAAATGAGTGTCTTATTTCATTAAATGAGCATTTTATTTTTTAAATGATATACTTATAGTGGAGAGTTGTGATATTTTATTTGAAACAAAAAAATACTTATTTCACTTCTTCATGAATGTATTTATGTTTTTTTCATATAACATTTAGAGGTTCTCATGTGTTCAAGCATGGGTCCATTTTTTTTATCAACATTTGGTTTTTTCTTTATTTACATTTGGATTGTTTATTTACAATATATAGTATAAATATGTGGTAAGACTGGTATTATCATCATGATTGAGTGCAC